>VDFB02373365.1:212044094-212069661 GCA_007258455.2 Sequoia sempervirens
GATTTATTTCATCCAAATAATTAATCTCATCCTAATCTTAGTGTTGTTGAACACATTCCAAGAATCTAGGAGATACATGAAATAATTAATGTTTAGGATTTGCAATTAAATGGCATCCTATTTCCAACAAAAATCCCCTTTTGCTCTTCCTCATAAGGTTAATTTCATTTTTGTTTCAAATGTGAATGATATTACCTGGTGTTCAAAGTTGGTGAAATTTCTTGTGGGTTCCTACGTGTTGCCTTCTATTTTCTCTTTCTCCTCTTTGACAAAGTCCTTGGATAACTATTGTTTCTAATGGCTCTTTTGTGGTGGGAGATTCTTTAGATCATAATTCCATCTTTTCCAATTGGGATCATTTCTCTCTTCTTCATTTGATGGTATCTAATCTAGAAGGGGATAATCCCCATGCTTTTTCTACTTAGCTTAATTGTCTTTGTCCTCATATTGGTGAATCTACTTATTGTAAAGCTCAATCTTCTTTTAATGCTATAGACTTTCTGTATAAACATGTCATGAATGACCCATATTCCATTGTGCCTTTTCCTCTATCCTCGGAGGTGGATAGCTCTTTTGAAAGTTTTATTGACCAGTGAATTGCATGTATGTAGTAGTTGTCTCTAGGGGATAATTTATCATTTGCTCTTTGAAGCTATGTAACTAGTTTTTCTATATATATGAATATATGAGATAGTGACTCAACCAATTTTATCTAAAAAAAAATGATAGCTAGGATAATTAATATGGGTTTCCATCATGCATATTTTGAAAAAAAATTCTATTGTGAGTATCATCACCAATAAAATGTTGCATAGGACAATTTATTGATTCTTAAAATGATATGAAATACCATTCAAATTTTTTCAAGGCCATATTTTGTTGTAATTATGCTAGAGAATTTTCATTAAAATTAGTCAAATTTATTTTATGTCTTTGTAAGATTCTAGTAGAAAAAAAATAGTAAAAATGACTTGTATAAAAAAAATTATGATAGATGATTAAATTGTCTCTAATTTTAAATCTATTTAATTATTTAAAAAGATCATCAATCCTTGAAATTTTAATTATATAGGTTTCTATGTTTTTCATAAGGAAAATAAGGTTTTGAAGGGACCTTGAAACCCTTTACATCAAGAGAAGGCTATCCAAGATTAAGCAACAAACACCAATATCCCCCAAAAAACAAAAAGGTTGTTAAAAGATAAACCTAGGAAAACCAATAGCTAAACCAATAGCAAAAACATCAGCACAAAATCCAACCAAACACAAGCTAAAGCATATTTTATAAGACCTTAGTCAACTCCAGATCTAGAGATGACATTATCATGCATCTCTGTCACATCCTCAAGCTTTTCAAAAGATATAGCAACCCTCTTTTTAGTCTTGCTCTTGGTATGCAAACAAGGGACTTCATCCAAACTCTTCTCCACCTGATTCATGTGATTAACATCAAAAATCACCTCCTCATGCTCACCAAGATATATAGCTATTTACCAGTCCACTTAAGAGCTTTTTCATTTAGCAAAGCCAAACCCCGCGCACTAGAATTAAGAGACTAGTTACTTATCTTACCACAAACTTCAAATCTTATTCACTTGATCTTCCAAATGGACAAGTCGCTCCTCATGAATCCTATAGACAATATCCTCCAAAGATGCCAGCCTCTCCTCATGGTCCTTGTCCATTTTCTCAACATCCATCACCACCTTATCAAGAAAAAAATTCATGGATTAGGTTCTTATGTTAACTATATCATTAACATAGATTTATTTTTTCAAATATCCATGTAGTAACGAAAAAAGTAGCCTTTTTCCTTACTTGGTTTGATAATTGATATTAAAATTGAATTAATGGTGTCTTGGAATAGTGTTATAATTTATTGTACACATTCACATCATTCTAGGCCCTTTATTTGATTACAACACGCTTTAATTGATCCTTTGGAAAGGTGTTGTGAAGTGTTTAACACACTTTCACACTTTTCTAGGATTTATTTACTTAATTAAGCTTAATGGGCCCCTTCTTAATAAAATGTATTTAAATTTGTACCTTATTTAGGCATCGTAAAGTATTGTAACACACTTTCACATTTTTTTAGGGTGGTATTAAATAATTGTGGTTAATTAGAGTCAATATCCCTTTTAATTCAAATTCAATCCCTCCTTTCAAGGATCTATCCTGACACCCAATAATGATATTGTATGACATTTAATTTATCAAATTTGGTGTCTTGAAAGGTGCTGCTAGGACCTATTCACCTTTACTGGCACAAGGTGTCCTCTCCATATAGGACACCCCTTTCTATGCATTTTTGAGGTGGGTTTTTGATGTTATTTCATCCCCCCGAAGCATGGTCCTAGAAAGTTGTGCTAGGACCCATTTTCCTTTAGTGGTGAATGTGTCCTCCCTTAATAGGACCCCTCTTTTTGAATTTAATTATGGTGGGATCCATATAATTTTAATACCCAGATCTATGGTCGATTTGAATTCTTTGAAGTTTGGGGTTAATTTCTCAATTTAGTATAAATAAGGGCTTAATTCACATTGTTTCTCCTAGAAATTCTTTCTAATCCTTCAAGCATTCAAGTTATCAAACATTAGAGCATCACAAGAGCATTTTCAAAGGTATTTCAAGGTAGATTTCTAGATTTTATTGTAGCAATTCAAAATCATTTCATCATGAAAAAGGTTTATGCATTCATGCATGTTGTTGAGCCAAGATTGTTGATGTAGCATTGAAGATCCTTCTTGCAAGCATTATTTCATATCTATCTAAGATCAAGATGTACATTCTCCATGACCACTTAAAGTTAGTTTACAGATTTTTACTCCAAGACAACATCCAAGGTATCATCAATTGCATATTTCATGTTTCATGCTTCAATTTCATTATTTCATCAATTGGTTTAATTACCTAAAAGGGGTTTGACTAAGGAAAACCCCTATCCCCTAACAAACAACATTTTTCTCCTCTTGCATGTGTGATTGTAGGTTTTAGGTTGAGGAGCAAGAGTTGGAGAAAAATCGTCAAAGTTGTCAAGTTGCAAAATTTGTCATTGAAAGTGAAAAATCAAAGAATTGAAGCTACATAATTATCTATAGACCTCTAGAAGCTGATAACTAGAATTTTAACAGTGTAGACATCAAGGAATAGAACCCTGATCTCAGTTTTAGAAAATCTAACAAGGACTCATTCGCCACTGAAGGCGAATGAGTCCTCTGTAGCCTAAAAACAAGTTTTTGACAAGGTACACAACTTTTTATGCTCTAAAAACTTCCCTCATAGTTGCTATAATAGTTCTAAGAGTTAGTTTCTAATTGTTATTTGCATATTTTGGCTCTCATAATTGAGTGTTTTAATAAGAAAATTATTTAGTGATTTATCATCTTATTCATTCATGGTGGTAAACCCCACCTTTTCTATTAAATAGTCCAAAAGAAAAAAAAATTATATTTTAATTTATATGAAATATATATGATAGATTCATTATAAAATAATCAAAAAAAATTAAAAGATATTTTTCCATAAATTTAATATGTTAATGATGAAAATAAAATAAGTGACTGATAATATGATGTGTAATAAACAACAATAGCAACTTAGAACTTGTTTAATATTTAAATTTCTATTGAAAGATTTTTTCTAACATTAATTATTTATTTATTATTTTCTACACCTAGAATACCACCAATAATTACATATTTTAATTTATAATATTTATATATAGTATTTTATTTCTATAGAGTTTTTATGAGAAATCATTTATTTAAAACTTTTCAATTTATGAATTCTAATATTTTATAAGATTAGAATTTTTTTTCCTAATATAATTCATGTAAAGAAATTCCTATTCATATTTATTTGATTCTATATTACTTGCAGGTGAATCTTACATTGCAACTTTTAATATAGGAGATAAAAAAGTTTCATTGCATATGAAAATAAATGATGTTATGCTTCTTGAAAGTAAACTTATGATCACTAGAAAGAAAAAGATTACTTCTTGTTTGTATTTTGATGTTTGGAAGAACCAAAACCACATAGTATTTAATAACCTAATAAGGATAGATGTTCCTAGACATAGCACAAATTTATTAATTTTAAGATGTTTTTAATATAGTAAACCAACAACTCATAAAATGAGAAATATGTTTATGCAAGTGTTGCATAGAAATATTTGTATATTACTCTTTAATTATAATTTTTTTTAAATAGTTGAATTTGATTTAATTTTTCTTCATTAAATTCAAAAATAATTTATTTTATTTTATTTTCATTTAAATTTGATATTTATTTAAAAAATAAAATATAATCAAATTATGATATAATTAAAAAATATAAAAAAATTAAGGTGTTAAGTTATATATTCATTCATTTAGTATGCAATGAGAATGAAACCATTTTTTTAATATTTACTAATGTGTGTTAGACACACATGACTCAATACCATTTTATTTGATAAATGAATCATTATAAATTATAAATTTAATATATTCAATATATAATTTTTTAATAACAATTCAATTATATTTATAACTTATTGTGGGTTTAAATCCACTAGTTTGAGTCTTGCAGAGTTTATTATTTAAATCATTATTACACTTAAAATGAAAGATCCCAAATAATTCCCACAACTTCATTTTTCACCAAATGTTGCATAAAATTAACAAATATATTATTATTAATTTTTATTTTGAATTATATAATTGATAAATATTGTGTATTTAAATAAAACTCTGATTTAAAATTAAACTACAATAAATGTGTTATAAAGAATTATAAGGAAATACAATACACCTTGAGTTTAACATATTGAATTGAGAAACACATAGAAATACAAACTAAATTAGTAGAGATGAGATTGAATATAATGACAAATTATAAATTTTTGGATGTGCTTATCTCTTTTCTATTTTTTTTATATCAATATGAAAATATTATATTATTTGATTAATTAATTATAGAAAAATTTGATCCAATGTTGAATCTTCACTCTATAACCTATAAAAAATGGCTTACATTGATAATGGGTCATGCATGTGGTTTGGTATGGGATATTTTTGCTACATGTTATTAGGTCCTATTTATCCCTTGATTGTTGATGTGTCCACGAATGCTTTTTTCCTACATTTAGTAGTTTGTTTTTAATAAATGGTTTTGATTAAAAGCATAGTGACACCCCTATAAAAAAGAAATATTTCATTGGAGAGATTGAAGCCCATTTATTAATGATAAAAAAAATGGATACAAACCAGTCATATCATGCAATTACTAGGATAAAAGTTTTATTGATGTGATTATCTAGTATAGATGATTTATGATAATTTATTTTATAATAATTTCATGAGTATTATTAAGGATATGTGTAGGATCATGATGAGTATGTGTAGGGTATGTGGCTAACAACTTTTGTTTACCTAAAATTGATGAAACGAAAAGGGTTTTTAAAAGAGATTCTCAACTTTCCACCAATATAAATTATGCTTTACTTTGAATTTAATAAATAATTATTATTCATTTTCTATTTGAATTACAACTAAAGTCCTGATTGATAGGGTAATTGAAAAACATGTATAGCTTTCAAACGGTATCACACTTTTTGAATCCAGAACATGTGTCACATTCTATGTTTCACATACTATAGGATTAAAAAAAAAAAAATTCATGAAGTTTTGACCAAGTTAAGGTGGTCAGACATACAAGTTTTTAAATTTTTTAAAAGTTGTAATAAAAATTCATAATTAATTATTTACTTGAAAAAAATTACCAAAATTATGCACTACATCGAGACATGAGTCCTCTACTTATATCTAAAATCTTATAAAAAAATATTATCATTTTATTGTGGTTAGGGTGGTTAGACATACACCTTCTTTTTATTTTTTCCTTGAAATTTAAGTACTACTGCATTGAAATTTCAAATTTTGACCAAATAATTATTTTTTTTTAAATAAACTTAGTAGTTTACAAACTACTTTCAATTTGCTATAGATTCTATTCTTACATACTTTTGAAATAATATAGATAACTTATTCAAATTTTTACGTCAAGTTGCCTAACTCTAATTTTTCTAAATTTTTCGCCACTTAAGGGCCTATTTTTTCCATGATAATCCTGTAGATACCCTTAAACTAGAGAAATATGTAAATACAATATTAAGTATGTTCATTATACTCAAAAATAATTAATTTTCTTTTATTTTAATTTAAATTTTGTATTAATTAAGAAATAAAATATAATCAAATTATGATATAATTCAAAAATATAAGAAAATCAAGATGTTAACTTATATATTTATTTATTTAGTATGGAATGAGAATGACACCATTTTTTTAATATTTATTAATGCATGTTAGACACACATGACTCAATACCATATTTTATTTGATAAATGAATCATTATAAATTATAAATTTTAATATATTTAATATACTTATTTTTATAAAAAATCAATTAAAGGGATCAAAGCTAGCAAAGGGGACAATCAAAGGGATCAAAGCTACTACTAGTCTTCATCTGACGATGATTCAACAATTTGTGGATGATACTTTCCTATTTAGTAAAGCCTCGATGCTGGAAGCTAGGAAATGGAAAAATTGTCTCAACAACTACGTGGCTTGCTGAGGGAAATGCATCAATTACAACAAAAGTATGATTTACTTCTTTAACAGTACTCCTAATCTGTAGGTCCGGGTCACTGTTGTTCTAGGTTGTCAGAGTGGATCCCTACCTTTGGTCTATCTTGGATTGACCCTAACTGTCAAAGAAGTCACTCAGGAGTTTTGGTATTCCATTCTGGAGAGGATTCAACGTAAGCTTGTTGAGAGGAAAGGTTCTTTACTTAGCCATGCAAGTAAGCTTCAACTTCTATATGCTATTCTTCAAGGTATCCCAGTTTTCTTCCTATCGCTATTCAAGATGCCTAGATATATTGCTGAAAAATTCAAGAAAATCCAAAGGTCCTTCCTTTGGTCTGGTACAGAGGAAAGAAAGAAGCTTGCTCTAGTTAAATGGGATAAGGTTTTCCAACCAAAAAGCTATGGTGAGCTTGGAATAACAACTATTACTATTTCTAATAAAGCTCTCATGGCCAAGGTGGGGTGGGATCATTTGAGGGATAAAAAGGATTGGTGTGAGATAATGAATGCTAAGTATCTTCTGAACAGACCTTTGGTTGACTGCCTCTCGGATGCTCACCCTCAAGGGTCTTTGATTTGGAAGGGGATTTGTAGCCTTTAGGATCTTTTGAGAAAAGGGATCAAATGGAAGATTGGTGATGGAAGCAAAATTAGATTCTGGGAGGACACTTGGTTGCTTGACTTTCCCCTAGATTCTTCAGAGTTCATAGTCCTTATGGGCTGAGCTATTCAAGTGTTTGGCATACATATTAGTGACTACTTGATAGGACCTTTGGGAGCCAGGAAATGGAAGGAGATTAGTAGTTGTTGTCCTTTATCCTCGAATCTGTGTATTCTTGCTAAATCCCTGCAAGAGTTACTCATTGTTACTAGAATACCCCCTTCCCCATGTGGGGACGAGTTCTTTTGGATCCATGATCACCAAGGTGATCTTACTATCAAAACTGCTTATAGAAAATTGATGGACCAGGGTGTGATGAATACTCTGTGGAAGAAGATCTAGAATCAATACATGATAATGAAAGTTAATTTCTTCTGGTGGAATGTTTGTCATAACAAAATTCTTATGTAGGACAACCTAAGGATAAGGGGATTCCAAATCCCCAACAAATTTTTTTTGTGTAAAAACAATGAAGAAAATGTGTCTTATCTGCTATTACACTACCCCTTTGCTTTGGAAGTGTGGGAGCTGGCATTTGAGAGATTAGGGATTTAGTGGATTATGTGTAAAGATATCATATCTTTCATTTTAGGTTGGTCTGGTCCCTTTTCCCATCCTTTAACTGTGGAAATCTGGAACCAAATTCCTCCCATTATTTTTTGGTGCTTATGGAAAGAGAGAAACAACAGGATATTCAAGAACACTGAGATGAACTCGAAAGAGGTTTTTGGAATTGGGGCTTAGCTCATAGAGGAAAATATTTCTCTTTTCAATGGTAAAATCTTGGATATTGGTCTGACTGAGATGGAAATAAGCATGGCTAAAGTTTTGCACCAGAACTTGGATGCCAATTCCTATGATAACTCTAAAATTCTTGCCGGGAGGGCTACTATTTGGAAACCACCAGATGGAGGCTGGTTCAAACCTAATTTCGATGGGGCTGCTAAAGGCAAGCCAAGAAGAGAAAGTATTGGAGGAGTGATTAGAGATCACAAAGGTTGTTTAGTGATTGGCTATGCTGGGGGATTGGTATTCACTCTTATATGATAGAAGAAGCTCGTGCACTATTAAAAGACTTATAGATAGTTGTTTCTTTGGGGATTGAGAACCTTCACATTGAAGGGGACTCGAAGTCCATTATCGATGCTATAAATTGTGGTAGACTACTGGGATGGAACATTAAGGATAGTCTTCTTGACATAAGGTTCATTGTGTCAAAGCTAAATTTAAAAGTGGCTAGTCATATCTATAGAGAGCGCAACTAGGTTGCGGATGCCCTGGCCAATTTAAGCACACACTAGAAAATATCCAAATGTTGGTGTGATTTAAGTCTTTTTCCACCAAAAATTTAGAGTATTATAGCTAAGGAACAAACCCTTACTTGACCAATGATGACTACAACAAATTTACTTAGCTGGATTATTGGGGGACCCACTTGCTTATTATTCGGGTTGTGTGGTCTTCTTGAGGTGATGAGATGGATGATGAGTTGTATCGAAGGGATGGAATGCAAGTGGATATTTTCAAATTATAACATGAAGCCTGATTTAAATAAAGAAATTATGATTTTGTGGAAAGTACCGATTGATTAATTCTAACCTGGTCCATACTTGGCATAATCTCCTTATGGCGACCTGCTTAAACTCTCAAATTTTGTTTTTTGATTTTGATGTGACCTATAATTATGATTCTAAGCTCCTTATTGGATTTTTTTGTCCGCTTTTTTGGTTTCACGCCTTTTAGCTTCCTCCAGAGGGTTCACTAAATTTGGCCAACCTTTTAAAGCCATCAAATTAGAGATTTCTAACTATAGGCCCACAACTAGTCTACCTAGATTTTTGTGCTTTTGTGATGTGGAAGGAAATCCTTCCCTACCTGGCATGTCCTTCCTTATTTTCCATTTGCACGATATGATACCAATTTATGGTTCCGCTAAGATGTCTTTGGGAAAGCTTCTTGCTCATGTGTGCGACCTATCTGTTGGGTTAATTATCAAATTTGGTTGTTCATGGCTTAAATGTCTTATTGTGTGGGGTTTTTTTCACCTAGCTATTGTCTCTAATCTTCTGTGTTTTCAGAGTTCATGGCTATACTATGTGAAGTGCGGCATTATGGGAGGAGAAAGAGTGTGGACTGAGCCAGATAATTGCAACGAATTTCACAGGGATCCACTTGACTAGCATATTTGTGTTGAAGGTGGCATTGCTCCTCTCATGGAGAGGCTAGTGGGTCATGACCCTAATCTGTCCACTCAATTCGTTAATTCATGGAAGAATCATCATGTTTCCATGGGTGGAATCTCCTTCATGGTGGAGGAGGAAGTTATTTCATAGGTGACAGGTCTGTAGAGCACGAATATGAAGTACCCTAAGCATTCCAAGACCTAGGATACTAAGAACATGAACAATTTTTTCATTAGAGAGGAGGCGTTGGTGCGCAACCAGTCCAGGTTTGAACGAGAGGCTCTTCTGAAGCCATGGGACCAAGTGTTTCTGGCTTTGATGAAGTATGTCATGTTGGAAGGAAGGTACAAAACTTACTTCTTCTACCATTTTCCTTTGTTAAATCAAGGCATAAAGTTTTTTTGAGCTTTCCCTTTTTCCTGCTAATTGACCCAAAAAATTATATTGAAAAGTGTATTTCCTCAGCTACTGCTAACCCCAATGAGCCTACTCCTCTTTCACTCCATCAAGGTCTTATTCTTAGACTTTACCATTTTCATCTTGCTCTATGTCTGCCTAAACCTATTTCAGTCGTTCGTATTGAATAAATTGAGAACCCCACTGTGCCCAAATTATCTTCAGCTGAGTCTAAAGGCCCTGTTAAAAAGAATCACCAGGTCCATGCTGAGAAACCCAACCCTCCTACTAAAAAACTCAAAGGTATTGAGGGTGTTGCCCAAGCCAGTGTAGTAGTAAGCCTATGCGACCTTAAGTCTACTCCTGCTAGGACACCTGGTTAACCTGGTCTGAAGAAGAAGGGTAAGGAGGAGAAGGTGCCTCTGATTAAAGGGAAAAAGGTAGCTAATATGTTGAACTATTGTGTTGTTGATCTGCATCCTATTTTGGTTATGCTTTTTGGTGTTTACGTTTGTTTAATTTTATTTTTTTGGGAACTTTCTGGCCCTTGGGGCTCTTTGTGTAGGGTACAACACCTTGTAAATGATGCTTATCATATAAAAAACAATTCAATTAAATTTATAACTTATTGTGGGTTTAAATCCACTAATTTGAGTCTTGCAAAGTATATTATTTAAATTATTATTACACTTGAATGAAAGATCCAAAATAATTCCCACAACTTCATTTTTCACCAAAAGTTGCATAAAAATAACAAATATATTATTATTAATTTTCAATTTTAATTATATAATTGATACATAATATGTATTTAAATAAAACTCAGATTAAAATTTAAAGCATAATAAATGTGTTATAAAGAATTATAAGGAATTAAAATACACCTTGAATTTATAATATTGAATTAAGAAATATTTAAAAATACAAACTAAATTAGTAGAAATGAGATTGAATATAATGATAAATTATAAATGTTTGGATGTGCTTACCTCTTTTCTAATTTGTTCATGTCAGTATGGAAAGATTATATTATTTAACTTAGAAATTAATTATAGAAAAATTTGATCCAATGTTGAGTCTTCACTCTATAACATGTAAAAAATATGGCTTACATTGAGAATCTCCCATGCATGTGGTTTGGTATAGGATATCTTTACTACATGTTATTAGGTCCTAATATTTATCCATCAATTGTTGATGTGGCCATGATTTCTTTATTCCTACATTTAGTAGCTAATTTTTAATAAATGGTTGTGATAAAAATCATAGTGACATCTACTATAAAATAAAATAAATATTTCCTTGGAGAGATTGAAGTTCATTTATTAGTGATAAAAACTGGATACAAACCAGTCATATCATGCAATTACTAAGATAAAAGTTTTATTGATGTGATTACCTAGTTTAGATGATTTATGATAATTTATTTTACAATAATTCCATGATTATTAGTAACCTAGAGAAATATGCAAATACAATATTAATTATGTTTATTTTGATGTTCTTTAATGCATATCCAAGGAGGTAACATTTGAATTCTAGAGAATTTATCCCCAAGAGTGTTCCAATTTTATTTGAAATGACCCATCTCCACAAAGAACATAAAGGATGAGTTGGAATCCATTGATTCTTAGACTGATAAGGCTTCCAGAGCATATGATTTGGCTAATGATGCAAATGGAACTACAAGTTTAGCAATAGAGATTTTGCATGAATAGTTCTTTCAATTGCAAGAACAAAAGGAAAAGATTATAGTGTAGCTCGACCAGCTCAAAGACCTAGTAAATGCTAGATTTACATTTGCAATTAGTGTCCCAGGTAATGAAGAGAAGGTAGTAAGGTTGAATCGAGTACCCAATACTTTGGATGAAGGTGAAGAACTCCTCATGCAGTTTGAAACTTAGTGTCGCATGCTTGGCTTTGTCAAGAAGGATTGGGAAGATGGAAAAAAGGATTGGGAGGCACTCCTTGTAAAATTTAAGATGTTATACAAAAGAATGTTGTCTTTTTCTAGTTGATTCTGTACATTTCAATTATGTTTATACAATTTTAGATTTCATTGTATATATGTGGAAGATAGTGGATAATATCGCAATGCAAGTTTTGGTCATTTTTTATGGATAGCATTGTTAAGGGGAGTTACTCTCATGTGTATATACATACATATAAATTAATACATATATACATATATGTATATATATATATATACATATATCTATACATACATACATACATGCATACATACATACATACATACATACATACATAAATATATATATAATCAATTAGAGGGAGTTAGTATATATGCTTGAATAGTGCACCCTTTGCCATTGATGTCAAAGGGGAAGAGTAGTTGAGAAAAAAGTTGGTTGGAGAGTATTTTAGAGAATATCTAGAGAAGAGTTTTGGGCATGTTTCCATCAATGAAAACGAGGGAGATTGTTGGAAGTTTTCTTTTCATTGATGAGATTGTTGGTAGCATGAGCATGATCATATATAGTGTTTCCATTGATGTCAACATTGATGTATTGTTGTTTGATGAGCTTGAGTGATTGTGGTGATGGAAATCCATTATATAGGTGCAAGATTTTTGATCCATTGTAGAACTGATGTGTTGGATATTTGTCTAAGTCCCTTTGTACAATTTTCAACATATAATGAACCAATTTTGAGGTTCACATTGCTCTATCACATACAATCAAATGATGTAGGAGCATCTAGGGTGTAAGAGAAATCTTGTATCAACCCTAAAAATGTATTTCTTTTCAATGAGGACTAAACATGGAAACTTACTATTTTTAATAAGTTTATATTTATAAATGTATGGGAATGAAATCTTACACAGACCTCTAGAATATTAAATTGAAGCCAATGGAGAAGAAATCACTTCAATATCATTCGTCATTTGAGAGATATTAAAATTTCAATTTCCAAAAATCTTGTTAAAATATTTGAAGTAAATTTTGAAGCACTTAGAGGCTCCAGATGGGCCTGAAAACTGGCAGAAAATGAAAGTAGTCTACTTGGATGTGCCTTCTCCAGAGCTTTTTGAAAATATATTATAATTGAAAATCTAATGGTCAGATCAAAAGATATGACCTCATGAAGTTGTACTACCAAAATTAATAAAATTTTGAAATGTCTTCTTGATGAAGTTACACTTTCCAGAAGATTCTAGGGTGATTACATGTTCCAAGTAAAGGATGTGAATGGGGGTTATAGAGGGAAGGGTAGATCAATGTAGATGGTATCTTTGATTTGAATATTTACATATTTATGTAATTAGAAAGCCCTTATAATGGAAATTGTAATTTTGTAATTTCATTTTCATTTCAGTGATAATATAAAATCTTTGCTTCCTTCTTGCATTTTGGTTTTACAATTCTCTATTATTGTTGTGACTTTTGGATTGTAAGGGGAGTACCCTTCATCAAGTGGTATCATAGCAGGAGTGTGTAGACAAATTGTCGAACATGAGGTAGTTTACACTAGGACTTATGGTTGTGGGTCTATGAGAAAAGATGCCTCCACAAAGAAACTGTGGTGGAAGAAATGTTGGAGTAATAGGAGAGGGTTTTAGATCCCTGTAGAGACAAGTTCAAGCATTGCAAGAGGAGCTGCATAGAGGAGTTGATGTTAGAAGAAGAGATGAAAGTGACAATGAGGCTAAAAATGAGGATCCATTTGAAGAAGAAGCATAAGATGTAATGGATCCAAGAGAAGTCAGTGATGAAGGAGCATCTTGAGGTACTAAGAAATCTTACACAACTAAAAGTATTTTAAAATTTTATGCTTGTTTTTTTATTTTTATTTTTGGTTGTAGATTCAAATTATTGAAATTTTTAACTCTTCCAGCATAACAGAATTTGGTGATGGATTGTGGAAAAATCAAATTATTAATTGATTAATTTTTTTTTAAATTGTCTTAAGAGATGTTAATTATACAAAAAAAAACCTCACACCGAAGCTTGGAGTGGGCATTTAATATGCTCTGCAACTCCACTTTGAAATTTGAATTTGTATTTTGTTGCAAGTTGGGAATGCAAGGTGTTGAGGGAGAGTGGAGATAGTGGGTTGGAGAGTGGGAAGAAATTTTTGAATTGAACAGTGAATGCACATTCCAAGAAAAGAAAATGCATGCCAAGGAGGAGTAATGAGCATTTTAGAGGTTTGACTGGAATATTATTATTTTTGGAAAAAGAGAAAAGATTGTCGCGGTCATAATTGTGAGACCCAATCTTGGTAAAATAGCCATAACTTTCTCATTTTTTATCAAAATTACAAATTTCAAAATGATCTAGAAAGCTAGAAATGAGGCACACCAAATGCAAAAACCAGTCAAGGAAATTGAGACAAATGTAGAGAATTGATAGGCAGAAAGTGACAGATTTTCCTAGTGGTTTAGTGGGGGTTTTTTTGAGAAACCAATAGTGGTTTCTTCTCCCAAAATTTCTATATATTGATGCTTTCAATTTGGTGAAGTGGGGATTTGGAGAAGAAGAGTTTTGCATACTCAGATGTTGTTGGAATGAAGCTAGAATGTTGAGTTACAAATATTTTTATGTTTAAAGCCCATGATGTATGGGAGCATATGATCTCCATGATTATGTAATTCATTTTCAGATTTTGATATCAATATATGTTGCAGACTTCTCTTCCATATTTTGTTGTTAATTTTTATTTGCAGCCTTCTTCCATAGTGTTGTATGTGTGTTTGGTTTTAAATTTGAAAGGGAGAGTATCACTCTTCATTAGTGGTATCAGAGTAGGGGTTCCTGAGTGTCCAGGTAGAGCATCAAATGTGAGGCAGTTTGTACCAGGACCTGAGGGTGGAGAATGTGTGGATTTTTCTTATAGATGAATGTGCAAGTAGTAAGAGGACATTTTTAGAGGATTTGAGGAACTAAGGTTCCCATGATTTTAAATAGACTATCAAAGGATGCAGTTTACAATAATATTAGTAAATATTGGAAGATTTTTGTAAACAGATCACCAAAGGATGCAATTTAGAAGAGACTACAAAGATTACAAGACATGGAGGATGAGATTACAGATATTGCAGTGGTAGAAGAGAGTTCTTTAGGGAACACCAATAAAGTTGAGAATGATGATTTACTCATTCAAATTGAAAGATAATAGGATCAACGTATTGCAGGGGAAGCAAAAGTTGCAACAATGGAGGATACTAAGGTAAAAAAAAAATTGATAAATGTTTTTATGAAGATGAATGTGATTATAATGATGTTGCAACAAAAGAGTGTCCTTTGAAGGAAACAGAAGAAAGTGAAGGGGATGATTTATTGATGTGAATGGAAACAATTGAAAGAGAGTGGGATGAGTTAATCTCAAGTCAGGCAAAGGTTGCAGAAGCAAGTGAGGTAAAATCAGATTTTAATATTTTCTTTGATGAAGATAGGAATGTAGAAATCGAGAAATTTGTTGCAGTAGAGAAAGAGAATAATAAGGACTTCTTGGTGGACATGGAGCATCAAATCAATGAAGAGGTAAATTTTGATTTTTCTACATTATGTGATGAAGACATTGATTTGGATGTTGTGGAGAGAAGATAAAAGTTAGTAGATATGAAAGAGTTTATAGTAATATATTGACATTCAGGGGTTGCAAATTTATATGTAGAAGTTGTAGGAGCATATTGGTGTGAGTATGTTGCAAGTGTTGATGTGTATGATGATATAATTTAGTGGAGGTGGTCACATTTTGGTGGGTCAAGACCCATGGAAGAAGAGAATAATGGTAGGAAGAGTTGTTAGAGGAGAGTGAAGCTAGTTCTAGCAATATGTTGGAAGAAGGGGGAGAAGAAAATACTTCATGTGCACTTTGGACAATGATGGAATTCGTTGTAGATTGCTTGCAATCTGAAAGAATGGTTCTACCATTCAACTCCACTTTTTTAAGCCTATGCTCACAAAATTTCTACCCTGAGTGTCTAATGCAGGAGCATCTTGGGGTACCAAGCAATCCTGCACAACCAAAAATATTTTAAAATTTTATGCTTGTGATTTATTTTTTAAATTTTTTTTAATCAAAAGTGGTTGAGCCACTATATTATATTATTTATGTTTAATATGTACATATCCCAGATTCAAAAGGGCATACCAACAAGAAAGAATCCGGAAGAAAACCTTCGGTTATAGCCCAAAAAGTTACATAATTTGACTACAAAACTCAAATAATTACATCACTACATTACATTTCATCATCTATGCTTTGATATAGCTACATCACATATTAGTATTGATGCTTTGATACTGCAATATTACATAGTTACAAAATTAACATCCCCCTATGTTTAGATTATGCATCATTCTTCTCCTTTTCGCATTTTTTCCATACATTTCCAATGCTTCTCCTTTTTAATCCATGTGTGAGGATATTTTTTTATTTTTGGCTGCATGTGCAAATTGCTGAAATTTTCAACTCTTCTAGCATAATAGAATTTGTTGATGGATTGTAAAATAAATAAATTATTAATTGATTCAATTTTTTAAAATTGTTTTAAGAGATGCTAATTTTTTTTTAAAAAAAATTCTCACCCCTAAGCTTGGTGTGGGCATTTAATATTCTTTGTAACTCCACTTTGAAATTGAATTTGTATTTTGTTGCAAGTTGGGAATGCAGGGTGTTGAGGGAGAGTGGAGATAATGAGAGTGTTATATGTGTGTTTGGTTTCAGATTTAAAAGGGAGAGTATCCTTCTTCATCAGTTAGACTGATTAGGGCCATTTCCAAGATTGAAAAGAGGCCGAAGATAGATGTTTCTATTTTTTTTGGAAACCTGAGTCCAAAGGAGTTGATTGATTGGGTCAATGACATGTAAGAGTATTTTGAGTATGAGGAAATAGAAGATCTAGACAGGGTCAAATTTTTAAAGGCTATGCTATCATATGGTGGAAAGAAGTCCAGCTGGAGAGAAATAGAAAAGGAAAAGATAAAATAATAAGATGGGATCAGATGGTGGAAAAAATGAAGAGGAAGTTCATTCTTGTGGATTTTGAGCTAGATTTGTTGAAAAAGATGCAAGGGTTGAAACAAGTGGTAAAATATGTTAAGGAGTATACAGAAGAATTCTACTAGAAGTCTCGATCAGAACAGGCCATTTTGAGGCCAATAAGGAGAAATTTTCCTATTACATAAATTGGTTGAAGTTGAGTATTCAAGAAGAGTTGAGTTTGGTGAGGATGATCATGATTGAAGATGCATATCATTTTTTCGTAAAGGTGGAAGAGAATTTGAATAGAAAGTTTAAGAGAAAGAAAATGGGTGGATGATGTGGTGGAAAGACTAATGGATGGTCATATGGAGGCCAAAGTGAAGATCAAAAGAAAATTGAAGGATCTAGTAGCAATCAAAACCAGGAGGGAGATAATACCTACCATCCTTGAGATCAAAATAATGGAGACCAAAGAGGAAGAGGAAGATCTAGACAAGGACCAGGAAGAGGAGGTTTCCATGGAAATTTTTTTCAATGCAAAGAAGAACATAGAGCCTATGAGTGTCCTCAACATCAAGGGAGGAAAAATAGAAGACTGAAAGGTAATTCTCGAGTTTCCCATGTAGATGAAGATGCTCAATATTCACATTTTGAAGACGCTAAAAGAGGAGAGGCCCTTGTTGTCAGAAGAGCCTTGCTAAATGAGGAGAAGGAACTAGATCAAAGAAAGAATCTATTCCAAACTCGATTCAAGTTTAAAGGTAAAGTTTGTAATGTTATCATTGATGGAGGTAGCACAAATAATCTTGTTTCAAAGGAAATGGTTACTAAGTTGAAATTGGAGAGGTGAAGGCATCCAAACCATACCAGATCACATGGTTGCAGAAGGACCATGGAGCATTGGTCAATGATCAATGTTTGATAAAGTTGAAGATTGGTAACTATCGGGATGAGGTTTTGTGTGATATTATACTTGTGGATGTTTGTAACATGTTGTTAGGCAGACTGTGGTAGTTTGATCAGCGAGCAGTGCATGATGGACATGCTAATACCTATTCCTTGAGAAATGATGGCATTCGTCATAATTTGAAACCCTTGAAGGAGGTAGAAGAAAAGGTACACAATAATGCAAGGATTTGTTTGGTTGATGGAAGAAAGTTCCTAGAAGGCATGAGACAGGAGCATATGTGTTTTGCATTGATCACTAGAGTTGATAAAGAAGATACTAATGAGGTACCTATAGAGGTTTCAAATTTTTTAAATGAGTTTCGGGATATTTTTTCTCATAATGTACCTAAAGGTTTGCCTCTAGTAAGGAAGATAAGCACCAGATGGACCTAATTCTTGGAACCACTTTCTCGAATAAGGTAGCTCATTGTATGACTCCAACAGAGAGTGAAGAGTTGAATAGATAAGTGCAAGAGTTGTTACAAAAGGGATTGATTAGAGAGAGTTTGAGTCATTGTGCAATACCTATAGTACTAGCACCAAAGAAGGATGGGGAATGGTGGATGTGTACAGATTATAGATCCATAAACAAGATCACCAACAAGTATAGATTTCCCTTTTTGAGGATGGATGACATCATGGATCAATTTGAGTTGAGCTGAGTACTTCATGAAGATAGATCTGAAGAATGGTTATCACCAGATCTGAATTAGAGAAGTAGATAAATGGAAGACAACCTTCAAGACCAAAGAGGGATTGTAGAAGTGGTTATTTATGCATTTTTGGCTAACCAATGCACTAAGAACATTTATGTGGCTCATGAATGAGGTATTGAAAGAGTTTTTGGGTAAATTTATCATTTTTTATTTAGATGAAATTTTTAATTTTTAGCAAGACATTGGAGGAGCATTTGATGCATATCATAAATTTTTTTTAGAAGCTAAGAGAGGAGAAGTTGTTGATCAATTTGAAGTACAATTTTGTGAAGAGAGAGTTTGTGTACTTGGGATTTTTATCTCAGTAGAAGGTCTTAAGACGGATCGAGAGAAGGTGAAAGCTATTATTGAATGGCCTATTCCAAGGAGTGCTATGGAGGTGAGATCTTTTCATGGTTTGGAAATTTTTTATAGAATGTTTATCAAAGGCTTTAGTAGTATTTGTGAACCTCTAACTGAAAAAATGAGATGTGATGGAAAAGAGTTTAAGTGGATTATAGGAGCAGCAAAATGTTTTAATATGTTGAAGAAGAAAGTTATATAGTGGCTTGTCTTGGCACTTCTAGATTTCAACAAGGTATTTCAGGTAGATTGTGATGCTAGCAGTAATGCCATTGGAGCTATTTTGAGTAAAGAAGGTAAACCCATTACTTATTTTAGAAAAGAATTGAATGATGCAAAGAAGTATTATGTTTATGTTCAAGAATTTTATGCTTTAGTTTAGGCTTTGAAGAAATATAGACTCTATTTGTTGCAAAATGAGTTTGTTTTATTTATTGATCATCAAGCTTTACAATATTTGAATAGTCAAGGGAAGTTGAATCAAATATATTTGAAGTGGGTAGAATTTTTGCAAAGTTATAATTTTTTTTTGAAGCATAGGAGTGGAAGATCTAACAGGGTTATAGAAGCCTTAAGTAGGAGGAAAAATTTGTTAAAAAAAATGTAGATTATAGTTGTTGGGTTTAATGAACTCAAGAGCTTGTATCCTTAGGATCTTGATTTTGAAGAGGCTTGGAGAGCTTGCAAAGAGCCTATCACTTTGGATAGGACAATATGGTTGGGTTTTACAATCCAAGATGGTATATATTTTCTAGGAAACCAATTGTGCATTCCAAGAAGTTCCATGAGAGAGACCTTGACTAAGGAGAAACATAGTGGAGGATTAGCTGGACACTTTGGTTGTGATAAGACCATTGATATTGTTGGTGAGCGATACTATTGGCCATAGTTGTAGTAGGATGTGAAGAATTTTGTGTAGAGTTGCAAAGTATGTTATATGGAAAAGGAACAAGTCAGAATACTGGATTGTATCAACCATTAATTGTACCTAAGAGGCCATGGGAGAAAATTAGTATGGATTTTTTCTTGGTTTTTCAAGGACACAAATAGGGAATGATTCCATAATTGTGGTGGTGGATATATTTTTGAAGATGGAACACTTCATTTTGTGTCATAAGACCAATGATGTTTTTCATGTTGTGGAGTTATTTTTTAAAGAGGTGGTGAGACTACATGGTCTACCCAAGAGCATAGTTTCAGATTGAGATACTAAGTTTTTTGGGTATTTCTGGAGGACATTATGAAAGAAATTGAAGACTTATTTGAATTTTAGTTATTCACACCATCCATAGACTGATGAAAAAATGGAGGTGGTGAATAGGAGTTTGGGTAACCTACTAAGATGCTTAGTAGGATACAAATCCAAAGGATGTGATTTTATTTTACCACAAGAAGAATTTTCTTATAACAATTTTATCAATAGGAGCACTGGTAAATCACTATTCTAGATTTTGTATGGGAGTAGTCCAAGAACTACTTCTAAACTAAGAAAGATGGATAAAGGAGAGAAGAGTAGTGTTTAGGTTGAATATTTTTCTAAGCACTTGAAGAATTTCCATGATGACGTGAAAAAACATATCAATGAGATGAAATCTTAGTATAAGGCTAAGGAAGATTAGAAAGGAAGGTATAAGGAGTTCTAGGTAGGAGATGAAGTCACGGTTCATTTGCAAAAGGATAGGTTTCTAGTTGGTACATACAACAATTTAAAGATGAATAATTTTAGACCGTGCAAGATCCTGAAGAAGCATGATTTAGGAAATTATTATGAGGTAGAGTTTTTGAGTGAGATTCATGTTTCACCTATGTTTAACATTGCTGATTTGACATAATATCATGAAGGAGATAAGGAGAATGAATTGACAGAGGCACGATGGAACATTACAACACCTACTTTAGAGAAGGAAGAGATAGTTTAGAAATTTTGGATAGTTGTGTGGTAGAAGCACAAGAAATAGGCAATATGCATAGTACTTGGTGAAATGGAGAGAAAGGCTAGTTGAAGATTCATCATGGCTATCTAAGACTAAGGTTAACCTTCTTGGTTTCCCTCTAACTCCTGAGAAGTGATAGGGTCACTTTTCAAATTATCTAGAGTATCTGATGTAGGAGCATCTAGGGTGTAAGAGCAATCTTGGATCACCCAGATAAATGTTGTTTCTTTTCAATAAGGGCTAAATTTGGCAACTTACTATTTTTAGTAAGTCTTTATTTAAGCATGTATGTGTATGAAATCTTACATAAACTTTTGTAATGGTAAATTGAATCTAATGGTGATGAAATCACTTCAATATCATTTGTCATTTGAGAGATTAAAATTTCA
Organism: Sequoia sempervirens; assembly: GCA_007258455.2. NCBI lineage: Eukaryota > Viridiplantae > Streptophyta > Pinopsida > Cupressales > Cupressaceae > Sequoia > Sequoia sempervirens. Next base: position 212,065,254 of record VDFB02373365.1, read on the forward strand.
ATTTATTAAAATCTCGTTAAAAAATTCAAAGTCAATTTTGAAGCACTTAGAGGCTTCAGATGGGCCTAGAAATTGGCAAAAAATGAAAGTAGTTTACCTTTAGGTATTACTTTTTGGGGATGCACCTTCTTAAGAGATTTCTTAAAATATATTATAAATGAAAATCCAATGGTCGGATCAAAAGTTATGACCCCACTAAATTGTACCACCAAAATCAATAAAATTTATAAATATCTTCTTGAGGAAGTTGCACTTTCTAGAAGATTCTAGGGCGGTTACACCTTGCAAATAAAGAATGTGAATGGGGGTTATAGAGGGAAGGGCAAAGTAGTAGAGATGGTGGCTCCGATTTGCATATTTATAGATTTATTTAATTAGAAATCCTATATGATGGAAATTGTAATGTTGTAATTTAATTTTCATTTTGGTGATAATAGAAAATATTTTCTTCCTTCTATCATTTTATTTGTGCAATTCTCTATTGTTGTTGTGAGTTTAAAATTTTAAAGGGAGTACCCTTCATCAATCAGGTTATGCAGTTCTAAGGAAATTTTGGTGTATGTTGGAGGAACCTAGATCTAAGGTTTCATGTCTCGATGTCCTTTGATGTCAAAGATAACGATGATAGAGTATGGTATTTAATAGTGAAAATGTTACTGATGTAGAGTACATCATTGGAATGCTTTACATTAAACCATGGAAGAATATTTGGTTATACGGTTTTGTGGGAGTGCTTATAGGTGTCAGAAGTATGAGTGGTCCAAGTGGAAATTGTTTTGGAGGTCCACATGTTAGGTAATGCATGAAAAATTGGTTATCTTATTGTTTCTTTACTAGCGGTGCCAACCTAAAAAGGTTTGTGGTCATGCAGAGTTAAATGAATCTTTTATTGGACTTATGTGAGTTATTATAGGTCCCTACCGACCTATTTTGATGTGTTACAAGTATTCGTTTATGCCAAAAGGCGTGTATGATTGGATCTTGATCCTATAGGTTGATGTATTACATGTTTCATGTAATTAGGCCAACCTAATTGATGTTATAGGTGTTTATAGATGTAATGCATATAAATGTAAGTTCATTTTAATGTTGTAGAGATGAAGCTTTTGATGGTGATGTGAATTTCTAAGTAGAGTATGAAAATGTGATGTGAAGAAGTATAGATTTGATGTAAGTGTTGACAAAGATGAAGTGTGTTAAGTCAATATATTGAGATTTAGTTGAACTATCTCCAACATATTGTAGATGAATTATATTAGTTCAAATCTTGGTAGTGAACCACCCTTTCTTATTTCTCTCTTATTCTCTAGATAGCGATTCCTTCAGATAGTTAGTCTAGTTGGAAGTAAGCCTTTCTATAATATCTTGTAAATAGTTATAATATATTCTGAGCTAATAATCACCGTGCTTTTTCCCTTCTTGGGTTTTCCATGTAAATTTAGTGTTCTTGTGTTATGTGGTGTGATGCATTCTTTAATTATCTCTTTCCATTTTTACAAGTTGAATGAAATGTATTGAATACATGTTTAAGTGGTTTCAAAGAATATTGATTCACCCCCCTCTCAGTATCTTGGGTGCTCAACACTTGTGACACAATCAAGTACACACCTAGCTAAAACCTAATACACATTACACGAATTTATTCATGATAAAACTACTACTTTATTTAAATTAAATGCAAATTATAATTCACTTGGAGCTACAAAAATTTAATTTTATCGAAAATAGAAAAATGTAAGTTTAGTCAAGGTAAAAATAGTTTGTTACGATAAAATTGAAAACCCTAGATTAAAACAAAATTGATTCAAACCCTAGTTACATAATAAGGGTAATTGCATAATTCTTATTCTCTATAGGATCAATGATAAAAATGGATAAACAAATGAAGTTTGAGTTTCAAGGGTTTTCTTCAAAATATAAAATTATCTCAATGTATGGTGTCATCTCTAATACCAACTTAGGGCATATCAACATGGAGGACTTCCATCAAAGAATGATACCCCCTAATGTTACCCAATGGGCAATGAGAATTTTAAAGTATGAGCTATATAAATCTACATAATTTTCAATGTCTATGGAGACCCCATAGATAATTCTAGAATGCATTCATTATTATGTGGATAGAAGGGGGTTAGTTTTAAATGAAGCGAATGTGTAGAATTGGCCCTTGAAGCAATCCATAGAACCCTCAATATTCTAATTTAATCGATCATGCATCCATTGGATATTAAAGAATCTTGATTCAAAGGAGCTCTATATAAATGAAAACAAGCTATACACTCCATTTGGATGAATGATGAAAATAATCCAAATGAATTTTGAAAGATGAAGGGAACAAAATATACTGAGAGGGGGGAAATTAATATATAAAATCTATTTAAAACTCTTTGATTCAACATACATCTCCAGGAATGAATCATCAACCATGAATCAAAACAACTAATATCAATCAAATAATCATAAAAGTGTAATTCACACAATGAACACTAGCTACATGTGGAAACTGGGAATGGGTAAAACAATGGTGAGAAGATTTTCATGGAGCTACTTTCCAAATCCACCCTCACAAAAATAATGAATAAGTTACAATCATGAATTAGGAACCAGCCTACTAGAGACACCAATCCCCTATGGATCTTGTAGGAACCTAATTATTGGAGACACCAATCTCCAATACAAAGATCAAAGCACCAACTCAATGAGTAGGACACCAGTCCTACTAGATTACAAAGATAAAGCTTTTGGAACTTCAATGTTGATAACACAACTTACATAAGGTCTAGTCTTGCATTAGGCACTCTCCTACAAAACTTATTTGTTGAATGAGAAAAAAAATTGAGATGGGGGGGTGAATCCATTGTACCAAATTAAAACATTAAAACCCTCAACAATAATCAAATCTACAAGCATTCATTAAACCCTTAATCTATTATAATGTTTGAACATGAAAAGAAAATAACAAAAATTGAAACCAACCAACACCTTACACAAGAGAATACCATATTTATGTGGAAAACCCTATAAGGGAAAAACCACAATGAGGATTAACTCACAATATAAGTAATTACAAAATTGGTACAAAGAGGCTCATTGCCAGAATAGGACACACTTTCTAGAAATCATCATAGCCCAGGCACACTACTAGAATAGAAAGAAGAAAGAAGATAGTATGTTACACAGAGAACATTATCTCAATGCAATAGAAGATCCACCAAAATAGCTTCAACAACACTTGCAGTCTTCTGGAGATCAATATACCTTAGCTCACTACATTCTATAATATTGCATTATAGCTCACACTGCATATCGCACTTCTACACTTAATTTCACATCACCACATTCAATTCTATTCTCCTCTACTTTTCACATTAGTTCACCTTTCATTTATACCATCTAAAACATAAAAAACATCTACAAGTTGGCTATACTCACCTTATACCTTAGAAATTCAAAATAGGTCGACACTACGCATTCCCACAATGGATAGGAATGAAAAGAAAATGAAAACAAAACTTAACTAGGACCAAAATTAAACCTCACATGCCCTGCTATACTTTCATTAATTCTTGAGCATCTTTGAATGTAGTGTAAGAACCTAGTCAGTTGTTACCTATGCAAACACCATTAAACTATGAATTACATTCTTCCTCAAATCAAGGACGACTTGCAAACCACACACAATGCTTCATCACAACCTAGAATATTCCTTTATCAACCTAAAATCCATCCAAATCCTTCATAATAATTCACACCTTTAGAATGTACATAGCTTTTACACTCAGACTATACTACGAGACACTGCAACACTAAAATCCAACTTCCAAAGCAACAAACCACAAATACTCTTGACATAGGAAAGATATCAACATCGTCAACTTATATTCAAAATTTCAAGACTTGAAGAATAGTTGTGGAGAAATTTGGATCAAAAGAATTTCTCCAAGACACCTTTTGTGAGCAACAATGCAAACTGGATCACACACTAGTTAACATAAATTCCTCTAAACGTCAATCCAGAAGCCAAAATTATGGATATAGAAACTCTGAACAACTCTATCCAATCTATCCAAACCATCCAAGAAAATCTTAAACCCAAAATAAATGTGAAGAAAAACCAAAACACTTTTGCAACTAGAATACCTTTGCAATACCATGTTTCCTTATTTTATCAATTTTCTCAATATCCTCAACATCTAAACTATAAACCAAATCTTATCAAAGCAACACCAGAAGTTAACACTAGTAGCTTAATTGATGACAACATAATACAACTAATAAAAATAAAAATCTCTCTCAACCATTGCAGAACTATCACCAATGACAACACGAGCTTATTGACATCAATGAAAACACCTTTATACTTGCAACAATCTCCCCCTTTTTCATTGATGGAAACATAAGATATTAA
>VDFB02373365.1:212069761-212223058 GCA_007258455.2 Sequoia sempervirens
TCTCCTATCTATGAATAAAAAATTCTTTACAGAATCCATGAAAATTGTTAGAGAAAAATTCACCGCCATTATCAGTCTTCAAACATTTTATTTTCTTTCCAATCTGCAGCTCAACCATTGCTTTAAATTCTTTAAATCGACTGAAAACTTCAAATTTATTCTTTAGAAAATATACCCATGTCCTTCTACTATAATCATCAATAAATGAAACATAATATGTGGATTTACCAATCAAAGGAACATCTATAGGACCAAACACATCAGAATGAATAAAATCCAATACACCACAAGATTTATGAGAAATCAAGTAAAACTAAACACAGTTTTCTTTTCCATAAATGCAATGCTCATAGAATCCAAATTCAAGATTACAATCAGAAAGACCTTCAACAAGGTTTTTATTTTTCAAGGTCCTTAGACCCTTTTCTCCAATGTGGCCAAGTCTTTGGTTCCATAACATAATTTTCTCTACAAGTAACTTTGATTCAGAAGAAAGAGCACCCTTGGGTACCCAAAATCCATGACCATCTACTGAAGCTGAAACCCTCACCTCTTCCATAGACTTTCTTATCACAAAAGTACTATTGCACTCAACAGTGCATGCATCGAGCTTATACAATGTGCCATATTTGATATCTTTAGCAATCACCATATCACCTCTAACCATCTTGCATCCTGCATTAGAAAATACTACCTACACACCTACATCTATTAGTTTGTTCATAGATAACGAATTTCATGCTAAACCAAGGATATGCAACACACCATTAATTATTTTTATTCTACCATCAAGAAACCTGATTTTAACTTTACCACGACCAACAATGTCTAAATGAGAATCATCACCCAAGTACACCTCACCTCCATCAAATTCTTCATATTCAAAAAACCAATTGCTATTAAAATTCATATGGAAAGATGCACCAAATCCAGTTAACCATGTATCATTACCTACACGAGTTGCCAAAGCTACAATGAATGTTTCACCATCTTCCTTCTTGGACTTAGAATCAAAATCACATTTCTTATTTTTCTTCTTCTTTTCTTTTTTCTAGTCCTTATAAACATGTCCAGGCTTACTGTAGTATCAACAAATAACATTAAACTTTCCAGGAGACTTAGATCTCCCCTTGGACTTGGATTTGTTACACTTCTCATTCTTCTTTCATTTTTCCTTAGGTCTTCCATAAACATTTAGGGCCTCCTTGGCACTGATGGATACCTTCCTCCTCATCTCTTCTGAAAGCAAAGAACCCACCACATCTTCAATCTTCAATATAACAGAAGAACTCCCAATACCCATAACAAGAGAATCCCATGAATTAGGAAAAGAACAAAGCAGGATTTGATATTTCTCTTCCTCATCCATTTTCACACCAACTGATTCCAATTGAGCCACCAACATATTGAATGCTTCTAGGTGGTCTATAGTTCATCCACCCTCTTCAATTATCAAGGAATATAATTTCAAGATTCCTTAAGAAAATCTTGCTCACTAAAGATTTGGCTTGATACATCTCACCAAGCTTCTTCCATAGTTTTTATGTAGAGGTCTCTTCATGGACATTGATTAGAAAAGAGTTTACCAAGCACAATATAATTAGACCCTTGGATTTATGGGCCATAAAATTATATTGAGTATCTTGATTAGGATCTACGGGCCTTGAAGCACTTTCATCAACAACATCCCATAGATCTCGATCTATAAAAAAATCCTCCATCTTCAGCTTCTGATGGAGCTTCTAAAATTCGTAGGATTTTTCTCTTTACCCCATGAACTTAGTCTCCATTTTTGAACCCTTATCCCCATGAGTGAGTAGGGTTTTATTTACAAAGGTATGCAAACATTATAATGGAAATTTGAATTGCTTTGTCAGTTACTGATCTCTTAAGTCATCTCTTGAGCCACATTGCATGTTAGTTCATCGACCCCATAAGCCCAAAGCATTGGTCACTAATTATTCCATCGACTTGAGCTTTTCCCTAAGTCGGGTTTTAAATTTTTCTTGGTGACTTGAGCCTAAGTCACTATCTTCAAGGGGTCATATCACCATCAGCTTAACTGAGTCCTTTTTATTTAATGCTAACATTGTATGGAATGTAGGTTTTAAGATTCGAGGATCTGGGATAAGATCTTGGTCGTACCCCGCCAGCTCGCAGGAATTAAGTGTTAGCATGTTAAAAGTAGTGAGGCTGGCGAGATAAGGACACGTGTACTTGTATGTTTGTGGGACCCAATCCCCACCATCATGCCCAACTTCTGATGCCTTCAACAAATGACCAAGATCAGATCTCGAGGATGATCTCCACCATTCCCCATTGGTTCACTAGGAGAAAGTGAACGCTAGTTAAGACTAGCAAGATTAGTGAGATCATGACACATTCCTCCAACCACTCAATCTATGAGACATACGAAGCTTGCCAATAGGGAAACTATTGTACAAGATGAATCACTACCATTTGCCGAGAGAAAACTAGTGATGCGTTGTTGGATTTTAAACCCGATCAGCCCAAGGTGAACCATTCGATTTGTCATCTCTTTAGAGGATCAACGGGTAATATTCAAAGTTGGTGAATGACAGGTGATAGTCGTTTTACTCTATAACCATCATGCATTAATTTCCATATCTCTATAGGAGTGATCAAGTTGATCTCAATTCGTGTGGAAATGCAAATGCTGGTAATCATGAAGTATGATCTATGGATTTCTATGCAATTGGAAATTAAACAGTGACAGTACATATGCCAATGAGTTACCCAAATTACACGTGTTTTGCTAAACATTGATTGTGGGCACCATCCCTTCACACAATAAATACATAAGGAACAACTGCTATTCGTGTCATTTGAACTTAGCAGTTAGAAGTTTTCTTGATTAAAAAAAGGTAAGTTTGAGCAATTTTCAGACAAGGAAAATGAGTGAACCAGTGAGGAGGTATGTTCACCTAAGCTCTCAGAATCCTAGTGTTGGTGTACCGAAAACTGCTTTAACTATGGAGGTCAACATTCCTGCTGGCAAGCTAGTATTTACACCCACAAGGTGCAACCGAAGATTACAATTCTAGAACATTGTTGTTGAAAAAGTCAAAGATAAATGCAAAGAACCAATGCGCTTCTCTATTGAAGGATGTAGAAGAATCAGGTATTGGCATGGATCCTTCAGGAACCAACATTCACCCATTGACCTAACTAAGAGCCCGTCAAACAGTGAGACTGAGATAGATTCTAAGTATCGATGGTATCTTGACACTCTTGGTCGAACTCAGGCCCTAGGAGAAGAAATATTGTTTGTTCCTCCACTGGTAGTCAAAACTCCAAGCGGGTGAACTGGTACTTTGCTGTGTAAGGAAAAGGATGAGGAAGAAGCCAAGGTTTTCTCTCCTTCCCTTGCGATGACTCGGAGCGGGTGTGTGTATTGTGGTCTGGACACTGGTAAGAGTGGGGTGGCTGGTCGGTAAAGAATTTCAATGTGGGATGGTAAATTTTGGTTTTGATATATTGTTGTGGTGGTTAGTCTCTTCTTTGGCATATGTGACTATTACTTTTTGGATTTGATGTTGAATGTGTGCCTTCATGGTGATGTGGACATCTGATGTGGTGTGTACTAGGCGATAAAGGGATATTTTGGTGGGCCTTTGCATTTTCTCTTTTGGATGGCGGCTATAATTTTCATTTTCCCCGTATTCAACATGATGTTGCATAATCAATATGTGGGAATTTTTGAAATGCAAATGAAATTTTGGATGAAATGAAATTTTGTGATGAAATTGCATTTGAGCTTGAAGCTTGTTTTGTTCCCTTGTCTTATAAAAGGGAATTCAAGGCTCATTTGCAGGAGGATGAAAATTCTGGTTAGGTTTCGAGTCAGGTGTACATGGGTAGAATGATAGGAATAGAATACATAGTCTGTTTTGAGCTTTTGGAAGAACATGTGCAAGTTATCTTAATTTGTTATGCAGATATGACTGATAAACATGAATGAACGTATAATTCTGATATATTTTCTCTCCTTATGTGAATTTGTGTGAATTTTGAATGGAATGTTAATTATGTTCTCATTCTTCTTTGAACATCTGTTCAAATATATGTCTCTATTTATGCTTTGATTCAAGCAATCAATTAAATGGTTAAATGGAGTCTTTGATTTACAATTCTTCATAAGGGATTTGATAAGTAGTTATGTATCAGAAAGAGTGAACTCCATAATACAAAGTTGTTATGAGAGCAGTCCATCCCATCAAATTTTAAAGTCATTTTTGTGTTATTGGTTCTTGAATATGTGACTCTATTGCCCAATGTAACAAGGCACTAGTCTATTCCTTAATGATTTACCTAAAGGGTTGATCAAATAATTGTCTGATGACTGACCTAAATTCAGGATTTGAATTAATTTTTAAAATTCATCAATCTTGATGCATGTATTTGTCAACTATCATGTAGAATGTCCTTTGTTTTGATGAATGGGTAAGCAATTTACTTAAAGATAAGACAATCTCATAGTAATTGTGACATAATTATCCTTCATTCAAAATAATCTATGAAAATGATGTGTTCTACAAAGAACATCCTCAAATGAACACAATAGGAACACCCTCCTTGGCTCCACAAAGCCTAAAGTGCAAAATATCTCAGTCATTTGACTAGATCTTGTTAGTTTTCCAACCATTTCAGGAGTCTTAAGCATAGGAGTTGCCTATCCCTTAGAGATTTCTTAGGTGCACTGGAAAAAGAACCAACAACTTCCACATCTCAAAATTATTTCTAGAAAATTTCTCCACCTCTATTCTCCTTGATGAGTTTTCCATCTGAAAAATTCATGTAACAAGATCACAAAATGTCTTCTACACAAGATCCCACTCAAATTTGGATTAGTTCAAAAAATCCAACAACCCACAACTAAAACCAAAGGTGATCAGGCTCTAATACCACTTGTAAGGAAGCTAAGGTAGCATAACAACTTCCTACATTAATCTTGAGAGGAGAATAATGTAAAAATATTATAGATCTTTAATAGTTATAGAAACTTAAACAAAAATAGACATAAATATCATGAATACCACAACACAATGATTTACGTGGGGAAAACCCTTTTTAGGAGAAAAACTCAACACTCCAAAAGCTGCCCAATATATTATTCAGCAATCACAAATATTACAATATACTTGCCAAGAAAGCTTCTCACAAAAGTATCACCACTTAGAGATCCAGAGGCAAAGCAACTACTATCAGACTTTAGAATACATTGCAATACACAACCGTAGTACAATGCCCTCATAATATAGGGTTTGCTTCTAGGGAAAGTCAAACTAATAAAATATTGGTCGTTAGATATGAGACATAATGATGAGTGGTCCATATTTTCAATAATAAAATATAAATAAAATTTTCCTTTTGGGGGCGCTGCCCCTAAGCCCTTGCCAAGGTGTGCTGCCCCTAGACCCTAGGTGAGGGGATGATCCCCCTGGATCCCTCATGGGAGGGGGATCCCTCCCATGCTCCCCCCATCCTCATCGGTTGAACAATACCTTATGTACCAATAGTACCTTATGCAATTGCAAGGTTGAGACACATTTTCTCAATAGTATCAATACATCATTATCTTCCTATTGTGGTTTATGTTCAATGGTGGTCAATATTGTAGTAGCTTGACTTTCATTTTCTCCATGATGGACGCAAAGTTTAGAATTTTCGTTCTTTACAAGTTTTGGGAGTTGAGAAACCCTCTTTCTTTCTCTAGTGACAATCTTCTTTACACATTCATGTTTCATTGTGAGCGGGTGGAGGAAGCTCTCAAGAAGGTGATTGGATATGACTAGCTCTTAAAATTGTTGAAAAATGAGGTGTTTTCTTAGCTTAATGCTCTATAAAACTTTAATATTACTGATCTAAGTAAGTCTTTTCTTTGTTACATATATTCTTTGTTGGTGATTATCTTGATTAATTCATTTTACTATTGTAGAATGTAGAGAGAAGTTGATAGAAGAACTAGACAGGATATTAGAAAGATCACACAAGATATACCGTGGAGAAACCCTTTTGGGAAAAAACTCCACCAAGAATTATTCTATTATTCAATCTCTGAATTACAATAGCTCCAATTCTTGCTTGAGAATGCTTCTTCTGTCTTCACAATCTTCTTTACAACCTGCAATAAAAATTCTCACAACTCTATTCAACTTGTTTGAGATAAATAGGCTTTAATTAGCTTTGTAAACTCAACATGAGTTACAATTACAATGCACAAGCCCTATCCCTAAATGGTACACCATATCTCATGCAAATAGGGTTATCTCATGAAGAATGATGCTAAAACATGTGCTTCATCCATTTGGGCATCCCAAACTGAAGCTACAACTCAACCTTCATTTTGTTGATAATTCCAAAGCTCTTCCTCAAAGTTGGCACCCATAAAAGGTCCTACTTAACTAAGTCTTCAAAAATATCTTATCATGCATTAGAGGTAAATCCAATAAAGCATCTTGGGCACTCAAGTTGGCTCCAAGTGCTTTATAGTTAATTGAAACATTTACTCAACACCATTTCCAAAGAATGGTCATCCCTTGTTAACTGGAGGTAGTCCCTATTATCTATCATACAACTAAATGTTATTAGCCATGCATTACAAGTTAACTGAAGCTAACTACATGCAACTCAAAATAACCAACATGCATGCAACATGCACTTGCATGCAACTGAAGATAACTGAACCATAACTGAACTGAATTGAACTGAACTGAACTAAACTGAACTAAACTGATTTTGAACTGAATTGAACTAAACTAACGATCGAACTTAATCGAACTTCAAGCATGCAAACATCAAATCCTAGTTACTCCTAGGATCTTTCCATGCATTCAAAAGTGTTAACTGTTACTCTATATAGTTAACTGAACACAAGGTGAGTTTACCTTACCATGTGTGCACCCACATGCTCCTATTATTTAGGAATAACTGCAAATGTCAATTTCATGATTTATTTCATCCAAATAATTAATCTCATCCTAATCTTAGTGTTGTTGAACACATTCCAAGAATCTAGGAGATACATGAAATAATTAATGTTTAGGATTTGCAATTAAATGGCATCCTATTTCCAACAAAAATCCCCTTTTGCTCTTCCTCATAAGGTTAATTTCATTTTTGTTTCAAATGTGAATGATATTACCTGGTGTTCAAAGTTGGTGAAATTTCTTGTGGGTTCCTACGTGTTGCCTTCTATTTTCTCTTTCTCCTCTTTGACAAAGTCCTTGGATAACTATTGTTTCTAATGGCTCTTTTGTGGTGGGAGATTCTTTAGATCATAATTCCATCTTTTCCAATTGGGATCATTTCTCTCTTCTTCATTTGATGGTATCTAATCTAGAAGGGGATAATCCCCATGCTTTTTCTACTTAGCTTAATTGTCTTTGTCCTCATATTGGTGAATCTACTTATTGTAAAGCTCAATCTTCTTTTAATGCTATAGACTTTCTGTATAAACATGTCATGAATGACCCATATTCCATTGTGCCTTTTCCTCTATCCTCGGAGGTGGATAGCTCTTTTGAAAGTTTTATTGACCAGTGAATTGCATGTATGTAGTAGTTGTCTCTAGGGGATAATTTATCATTTGCTCTTTGAAGCTATGTAACTAGTTTTTCTATATATATGAATATATGAGATAGTGACTCAACCAATTTTATCTAAAAAAAAATGATAGCTAGGATAATTAATATGGGTTTCCATCATGCATATTTTGAAAAAAAATTCTATTGTGAGTATCATCACCAATAAAATGTTGCATAGGACAATTTATTGATTCTTAAAATGATATGAAATACCATTCAAATTTTTTCAAGGCCATATTTTGTTGTAATTATGCTAGAGAATTTTCATTAAAATTAGTCAAATTTATTTTATGTCTTTGTAAGATTCTAGTAGAAAAAAAATAGTAAAAATGACTTGTATAAAAAAAATTATGATAGATGATTAAATTGTCTCTAATTTTAAATCTATTTAATTATTTAAAAAGATCATCAATCCTTGAAATTTTAATTATATAGGTTTCTATGTTTTTCATAAGGAAAATAAGGTTTTGAAGGGACCTTGAAACCCTTTACATCAAGAGAAGGCTATCCAAGATTAAGCAACAAACACCAATATCCCCCAAAAAACAAAAAGGTTGTTAAAAGATAAACCTAGGAAAACCAATAGCTAAACCAATAGCAAAAACATCAGCACAAAATCCAACCAAACACAAGCTAAAGCATATTTTATAAGACCTTAGTCAACTCCAGATCTAGAGATGACATTATCATGCATCTCTGTCACATCCTCAAGCTTTTCAAAAGATATAGCAACCCTCTTTTTAGTCTTGCTCTTGGTATGCAAACAAGGGACTTCATCCAAACTCTTCTCCACCTGATTCATGTGATTAACATCAAAAATCACCTCCTCATGCTCACCAAGATATATAGCTATTTACCAGTCCACTTAAGAGCTTTTTCATTTAGCAAAGCCAAACCCCGCGCACTAGAATTAAGAGACTAGTTACTTATCTTACCACAAACTTCAAATCTTATTCACTTGATCTTCCAAATGGACAAGTCGCTCCTCATGAATCCTATAGACAATATCCTCCAAAGATGCCAGCCTCTCCTCATGGTCCTTGTCCATTTTCTCAACATCCATCACCACCTTATCAAGAAAAAAATTCATGGATTAGGTTCTTATGTTAACTATATCATTAACATAGATTTATTTTTTCAAATATCCATGTAGTAACGAAAAAAGTAGCCTTTTTCCTTACTTGGTTTGATAATTGATATTAAAATTGAATTAATGGTGTCTTGGAATAGTGTTATAATTTATTGTACACATTCACATCATTCTAGGCCCTTTATTTGATTACAACACGCTTTAATTGATCCTTTGGAAAGGTGTTGTGAAGTGTTTAACACACTTTCACACTTTTCTAGGATTTATTTACTTAATTAAGCTTAATGGGCCCCTTCTTAATAAAATGTATTTAAATTTGTACCTTATTTAGGCATCGTAAAGTATTGTAACACACTTTCACATTTTTTTAGGGTGGTATTAAATAATTGTGGTTAATTAGAGTCAATATCCCTTTTAATTCAAATTCAATCCCTCCTTTCAAGGATCTATCCTGACACCCAATAATGATATTGTATGACATTTAATTTATCAAATTTGGTGTCTTGAAAGGTGCTGCTAGGACCTATTCACCTTTACTGGCACAAGGTGTCCTCTCCATATAGGACACCCCTTTCTATGCATTTTTGAGGTGGGTTTTTGATGTTATTTCATCCCCCCGAAGCATGGTCCTAGAAAGTTGTGCTAGGACCCATTTTCCTTTAGTGGTGAATGTGTCCTCCCTTAATAGGACCCCTCTTTTTGAATTTAATTATGGTGGGATCCATATAATTTTAATACCCAGATCTATGGTCGATTTGAATTCTTTGAAGTTTGGGGTTAATTTCTCAATTTAGTATAAATAAGGGCTTAATTCACATTGTTTCTCCTAGAAATTCTTTCTAATCCTTCAAGCATTCAAGTTATCAAACATTAGAGCATCACAAGAGCATTTTCAAAGGTATTTCAAGGTAGATTTCTAGATTTTATTGTAGCAATTCAAAATCATTTCATCATGAAAAAGGTTTATGCATTCATGCATGTTGTTGAGCCAAGATTGTTGATGTAGCATTGAAGATCCTTCTTGCAAGCATTATTTCATATCTATCTAAGATCAAGATGTACATTCTCCATGACCACTTAAAGTTAGTTTACAGATTTTTACTCCAAGACAACATCCAAGGTATCATCAATTGCATATTTCATGTTTCATGCTTCAATTTCATTATTTCATCAATTGGTTTAATTACCTAAAAGGGGTTTGACTAAGGAAAACCCCTATCCCCTAACAAACAACATTTTTCTCCTCTTGCATGTGTGATTGTAGGTTTTAGGTTGAGGAGCAAGAGTTGGAGAAAAATCGTCAAAGTTGTCAAGTTGCAAAATTTGTCATTGAAAGTGAAAAATCAAAGAATTGAAGCTACATAATTATCTATAGACCTCTAGAAGCTGATAACTAGAATTTTAACAGTGTAGACATCAAGGAATAGAACCCTGATCTCAGTTTTAGAAAATCTAACAAGGACTCATTCGCCACTGAAGGCGAATGAGTCCTCTGTAGCCTAAAAACAAGTTTTTGACAAGGTACACAACTTTTTATGCTCTAAAAACTTCCCTCATAGTTGCTATAATAGTTCTAAGAGTTAGTTTCTAATTGTTATTTGCATATTTTGGCTCTCATAATTGAGTGTTTTAATAAGAAAATTATTTAGTGATTTATCATCTTATTCATTCATGGTGGTAAACCCCACCTTTTCTATTAAATAGTCCAAAAGAAAAAAAAATTATATTTTAATTTATATGAAATATATATGATAGATTCATTATAAAATAATCAAAAAAAATTAAAAGATATTTTTCCATAAATTTAATATGTTAATGATGAAAATAAAATAAGTGACTGATAATATGATGTGTAATAAACAACAATAGCAACTTAGAACTTGTTTAATATTTAAATTTCTATTGAAAGATTTTTTCTAACATTAATTATTTATTTATTATTTTCTACACCTAGAATACCACCAATAATTACATATTTTAATTTATAATATTTATATATAGTATTTTATTTCTATAGAGTTTTTATGAGAAATCATTTATTTAAAACTTTTCAATTTATGAATTCTAATATTTTATAAGATTAGAATTTTTTTTCCTAATATAATTCATGTAAAGAAATTCCTATTCATATTTATTTGATTCTATATTACTTGCAGGTGAATCTTACATTGCAACTTTTAATATAGGAGATAAAAAAGTTTCATTGCATATGAAAATAAATGATGTTATGCTTCTTGAAAGTAAACTTATGATCACTAGAAAGAAAAAGATTACTTCTTGTTTGTATTTTGATGTTTGGAAGAACCAAAACCACATAGTATTTAATAACCTAATAAGGATAGATGTTCCTAGACATAGCACAAATTTATTAATTTTAAGATGTTTTTAATATAGTAAACCAACAACTCATAAAATGAGAAATATGTTTATGCAAGTGTTGCATAGAAATATTTGTATATTACTCTTTAATTATAATTTTTTTTAAATAGTTGAATTTGATTTAATTTTTCTTCATTAAATTCAAAAATAATTTATTTTATTTTATTTTCATTTAAATTTGATATTTATTTAAAAAATAAAATATAATCAAATTATGATATAATTAAAAAATATAAAAAAATTAAGGTGTTAAGTTATATATTCATTCATTTAGTATGCAATGAGAATGAAACCATTTTTTTAATATTTACTAATGTGTGTTAGACACACATGACTCAATACCATTTTATTTGATAAATGAATCATTATAAATTATAAATTTAATATATTCAATATATAATTTTTTAATAACAATTCAATTATATTTATAACTTATTGTGGGTTTAAATCCACTAGTTTGAGTCTTGCAGAGTTTATTATTTAAATCATTATTACACTTAAAATGAAAGATCCCAAATAATTCCCACAACTTCATTTTTCACCAAATGTTGCATAAAATTAACAAATATATTATTATTAATTTTTATTTTGAATTATATAATTGATAAATATTGTGTATTTAAATAAAACTCTGATTTAAAATTAAACTACAATAAATGTGTTATAAAGAATTATAAGGAAATACAATACACCTTGAGTTTAACATATTGAATTGAGAAACACATAGAAATACAAACTAAATTAGTAGAGATGAGATTGAATATAATGACAAATTATAAATTTTTGGATGTGCTTATCTCTTTTCTATTTTTTTTATATCAATATGAAAATATTATATTATTTGATTAATTAATTATAGAAAAATTTGATCCAATGTTGAATCTTCACTCTATAACCTATAAAAAATGGCTTACATTGATAATGGGTCATGCATGTGGTTTGGTATGGGATATTTTTGCTACATGTTATTAGGTCCTATTTATCCCTTGATTGTTGATGTGTCCACGAATGCTTTTTTCCTACATTTAGTAGTTTGTTTTTAATAAATGGTTTTGATTAAAAGCATAGTGACACCCCTATAAAAAAGAAATATTTCATTGGAGAGATTGAAGCCCATTTATTAATGATAAAAAAAATGGATACAAACCAGTCATATCATGCAATTACTAGGATAAAAGTTTTATTGATGTGATTATCTAGTATAGATGATTTATGATAATTTATTTTATAATAATTTCATGAGTATTATTAAGGATATGTGTAGGATCATGATGAGTATGTGTAGGGTATGTGGCTAACAACTTTTGTTTACCTAAAATTGATGAAACGAAAAGGGTTTTTAAAAGAGATTCTCAACTTTCCACCAATATAAATTATGCTTTACTTTGAATTTAATAAATAATTATTATTCATTTTCTATTTGAATTACAACTAAAGTCCTGATTGATAGGGTAATTGAAAAACATGTATAGCTTTCAAACGGTATCACACTTTTTGAATCCAGAACATGTGTCACATTCTATGCTTTACATACTATAGGATTAAAAAAAAAAAAATTTCATGAAGTTTTGACCGTTAAGGTGGTCAGACATACAAGTTTTTAAATTTTTTAAAAGTTGTAATAAAAAATCATAATTAATTATTTACTTGAAAAAATACCAAAATTATGCATACATTCGGACAGAGTCCTCTACTTATATCTAAAATCTTATAAAAAGATATTATCATTTTATTGTGGTTAGGGTGGTTAGACATACACAACTTATTTTTTCCAAATGAAGTACTACTACATTGAAATTTCAAATTTTCACCAAATAGATTTTTTTAAAAAACTTAGTAGTTTACAAACTACATTCAATTTGCTATAGATTCTATTCTTACATACTTTTGAAATAATATAGATAACTTATTCAAATTTTTACGTCAAGTTGCCTAACTCGATTTTTCTAAATTTTTCGCCACTTAAGGACCTATTTTTTCCATGATAATCCTGCACATACCCTTAAACTAGAGAAATATGTAAATTCAATATTAAGTATGTTCATTATACTCAAAAATAATTAATTTTCTTTTATTTTCATTTAAATTTGATATTAATTAAGAAATAAAATATAATCAAATTATGATATAATTCAAAAATATAAGAAAATCAAGATGTTAACTTATATATTTATTTATTTACTATGGAATGAGAATGACACCATTTTTTTAATATTTATTAATGCATGTTAGACACACATGACTCAATACCATCTTTTATTTGATAAATGAATCATTATAAATTATAAATTTTAATATATTTAATATACTTATTTTTATAACAATTCAATTAAAGGGATCAAAGCTAGCAAAGGGGACAATCAAAGGGATCAAAGCTGCTACTAGTCTTCATCTGACGGTGATTCAAAAATTTTTGGATGATACTTTCCTATTTGGTAAAGCCTTGGTGCTGGAAGCTAGGAAATGGAAAAATTGTCTCAACAACTATGCGGCTTGCTCGGGGAGATGCATCAATTACAACAAAAGTATGATTTACTTCTTTAACAACACTCCTAATCTATAAGTCTAGTTCACTACTATTCTAGGTTGTCAGAGTGGATCCCTACCTTTGGTCTATCTTGGATTGACCCTAACTGTTGAAGAAGTCACTTAGGAGTTTTGGTATTCCATTCTGGAGAGGATTCAACATAAGCTTGTTGGGAGGAAAGGTTCTTTACTTAGCCATGCAGGTAAGCTTCAGCTTCTATCTACTATTCTTCAAGGTATCCCAATTTTCTTCCTATCCCTGTTCAAGATGCCTAGATATATTGCTGAAAAATTTGAGAAAATCCAAAGGTCCTTCCTCTTGTCTGGTACAAAGGAAAGAAAGAAGCTTGCTTTAGTTAAATGGGATAAGGTTTGCCAACCAAAAATCTATGGTGGGCTTGGAATAAGAACTATTACTATTTCTAATAAAGCTCTCATGGCCAAGGTGGGGTGGGATCATTTGAGGGATAAAAAGGATTGGTGTGAGATAATGAATGCTAAGTATCTTCTAAACAGACCTTTGGTTGACTGCCTCTCAGAGGCCCACCCTCAAGAGTCTCTGATTTGGAAGGGGATTTACAACCTTTAGGATATTTTGAGAAAAGGGATCGAATGGAAGATTGGTGATGGAAGAAAAATTAGATTCTGGGAGGACACTTGGTTGCTTGACTTTCCCCTGGATTCTTCAGAGTTCATAGTCCTTATGGGTCGTTCTATTCAAGTGTTTGGCATACATATTAGTGACTACCTGATAGGACCTTTGGGAGCCAAGAAATGGAAGGAGATTAGTTGTTGTCCTTTATCCTTGAATCTGTGTATTCTTGCTAAATCCCTGCAAGAGTTACTCACTATTACTAGAATACCCCATTCCCTACGTGGGGAGGAGTTCTTTTGGATCCATGATCACCAAGGTGATCTTACTGTCAAAACTGCTTACAGACAACTGACACACCAGGGTGTGGTGAATACTCTATGGAAGAAGATCTGGAATCGATACATGATACTGAAAGTTAATTTCTTCTTGTGGACTATTTGTCATAAAAGAATTCTTATGCAGGACAACCTAAGGATAAGGGGATTCCAAATCCCCAAAAAATGTTTTTTGTGTAAAAATAATGAAGAAACTATGTCTCATCTGCTGTTACACCGCCCCTTTGATTTGGAAGTGTGGGAGCTGGCATTTGAGAGATTAGGGATTCAGTGGATTATGTGTGAAGATATTATATCTTTCATTTTAGGTTGGTTTGGTCCCTTTTCCCATCCTTTAACTGTGGAAATATGGAACCAAATTCCTCCCATTATTTGTTGGTGCTTATTGAAAGAGAGAAACAATAGGATATTCAGGAACACTAAGATGAACCTGAAAGAGGTTTTTGGCATTGGGGCTCAGCTCATAGAGGAAAATATTTCTCTTTTCAATGGTAAAATCCTGGATATTGGTCCGACTAAGATGGAAATAAGCATGGCTAAAGTTTGGCACTAGAACTTGGATGCCAATTCCTATGATAACTCTAAAATTCTTGCCAGGAGGGCTACTATTTGGAAACCACTGGATGGAGGCTGGTTCAAACTTAATTTCGATGGGGCTATTAAAGGAAAGCTAGGAAGAGCAAGTATTGGAGGAGTGATTAGAGATCACAAAGGTTTTTTAGTGATTGGCTATGTTGGGGAGATTGGTATTCACTCTTATATGATAGCGGAAGCTCATACATTGTTAAAAGGCTTATAGATAGCTATTTCTTTGGGGATTGAGAACCTTCACATTGAAGGGGAATCGAAGTCCATTATCAATGCTATAAATTGTGGCAAACTACTGGGATGGAACACAAGGACACTCTTCTTGACATAAGGTTCATTGTGTCAAAGCTAAATTTATAAGTGGCTAGTCATATCTACAGAGAGCGCAACCAGGTTGCAGATGCCCTGGCCAATTTAAGCACACACTAGAAAATATCCAAATGTTGGTGTGATTTAATTCTTTTTCCACCAAAAATTTAGAGTATTATAGCTAAGGAACAAGCCCTTACTTGACCAATGATGACTACAACACATTTGCTTAGCTGGATTGCTGGGGGACCCACTTGCTTATTATTCGGGTTGTGCTGTCTTCTTGAGGTGATGAGATGGATGATGAGCCATGTCGAAGGGATGGATTGCAAGTGGATATTTTCAAATTATAACATGAAGCCTGATTTAAATAAAGAAATTATGATTTTCTACGGAAAGTACCGATTGATTAATTCTAACCTGGTTTGTACTTGGCGTAATCTCCTTATGGGGACTTGCTTAAACTCTCTGATTTTCATATTCATGTTTTTTGATTTTGATGTGACTTGTAATTATGATACTAAGCTCCTTATTGGATTTTTTTTCCACTTTTTAGTTTCGTGCCTTTTAGCTTCCTCCGGAGGGTTCACTAAATTTGGCCAACCTTTTAAAGCCATCAAATTAGATATTTCTAACTATAGTCCCACAGCTAGTCTACCTAGTTTTTTGTGCTTTTGCGACTTGGAAGGAAATCCTTCCCTTCCTGGAATGTCCTTCCTTATTTTCCATTTGCATGATATGATACCAATTTATGGCTCCTCTAAGATGTGTTTGGGAAAGCTTCTTACTTGTGTGTGTAACCTATATGTTGGGTTAATTATCAAATTTGGTCGTTCATGGCTTAAATGTCTTATTGTGTGAGGTTTTTTTCACCTGACTATTGTCTCTAATCTTCTATGTTTTCAAAGTTCTTGGTTATACTGTGTGAAGTGTGACATTATGGGAGGAGAAAGAGTGCGGACTGAGTCAGATAACTGCAATAAATTTCATAGGGATCCGCTTGTCTGGAATATTTGTGTTGAAGGTGGCATTACTTCTCTCATGGAGAGGCTAGTGGGTCATGACCCTAATCTGTCCACTCAATTCATTAATTCATGGAAGAATCATCATGTTTCCATGGGTGGCATCTCCTTCATGGTGGAGGAGGAAGTTATTATGTAGGTGATAGATCTACAGAGCACAGGTATGAAGCACCCTAAGCATTCCAAGACCCAAGATAATGAGAACATGAACAAATTTTTCATTGGAGAGGAGGCGTTGGTGCACAACCAGTCTAGGTTTGAACGGGAGGCTCTTTTGAAGCCGTGGGACCAGGTATTTCTAGCTTTGATGAAGTATGTCACGTTGGGAGGAAGGTACAAAACTTACTTCTACCATTTTCCTTTGTTAAATCACGGCATAAAGTTCTTTTGAGCTTTCCCTTTTTCCTGCTAATTGACCTCAAAAATTCTATTGAAAAGTGTATTGCCTCGGTCGCTACTAACCCCAATGAGCCTACTTCTCTTTCACTCCGTCAAGTTCTTATTCTTAGACTTTACCATTTTCATCTTTCTCTATGCCTACCTAAACCTATTTTGGTCGTTCATATTGAAGAAATTGAGAAGGTACAAAACTTACTTCTACCATTTTCCTTTGTTAAATCACGGCATAAAGTTCTTTTGAGCTTTCCCTTTTTCCTGCTAATTGACCTCAAAAATTCTATTGAAAAGTGTATTGCCTCGGTCGCTACTAACCCCAATGAGCCTACTTCTCTTTCACTCCGTCAAGTTCTTATTCTTAGACTTTACCATTTTCATCTTTCTCTATGCCTACCTAAACCTATTTTGGTCGTTCATATTGAAGAAATTGAGAACCCCACTATGCCCAAATTATCTTTAGCTGAGTCTAAAGGCCTTGTTAAAAAGAATCACCTGGTCCATGCTGAGAAACCCAACCCTCCTAAAAAACTCAAAGGTATTGAGGGTGCTACCCAAGCCAGTGTAGTGGTAAGCCTACGCGACCTTAAGTCTACTCCTGCTAGGACTCCTGGTAAACCTAGTCTGAAGAAGAAGGGTAAGGAGGAGAAGGTGCCTTTGATTAAAGGGAAGCATGTTGTTAGCAAGGATTCCTTAGGAGATACGGTGGTGGCGGAAACTATGTTTGTTGGCAGTGATGCAATTATAAGACATTCGTGTAGGCTTGCTAAGAACAAAAAGAAAGTGCAAGTTAGAGACTTGGACACCAAGGAGGAGCAATCAAATAGCAAGGATAATCGTGTGGAGGTGGTGTCAGAGGATGAGATTGGTGAGAAATCCAGAGGGCCCCCGTCGGTTCCTAACTTGGGTAGTGATTTGTAGGAGGTTTCAGCCTCCCACTCTTCGAAGCTGATGGGGATGGAGCATAATGTTCCTAAGTACACTGCAAGTGGTGGGGAGGAGGTTGGTGTGCTGAAAGAGAGATTGGACATCCTGGACAAAAAATTGCATGGGCTGACTCACTTCATGGTCAGGATGATCCACTATGTCACTAGTACCATATTGGTTGCTATGAAGGAAGAGTTGGAGATGAAAAAGACCGAGGACCACCCTGATTGGGTTGGGGATGGTATGGTTCAACTGCTGTCGAAGAATTGGGAAAAATCCAACTAATATATTGTTGGTTGGTTGTTGGTCCATGTGAGTTGTTGATCTGCATCTTGTTTTGGTTATGCTTTTTGGTTTTTAGGTTTGTTTAATGTTTTGTTGTTCTGGAGCTTTCTAGCCCTTGGGGCTCTCCGTGTAGGGTACAACACCCTATAAATGCTGCTTATCATATAAAAAACAATTCAATTAAATTTATAACTTATTGTGGGTTTAAATCCACTAATTTGAGTCTTGTAAAGTATATTATTTAAATTATTATTACACTTGAATGAAAGATCCAAAATAATTCCCACAACTTCATTTT
This sequence comes from Sequoia sempervirens, assembly GCA_007258455.2. Classification (NCBI taxonomy): domain Eukaryota; kingdom Viridiplantae; phylum Streptophyta; class Pinopsida; order Cupressales; family Cupressaceae; genus Sequoia; species Sequoia sempervirens. Next base: position 212,088,116 of record VDFB02373365.1, read on the forward strand.
TCACCAAAAGTTGCATAAAAATAACAAATATATTATTATTAATTTTCAATTTTAATTATATAATTGATACATAATGCGTATTTAAATAAAACTCGGATTAAAATTTAAAGCATAATAAATGTGTTATAAAGAATTATAAGGAATTAAAATACACCTTGTATTTAACATATTTAATTAAGAAATATATAAAAATACAAACTAAATTAGTAGAGATGAGATTGAATATAATGATAAATTATAAATGTTTGGATGTGCTTACCTCTTTTCTAATTTGTTCATGTCAGTATGGAAAGATTATATTATTTAACTTAGAAATTAATTATTGAAAAATTTGATCCAATGTTGAGTCTTCACTCTATAACATGTAAAAAATATGGCTTACATTGAGAATGTCCCATGCATGTGGTTTGGTATAGGATATTTTTACTACATGTTATTAGGTCCTAATATTTATCCATCAATTGTTGATGTGGCCATGATTGCTTTATTCCTACATTTAGTAGTTAATTTTTAATGAATGACTGTGATAAAAATCATAGTGACATCTACTATAAAATAAAATAAATATTTCCTTGGAGAGATTGAAGTTCATTTATTAGTGATAAAAAGTGGATACAAACCAGTCATATCATGCAATTACTAAGATAAAAAAATTATTGATGTGATTACCTAGTTTAGATGATTTATAATAATTTATTTTACAATAATTCCATGAGTATTAGTAACCTAGAGAAATATGCAAATACAATATTAAGTATGTTCATTTTGATGTGCTTTAATGCATATCCAAGGAGGCAACATTTGAATTCTAGAGAATTTATCCCCAAGAGTGTTCTGATTTTATTTGAAATGACCCATCTCCACAAAGAACATAAAGGATGAGTTGGAATCCATTGATTCTTAGACTGATAAGACTTCTAGAGCATATGATTCGGCTAATGATGCAAATGGAACTACAAGTTTAGCAATAGAGATTTTGAATGAACAGTTCTTTCAATTGTAAGAACAAAAAGAAAAGATTATAGTGTAGCTCGATCAACTCAAAGACCTGTAAATGCTAGATTTACATCCACAATTAGTGTCCCAGCTAATGAAGAGAAGGTAGTAAGGTTGAATCGAGTACCCAATACTTTGGATGAAGGTGAAGAACTCCTCATGCAGTTTGAAACTTAGTGTTGCATGCTTGGCTTTGTCAAGAAGGATTGGGAAGATGGAAAAAAGGATTGGGAGGCACTCCTTGTAAAATTTAAGATGTTATACAAAAGAATTTTGTCTTCTTCTAGTTGATTCTATACATTTCAATTATGTTTATACAATTTTAGATTTCATTGTATATATGTGGAAGATAGTGGATAATATTGCAATGCAAGTTTTGGTCATTTTTTATGGATAGCATTGTTAAGGGGAGTTACTCTCATGTGTATATACATACAGATAAATTAATACATATATACATATATGTATATATATATATACATATATCTATACATACATACATAAATATATATATAATCAGTTAGAGGGAGTAAGTATATATGCTTGAATAGTGCACCCTTTGCCATTGATGTCAAAGGGGGAGAGTAGTTGAGAGAAAAGTTGGTTGGAGAGTATTTTAGAGAATATCTAGAGAAGAGTTTTGGGCATTTATCCATCAATGAAAACGAGGGAGATTGTTGGAAGTTTTCTTTTCATTGATGAGATTGTTGGTAGCATGAGCATGATCATATATAGTGTTTCCATTGATGTCAACATTGATGTATTGTTGTTTGATGAGCTTGAGTGATTGTGGTGATGGAAATCCATTATATAGGTGCAAGATTTTTGATCCATTGTAGAACTGATGTGTTGGATATTTGTCTAAGTCCCTTTGTACAATTTTCAACATATAATGAACCAATTTTGAGGTTCACATTGCTCTATCACATACAATCAAATGATGTAGGAGCATCTAGGGTGTAAGAGAAATCTTGTATCAACCCTAAAAATGTATTTCTTTTCAATGAGGACTAAACATGGAAACTTACTATTTTTAATAAGTTTATATTTATAAATGTATGGGAATGAAATCTTACACAGACCTCTAGAATATTAAATTGAAGCCAATGGAGAAGAAATCACTTCAATATCATTCGTCATTTGAGAGATATTAAAATTTCAATTTCCAAAAATCTTGTTAAAATATTTGAAGTAAATTTTGAAGCACTTAGAGGCTCCAGATGGGCCTGAAAACTGGCAGAAAATGAAAGTAGTCTACTTGGATGTGCCTTCTCCAGAGCTTTTTGAAAATATATTATAATTGAAAATCTAATGGTCAGATCAAAAGATATGACCTCATGAAGTTGTACTACCAAAATTAATAAAATTTTGAAATGTCTTCTTGATGAAGTTACACTTTCCAGAAGATTCTAGGGTGATTACATGTTCCAAGTAAAGGATGTGAATGGGGGTTATAGAGGGAAGGGTAGATCAATGTAGATGGTATCTTTGATTTGAATATTTACATATTTATGTAATTAGAAAGCCCTTATAATGGAAATTGTAATTTTGTAATTTCATTTTCATTTCAGTGATAATATAAAATCTTTGCTTCCTTCTTGCATTTTGGTTTTACAATTCTCTATTATTGTTGTGACTTTTGGATTGTAAGGGGAGTACCCTTCATCAAGTGGTATCATAGCAGGAGTGTGTAGACAAATTGTCGAACATGAGGTAGTTTACACTAGGACTTATGGTTGTGGGTCTATGAGAAAAGATGCCTCCACAAAGAAACTGTGGTGGAAGAAATGTTGGAGTAATAGGAGAGGGTTTTAGATCCCTGTAGAGACAAGTTCAAGCATTGCAAGAGGAGCTGCATAGAGGAGTTGATGTTAGAAGAAGAGATGAAAGTGACAATGAGGCTAAAAATGAGGATCCATTTGAAGAAGAAGCATAAGATGTAATGGATCCAAGAGAAGTCAGTGATGAAGGAGCATCTTGAGGTACTAAGAAATCTTACACAACTAAAAGTATTTTAAAATTTTATGCTTGTTTTTTTATTTTTATTTTTGGTTGTAGATTCAAATTATTGAAATTTTTAACTCTTCCAGCATAACAGAATTTGGTGATGGATTGTGGAAAAATCAAATTATTAATTGATTAATTTTTTTTTAAATTGTCTTAAGAGATGTTAATTATACAAAAAAAAACCTCACACCGAAGCTTGGAGTGGGCATTTAATATGCTCTGCAACTCCACTTTGAAATTTGAATTTGTATTTTGTTGCAAGTTGGGAATGCAAGGTGTTGAGGGAGAGTGGAGATAGTGGGTTGGAGAGTGGGAAGAAATTTTTGAATTGAACAGTGAATGCACATTCCAAGAAAAGAAAATGCATGCCAAGGAGGAGTAATGAGCATTTTAGAGGTTTGACTGGAATATTATTATTTTTGGAAAAAGAGAAAAGATTGTCGCGGTCATAATTGTGAGACCCAATCTTGGTAAAATAGCCATAACTTTCTCATTTTTTATCAAAATTACAAATTTCAAAATGATCTAGAAAGCTAGAAATGAGGCACACCAAATGCAAAAACCAGTCAAGGAAATTGAGACAAATGTAGAGAATTGATAGGCAGAAAGTGACAGATTTTCCTAGTGGTTTAGTGGGGGTTTTTTTGAGAAACCAATAGTGGTTTCTTCTCCCAAAATTTCTATATATTGATGCTTTCAATTTGGTGAAGTGGGGATTTGGAGAAGAAGAGTTTTGCATACTCAGATGTTGTTGGAATGAAGCTAGAATGTTGAGTTACAAATATTTTTATGTTTAAAGCCCATGATGTATGGGAGCATATGATCTCCATGATTATGTAATTCATTTTCAGATTTTGATATCAATATATGTTGCAGACTTCTCTTCCATATTTTGTTGTTAATTTTTATTTGCAGCCTTCTTCCATAGTGTTGTATGTGTGTTTGGTTTTAAATTTGAAAGGGAGAGTATCACTCTTCATTAGTGGTATCAGAGTAGGGGTTCCTGAGTGTCCAGGTAGAGCATCAAATGTGAGGCAGTTTGTACCAGGACCTGAGGGTGGAGAATGTGTGGATTTTTCTTATAGATGAATGTGCAAGTAGTAAGAGGACATTTTTAGAGGATTTGAGGAACTAAGGTTCCCATGATTTTAAATAGACTATCAAAGGATGCAGTTTACAATAATATTAGTAAATATTGGAAGATTTTTGTAAACAGATCACCAAAGGATGCAATTTAGAAGAGACTACAAAGATTACAAGACATGGAGGATGAGATTACAGATATTGCAGTGGTAGAAGAGAGTTCTTTAGGGAACACCAATAAAGTTGAGAATGATGATTTACTCATTCAAATTGAAAGATAATAGGATCAACGTATTGCAGGGGAAGCAAAAGTTGCAACAATGGAGGATACTAAGGTAAAAAAAAAATTGATAAATGTTTTTATGAAGATGAATGTGATTATAATGATGTTGCAACAAAAGAGTGTCCTTTGAAGGAAACAGAAGAAAGTGAAGGGGATGATTTATTGATGTGAATGGAAACAATTGAAAGAGAGTGGGATGAGTTAATCTCAAGTCAGGCAAAGGTTGCAGAAGCAAGTGAGGTAAAATCAGATTTTAATATTTTCTTTGATGAAGATAGGAATGTAGAAATCGAGAAATTTGTTGCAGTAGAGAAAGAGAATAATAAGGACTTCTTGGTGGACATGGAGCATCAAATCAATGAAGAGGTAAATTTTGATTTTTCTACATTATGTGATGAAGACATTGATTTGGATGTTGTGGAGAGAAGATAAAAGTTAGTAGATATGAAAGAGTTTATAGTAATATATTGACATTCAGGGGTTGCAAATTTATATGTAGAAGTTGTAGGAGCATATTGGTGTGAGTATGTTGCAAGTGTTGATGTGTATGATGATATAATTTAGTGGAGGTGGTCACATTTTGGTGGGTCAAGACCCATGGAAGAAGAGAATAATGGTAGGAAGAGTTGTTAGAGGAGAGTGAAGCTAGTTCTAGCAATATGTTGGAAGAAGGGGGAGAAGAAAATACTTCATGTGCACTTTGGACAATGATGGAATTCGTTGTAGATTGCTTGCAATCTGAAAGAATGGTTCTACCATTCAACTCCACTTTTTTAAGCCTATGCTCACAAAATTTCTACCCTGAGTGTCTAATGCAGGAGCATCTTGGGGTACCAAGCAATCCTGCACAACCAAAAATATTTTAAAATTTTATGCTTGTGATTTATTTTTTAAATTTTTTTTAATCAAAAGTGGTTGAGCCACTATATTATATTATTTATGTTTAATATGTACATATCCCAGATTCAAAAGGGCATACCAACAAGAAAGAATCCGGAAGAAAACCTTCGGTTATAGCCCAAAAAGTTACATAATTTGACTACAAAACTCAAATAATTACATCACTACATTACATTTCATCATCTATGCTTTGATATAGCTACATCACATATTAGTATTGATGCTTTGATACTGCAATATTACATAGTTACAAAATTAACATCCCCCTATGTTTAGATTATGCATCATTCTTCTCCTTTTCGCATTTTTTCCATACATTTCCAATGCTTCTCCTTTTTAATCCATGTGTGAGGATATTTTTTTATTTTTGGCTGCATGTGCAAATTGCTGAAATTTTCAACTCTTCTAGCATAATAGAATTTGTTGATGGATTGTAAAATAAATAAATTATTAATTGATTCAATTTTTTAAAATTGTTTTAAGAGATGCTAATTTTTTTTTAAAAAAAATTCTCACCCCTAAGCTTGGTGTGGGCATTTAATATTCTTTGTAACTCCACTTTGAAATTGAATTTGTATTTTGTTGCAAGTTGGGAATGCAGGGTGTTGAGGGAGAGTGGAGATAATGAGAGTGTTATATGTGTGTTTGGTTTCAGATTTAAAAGGGAGAGTATCCTTCTTCATCAGTTAGACTGATTAGGGCCATTTCCAAGATTGAAAAGAGGCCGAAGATAGATGTTTCTATTTTTTTTGGAAACCTGAGTCCAAAGGAGTTGATTGATTGGGTCAATGACATGTAAGAGTATTTTGAGTATGAGGAAATAGAAGATCTAGACAGGGTCAAATTTTTAAAGGCTATGCTATCATATGGTGGAAAGAAGTCCAGCTGGAGAGAAATAGAAAAGGAAAAGATAAAATAATAAGATGGGATCAGATGGTGGAAAAAATGAAGAGGAAGTTCATTCTTGTGGATTTTGAGCTAGATTTGTTGAAAAAGATGCAAGGGTTGAAACAAGTGGTAAAATATGTTAAGGAGTATACAGAAGAATTCTACTAGAAGTCTCGATCAGAACAGGCCATTTTGAGGCCAATAAGGAGAAATTTTCCTATTACATAAATTGGTTGAAGTTGAGTATTCAAGAAGAGTTGAGTTTGGTGAGGATGATCATGATTGAAGATGCATATCATTTTTTCGTAAAGGTGGAAGAGAATTTGAATAGAAAGTTTAAGAGAAAGAAAATGGGTGGATGATGTGGTGGAAAGACTAATGGATGGTCATATGGAGGCCAAAGTGAAGATCAAAAGAAAATTGAAGGATCTAGTAGCAATCAAAACCAGGAGGGAGATAATACCTACCATCCTTGAGATCAAAATAATGGAGACCAAAGAGGAAGAGGAAGATCTAGACAAGGACCAGGAAGAGGAGGTTTCCATGGAAATTTTTTTCAATGCAAAGAAGAACATAGAGCCTATGAGTGTCCTCAACATCAAGGGAGGAAAAATAGAAGACTGAAAGGTAATTCTCGAGTTTCCCATGTAGATGAAGATGCTCAATATTCACATTTTGAAGACGCTAAAAGAGGAGAGGCCCTTGTTGTCAGAAGAGCCTTGCTAAATGAGGAGAAGGAACTAGATCAAAGAAAGAATCTATTCCAAACTCGATTCAAGTTTAAAGGTAAAGTTTGTAATGTTATCATTGATGGAGGTAGCACAAATAATCTTGTTTCAAAGGAAATGGTTACTAAGTTGAAATTGGAGAGGTGAAGGCATCCAAACCATACCAGATCACATGGTTGCAGAAGGACCATGGAGCATTGGTCAATGATCAATGTTTGATAAAGTTGAAGATTGGTAACTATCGGGATGAGGTTTTGTGTGATATTATACTTGTGGATGTTTGTAACATGTTGTTAGGCAGACTGTGGTAGTTTGATCAGCGAGCAGTGCATGATGGACATGCTAATACCTATTCCTTGAGAAATGATGGCATTCGTCATAATTTGAAACCCTTGAAGGAGGTAGAAGAAAAGGTACACAATAATGCAAGGATTTGTTTGGTTGATGGAAGAAAGTTCCTAGAAGGCATGAGACAGGAGCATATGTGTTTTGCATTGATCACTAGAGTTGATAAAGAAGATACTAATGAGGTACCTATAGAGGTTTCAAATTTTTTAAATGAGTTTCGGGATATTTTTTCTCATAATGTACCTAAAGGTTTGCCTCTAGTAAGGAAGATAAGCACCAGATGGACCTAATTCTTGGAACCACTTTCTCGAATAAGGTAGCTCATTGTATGACTCCAACAGAGAGTGAAGAGTTGAATAGATAAGTGCAAGAGTTGTTACAAAAGGGATTGATTAGAGAGAGTTTGAGTCATTGTGCAATACCTATAGTACTAGCACCAAAGAAGGATGGGGAATGGTGGATGTGTACAGATTATAGATCCATAAACAAGATCACCAACAAGTATAGATTTCCCTTTTTGAGGATGGATGACATCATGGATCAATTTGAGTTGAGCTGAGTACTTCATGAAGATAGATCTGAAGAATGGTTATCACCAGATCTGAATTAGAGAAGTAGATAAATGGAAGACAACCTTCAAGACCAAAGAGGGATTGTAGAAGTGGTTATTTATGCATTTTTGGCTAACCAATGCACTAAGAACATTTATGTGGCTCATGAATGAGGTATTGAAAGAGTTTTTGGGTAAATTTATCATTTTTTATTTAGATGAAATTTTTAATTTTTAGCAAGACATTGGAGGAGCATTTGATGCATATCATAAATTTTTTTTAGAAGCTAAGAGAGGAGAAGTTGTTGATCAATTTGAAGTACAATTTTGTGAAGAGAGAGTTTGTGTACTTGGGATTTTTATCTCAGTAGAAGGTCTTAAGACGGATCGAGAGAAGGTGAAAGCTATTATTGAATGGCCTATTCCAAGGAGTGCTATGGAGGTGAGATCTTTTCATGGTTTGGAAATTTTTTATAGAATGTTTATCAAAGGCTTTAGTAGTATTTGTGAACCTCTAACTGAAAAAATGAGATGTGATGGAAAAGAGTTTAAGTGGATTATAGGAGCAGCAAAATGTTTTAATATGTTGAAGAAGAAAGTTATATAGTGGCTTGTCTTGGCACTTCTAGATTTCAACAAGGTATTTCAGGTAGATTGTGATGCTAGCAGTAATGCCATTGGAGCTATTTTGAGTAAAGAAGGTAAACCCATTACTTATTTTAGAAAAGAATTGAATGATGCAAAGAAGTATTATGTTTATGTTCAAGAATTTTATGCTTTAGTTTAGGCTTTGAAGAAATATAGACTCTATTTGTTGCAAAATGAGTTTGTTTTATTTATTGATCATCAAGCTTTACAATATTTGAATAGTCAAGGGAAGTTGAATCAAATATATTTGAAGTGGGTAGAATTTTTGCAAAGTTATAATTTTTTTTTGAAGCATAGGAGTGGAAGATCTAACAGGGTTATAGAAGCCTTAAGTAGGAGGAAAAATTTGTTAAAAAAAATGTAGATTATAGTTGTTGGGTTTAATGAACTCAAGAGCTTGTATCCTTAGGATCTTGATTTTGAAGAGGCTTGGAGAGCTTGCAAAGAGCCTATCACTTTGGATAGGACAATATGGTTGGGTTTTACAATCCAAGATGGTATATATTTTCTAGGAAACCAATTGTGCATTCCAAGAAGTTCCATGAGAGAGACCTTGACTAAGGAGAAACATAGTGGAGGATTAGCTGGACACTTTGGTTGTGATAAGACCATTGATATTGTTGGTGAGCGATACTATTGGCCATAGTTGTAGTAGGATGTGAAGAATTTTGTGTAGAGTTGCAAAGTATGTTATATGGAAAAGGAACAAGTCAGAATACTGGATTGTATCAACCATTAATTGTACCTAAGAGGCCATGGGAGAAAATTAGTATGGATTTTTTCTTGGTTTTTCAAGGACACAAATAGGGAATGATTCCATAATTGTGGTGGTGGATATATTTTTGAAGATGGAACACTTCATTTTGTGTCATAAGACCAATGATGTTTTTCATGTTGTGGAGTTATTTTTTAAAGAGGTGGTGAGACTACATGGTCTACCCAAGAGCATAGTTTCAGATTGAGATACTAAGTTTTTTGGGTATTTCTGGAGGACATTATGAAAGAAATTGAAGACTTATTTGAATTTTAGTTATTCACACCATCCATAGACTGATGAAAAAATGGAGGTGGTGAATAGGAGTTTGGGTAACCTACTAAGATGCTTAGTAGGATACAAATCCAAAGGATGTGATTTTATTTTACCACAAGAAGAATTTTCTTATAACAATTTTATCAATAGGAGCACTGGTAAATCACTATTCTAGATTTTGTATGGGAGTAGTCCAAGAACTACTTCTAAACTAAGAAAGATGGATAAAGGAGAGAAGAGTAGTGTTTAGGTTGAATATTTTTCTAAGCACTTGAAGAATTTCCATGATGACGTGAAAAAACATATCAATGAGATGAAATCTTAGTATAAGGCTAAGGAAGATTAGAAAGGAAGGTATAAGGAGTTCTAGGTAGGAGATGAAGTCACGGTTCATTTGCAAAAGGATAGGTTTCTAGTTGGTACATACAACAATTTAAAGATGAATAATTTTAGACCGTGCAAGATCCTGAAGAAGCATGATTTAGGAAATTATTATGAGGTAGAGTTTTTGAGTGAGATTCATGTTTCACCTATGTTTAACATTGCTGATTTGACATAATATCATGAAGGAGATAAGGAGAATGAATTGACAGAGGCACGATGGAACATTACAACACCTACTTTAGAGAAGGAAGAGATAGTTTAGAAATTTTGGATAGTTGTGTGGTAGAAGCACAAGAAATAGGCAATATGCATAGTACTTGGTGAAATGGAGAGAAAGGCTAGTTGAAGATTCATCATGGCTATCTAAGACTAAGGTTAACCTTCTTGGTTTCCCTCTAACTCCTGAGAAGTGATAGGGTCACTTTTCAAATTATCTAGAGTATCTGATGTAGGAGCATCTAGGGTGTAAGAGCAATCTTGGATCACCCAGATAAATGTTGTTTCTTTTCAATAAGGGCTAAATTTGGCAACTTACTATTTTTAGTAAGTCTTTATTTAAGCATGTATGTGTATGAAATCTTACATAAACTTTTGTAATGGTAAATTGAATCTAATGGTGATGAAATCACTTCAATATCATTTGTCATTTGAGAGATTAAAATTTCAATTTATTAAAATCTCGTTAAAAAATTCAAAGTCAATTTTGAAGCACTTAGAGGCTTCAGATGGGCCTAGAAATTGGCAAAAAATGAAAGTAGTTTACCTTTAGGTATTACTTTTTGGGGATGCACCTTCTTAAGAGATTTCTTAAAATATATTATAAATGAAAATCCAATGGTCGGATCAAAAGTTATGACCCCACTAAATTGTACCACCAAAATCAATAAAATTTATAAATATCTTCTTGAGGAAGTTGCACTTTCTAGAAGATTCTAGGGCGGTTACACCTTGCAAATAAAGAATGTGAATGGGGGTTATAGAGGGAAGGGCAAAGTAGTAGAGATGGTGGCTCCGATTTGCATATTTATAGATTTATTTAATTAGAAATCCTATATGATGGAAATTGTAATGTTGTAATTTAATTTTCATTTTGGTGATAATAGAAAATATTTTCTTCCTTCTATCATTTTATTTGTGCAATTCTCTATTGTTGTTGTGAGTTTAAAATTTTAAAGGGAGTACCCTTCATCAATCAGGTTATGCAGTTCTAAGGAAATTTTGGTGTATGTTGGAGGAACCTAGATCTAAGGTTTCATGTCTCGATGTCCTTTGATGTCAAAGATAACGATGATAGAGTATGGTATTTAATAGTGAAAATGTTACTGATGTAGAGTACATCATTGGAATGCTTTACATTAAACCATGGAAGAATATTTGGTTATACGGTTTTGTGGGAGTGCTTATAGGTGTCAGAAGTATGAGTGGTCCAAGTGGAAATTGTTTTGGAGGTCCACATGTTAGGTAATGCATGAAAAATTGGTTATCTTATTGTTTCTTTACTAGCGGTGCCAACCTAAAAAGGTTTGTGGTCATGCAGAGTTAAATGAATCTTTTATTGGACTTATGTGAGTTATTATAGGTCCCTACCGACCTATTTTGATGTGTTACAAGTATTCGTTTATGCCAAAAGGCGTGTATGATTGGATCTTGATCCTATAGGTTGATGTATTACATGTTTCATGTAATTAGGCCAACCTAATTGATGTTATAGGTGTTTATAGATGTAATGCATATAAATGTAAGTTCATTTTAATGTTGTAGAGATGAAGCTTTTGATGGTGATGTGAATTTCTAAGTAGAGTATGAAAATGTGATGTGAAGAAGTATAGATTTGATGTAAGTGTTGACAAAGATGAAGTGTGTTAAGTCAATATATTGAGATTTAGTTGAACTATCTCCAACATATTGTAGATGAATTATATTAGTTCAAATCTTGGTAGTGAACCACCCTTTCTTATTTCTCTCTTATTCTCTAGATAGCGATTCCTTCAGATAGTTAGTCTAGTTGGAAGTAAGCCTTTCTATAATATCTTGTAAATAGTTATAATATATTCTGAGCTAATAATCACCGTGCTTTTTCCCTTCTTGGGTTTTCCATGTAAATTTAGTGTTCTTGTGTTATGTGGTGTGATGCATTCTTTAATTATCTCTTTCCATTTTTACAAGTTGAATGAAATGTATTGAATACATGTTTAAGTGGTTTCAAAGAATATTGATTCACCCCCCTCTCAGTATCTTGGGTGCTCAACACTTGTGACACAATCAAGTACACACCTAGCTAAAACCTAATACACATTACACGAATTTATTCATGATAAAACTACTACTTTATTTAAATTAAATGCAAATTATAATTCACTTGGAGCTACAAAAATTTAATTTTATCGAAAATAGAAAAATGTAAGTTTAGTCAAGGTAAAAATAGTTTGTTACGATAAAATTGAAAACCCTAGATTAAAACAAAATTGATTCAAACCCTAGTTACATAATAAGGGTAATTGCATAATTCTTATTCTCTATAGGATCAATGATAAAAATGGATAAACAAATGAAGTTTGAGTTTCAAGGGTTTTCTTCAAAATATAAAATTATCTCAATGTATGGTGTCATCTCTAATACCAACTTAGGGCATATCAACATGGAGGACTTCCATCAAAGAATGATACCCCCTAATGTTACCCAATGGGCAATGAGAATTTTAAAGTATGAGCTATATAAATCTACATAATTTTCAATGTCTATGGAGACCCCATAGATAATTCTAGAATGCATTCATTATTATGTGGATAGAAGGGGGTTAGTTTTAAATGAAGCGAATGTGTAGAATTGGCCCTTGAAGCAATCCATAGAACCCTCAATATTCTAATTTAATCGATCATGCATCCATTGGATATTAAAGAATCTTGATTCAAAGGAGCTCTATATAAATGAAAACAAGCTATACACTCCATTTGGATGAATGATGAAAATAATCCAAATGAATTTTGAAAGATGAAGGGAACAAAATATACTGAGAGGGGGGAAATTAATATATAAAATCTATTTAAAACTCTTTGATTCAACATACATCTCCAGGAATGAATCATCAACCATGAATCAAAACAACTAATATCAATCAAATAATCATAAAAGTGTAATTCACACAATGAACACTAGCTACATGTGGAAACTGGGAATGGGTAAAACAATGGTGAGAAGATTTTCATGGAGCTACTTTCCAAATCCACCCTCACAAAAATAATGAATAAGTTACAATCATGAATTAGGAACCAGCCTACTAGAGACACCAATCCCCTATGGATCTTGTAGGAACCTAATTATTGGAGACACCAATCTCCAATACAAAGATCAAAGCACCAACTCAATGAGTAGGACACCAGTCCTACTAGATTACAAAGATAAAGCTTTTGGAACTTCAATGTTGATAACACAACTTACATAAGGTCTAGTCTTGCATTAGGCACTCTCCTACAAAACTTATTTGTTGAATGAGAAAAAAAATTGAGATGGGGGGGTGAATCCATTGTACCAAATTAAAACATTAAAACCCTCAACAATAATCAAATCTACAAGCATTCATTAAACCCTTAATCTATTATAATGTTTGAACATGAAAAGAAAATAACAAAAATTGAAACCAACCAACACCTTACACAAGAGAATACCATATTTATGTGGAAAACCCTATAAGGGAAAAACCACAATGAGGATTAACTCACAATATAAGTAATTACAAAATTGGTACAAAGAGGCTCATTGCCAGAATAGGACACACTTTCTAGAAATCATCATAGCCCAGGCACACTACTAGAATAGAAAGAAGAAAGAAGATAGTATGTTACACAGAGAACATTATCTCAATGCAATAGAAGATCCACCAAAATAGCTTCAACAACACTTGCAGTCTTCTGGAGATCAATATACCTTAGCTCACTACATTCTATAATATTGCATTATAGCTCACACTGCATATCGCACTTCTACACTTAATTTCACATCACCACATTCAATTCTATTCTCCTCTACTTTTCACATTAGTTCACCTTTCATTTATACCATCTAAAACATAAAAAACATCTACAAGTTGGCTATACTCACCTTATACCTTAGAAATTCAAAATAGGTCGACACTACGCATTCCCACAATGGATAGGAATGAAAAGAAAATGAAAACAAAACTTAACTAGGACCAAAATTAAACCTCACATGCCCTGCTATACTTTCATTAATTCTTGAGCATCTTTGAATGTAGTGTAAGAACCTAGTCAGTTGTTACCTATGCAAACACCATTAAACTATGAATTACATTCTTCCTCAAATCAAGGACGACTTGCAAACCACACACAATGCTTCATCACAACCTAGAATATTCCTTTATCAACCTAAAATCCATCCAAATCCTTCATAATAATTCACACCTTTAGAATGTACATAGCTTTTACACTCAGACTATACTACGAGACACTGCAACACTAAAATCCAACTTCCAAAGCAACAAACCACAAATACTCTTGACATAGGAAAGATATCAACATCGTCAACTTATATTCAAAATTTCAAGACTTGAAGAATAGTTGTGGAGAAATTTGGATCAAAAGAATTTCTCCAAGACACCTTTTGTGAGCAACAATGCAAACTGGATCACACACTAGTTAACATAAATTCCTCTAAACGTCAATCCAGAAGCCAAAATTATGGATATAGAAACTCTGAACAACTCTATCCAATCTATCCAAACCATCCAAGAAAATCTTAAACCCAAAATAAATGTGAAGAAAAACCAAAACACTTTTGCAACTAGAATACCTTTGCAATACCATGTTTCCTTATTTTATCAATTTTCTCAATATCCTCAACATCTAAACTATAAACCAAATCTTATCAAAGCAACACCAGAAGTTAACACTAGTAGCTTAATTGATGACAACATAATACAACTAATAAAAATAAAAATCTCTCTCAACCATTGCAGAACTATCACCAATGACAACACGAGCTTATTGACATCAATGAAAACACCTTTATACTTGCAACAATCTCCCCCTTTTTCATTGATGGAAACATAAGATATTAAAAACTATCCAAGAAAACATATAGCTCTAAACATATTTATTTTTCTCTTTTCTCCCCCTTGCACAACTAACTCATTACACTTTCTCCACCTTTCATACTTTCCTTTTTTACACATCTTATTATCCCTTTGTATAAACAAACTTTTTCACATGACTTTTATCTCTCCCCCTTTGACATCAATAGCAAAGGATAATATATTTTGCATTTTTTGCCCCCTTTGACATAGAACCAAGATACTTACAATTGCTCTGAATATCCCCCTTAGGAGTACACACTAATCAACTCAACAACCTCTACATAATGACAACTCCATACTGCAATAATGTCACTACCTACTCCCCCTAAGAGGTAGCAACCAACATCAGTCCAAAAAAAGAATGAATCAAGAATGAATCCATTGATCCACTAGACTGATGCATCTAGTTAAAAGGAGGAGCAATAACCACCAACTTCTCCTAAAGATGCTCAAAAGTATCCCTAGCAAGAGCCTTACTAAATATGTTGCAATCTAATCCTTCATAGGTACATATTCAAGATTTACTTCATTCTCCATAACCTTCTCTCTTAAAAAGTGATACCTAATTGAAATATGCTTTGTTCTTGAATGCATCATAGGATTCTTTGAAATATTAATTGTACTTGTATTGTCACAAAAGATTGAAATAGGATCATCATACACCACTTTTATATCCTTCAATGTTTGTCTCATCCACAGTACTTGTGTGTAGCAAGATGCTACTACAATATACTGAGCCTCTATGGTAGATAAAGAAACCAAATCTTGTTTCTTACTTAGTCATGATACCAATCTACATCCAAGAAAGAATGCACCACCACTTTTATGTTATCCACACAACTAGCCCAATTTTCATATGTGTAAGCACTCAATGTAAAATTAGTATCCTTAGGATACCATAAGCCATAATCTAGAGTTCCTTTCAAATATCTAAATATCCTCTTCACTACTACAACATGTGTTTCTTCTAGTTCTTTTTGAAATCTAACCACAAGACAAACTACATACATGATATCCGGTATAGTAGAAGTTAGATATAGCAGTCCACCAATCATAGATTTATACTTGCTATGATTAGCCTTAGGGGTTTCATCATCCTCACTCACTTTACAAACAATAACCATAGGAGTACATTCCGATTTGGAGTCTTACATTCCAAACTTCTTCAACATCTCTTTAACATACTTTGATTGTGAAATAAATATGTTTTTATCTATTTGATTGATTTGTAGCCAAGAAAGAAAGTCATCTTCCCAAACATAGACATCTCAAAATCTTTTTGCATCTATTTTGAAAAATTCTTGTGCATAGCTTCATTTCCTCCAAAACTTATGTCAACATACACAACTACTATCAATAATCTATCTTCCTCAACTTTAAAGTAGAGATTATAGTCTACGATACCCTTATTGAATCCTTGTATCAAATAGCTATCCAACCTTGCATACCAAGCCTTGGGAGCTTGGTTCAATCCATACAAAGATTTCTTCAATGTGTAAAACATATTAGGTTTATTTAACAACTGAAATCCTTCTAGTTGTTCCATGTAAAATTTTTCTTCCAATTCTCCATTTAGGAAAGTAGAATTCACATGCATCTGATATACTTTAAAGTCCTTATGTGTTACAAATGAGAAAAACATCCTAATTGCTTCCATTCTAGCCACCATAGCAAATAACTCCTCAAAATCTGTTCCTTCAACTTGTGCATAGCCCTTACACACAATCCTTTCCTTTTTTCTTACCACTTCTCCATTCTCATTCAACTTGTTTCTAAATACCCACTTAATTCCAATAATGTTTTTTTTCAGGTCTAGAAATTAGTTCCCAATTCTAATTCTTTTCAATTTGCATAAGTTCTTCTTCCATTGCTTTCATCCAATGTTCATCTTTTGATCTGGGGGATACTCAACATCAAAAATTTAAGTGTCTCCTATGCTCTAGATTTTAGCATCACTATGAAGAGCTTGGAAAACTAAATCCAATGCAACTTGAATGGGTGAAAAAGGAGCTCATACGCTCAAGTTATGCTCAGTCAAAGTTGGTGTCAAATCGGGTACAAAGCCCTATCAAAAAGGGGAAAAAATCATCTCCAAATTGGTCAAAGTTGGTGTCATGACAAAGAGCTCATTGCCACAAGTCCAATGCCATCTGTTTCATAAAAAACAAAGCTCGTAGGACAAAGTTATGATCAGTCAAAGTTTTGGTCAAACTTGGTCAAAGTGGTGACATGGCATCACCAAAGCTTGACACTTGGAAGGGCATGTGGTAGATGACATGGCGGGAATGGTGAGTTGGCATTGACATGGACCAATTCAGTGATAAAATATGGATTAAGCCATATTTATAAAATTAAAAAATATTTAGTCTAAAAATTAAAAAAACAAAGAGGATTTGGTGGGATGTGATCCCTTAGCGCATGCGTTAAAATCCTCTTGCCTTGACCATTGCCCAAGATATAAGGGGAGCCCCTCCATATATAAATTTTTTAAATAAGCATAAAAATTTCTTTATTTTATGTAAACCATGAAATAAGGAGAGAAATAAGGGGGGGACAATAAAAATTTAAATAAGATTTTAAAAGATTAACCCCCTAAAACTAAAATTAAAGTTGTGGGCATATGGCTTCTAGTGTTGTCATTTATGGCAACCTAAGTCATCCCAATCTATAGATCAAGATTTGTTCATACCAACAAGCAGAGTAAAGAACAGAGTATTACCGGAAGAGAGAATGACGATCAGGGTATCCAATTAGTATGTCGTATGCTTCTATTTTTAGTTGTGGATATCGTATCTATATTATCTTATTGTTAACTTTTTTGATGTTGCATTATTCGGTGTATCTGTTAGGAGATTTGACAAGATGATTTTTTGTTTATTAGCTCACGGTGGCTGACTTAGTGAATATGGCATGTCGCGGATATTCGAGGTATAATTAATTAAGGTATCCTATGCTTGAATATTTTGTTTTGGATCCTAGCTATATCGCGGATTACTTTGATGGGTATGCATTGAATATTAAATGTGGATTGATCCGACTATTGGATTTTTTTTTTTTTGAAGCTGACATGAAGCGACTAAATCTTTGATAGCAGATATATATAAAAGATCAGTTAATTCATTGTAAATGAGAAAAAGTGAGTGTGTGAAGTATATTACGAATGTTAGAAGGGTTGTTGAGAAATTTGGCATAGTTTCACTTGTGTAGAAGAGGATTGTTGTGAAGCAAATTAAGGTAGAGTAGAGTGAAGTGCAAAATAAGACAAAAGGTCCAAAATTTGATATGTGAGCCTCACCAGAACTAAAACCAGGCATTTGTAGATGCTCCTTTCTCAGTTCAACTATTTTTTGTAATCTAGATACGTTGTAAGGCAGTGAGCCTTCTTGATTTTGAGTAGTGAGCTCTAGGTAGTGTGCCTAAATGCATGTGCATTCCCCTTTTTCTTCATACTTTTAACAGAGTATAAATTGTGGATTAACCTCCACTATTGTTTTTCCCCTAACAAGGTTTCCATGTTAAAATCTTGGTGTTATGGTGTTTTTATTGTTTCCTTCATGTGCTTGCATCTTTACTTTTGTTTAAATGTTGTAACTGGTTTAAGATCTAGATTGTAATTTAAATATTGTTGAACATTGATTCACCCCCCCTCTCAGTGTTCCTTGAGTCTAACAATTAGTATCAGAGCTAGGTTCCTCTATAGACGTTTAACAGCTTGAGGTGGATCTTGGAATGCAATGAACTTAGGTGGTCTTCAACAATAGATTTTGGTGGCACTTGATGATCTTCATCATTCTAAAGAAGAAGTCTTGGAATTAAAAGTAAATCTTGAGGATGCTAAAAAGTTCATTCAATCATTGAAGGATAAAATCAATGAATCAAGAGAAAAGAGGAAGGAACTATGTGATCAATTGAAGGATAGAAGGATGCAAATGACAAGTGAGGTCTTGGATATGAGAAGGGAGAAAACTCTGGATCTGAACATAAGGATTCCAGACAAAGAAATTAGATGAACAAAGGTAGAAGGTATCCAGTAAGAAAACCCAATGCTCAAAATTTCAATGGTCACTTCCTTGCTTGCAATGAATTTGGTCATATGGATTCTCAATGTAGAAGTAAAATAAATTCAAGTAGTCCATCATTTCCCAGTCAGTTTTTTAGCTATAATAAGTCAATTGAATGCATAAGTATGTATGTCAGTGTAAGGAATGTTAAATGCTACACCTGTGGAAGATTTGGGCATATTGCTAATCAATGTAAATCAAGAGGAAATCAATGGAATGAATGGTATAGACAAAGAAATCCTATGTGTTACAATTGCAATAGATTTGGTCACATTGCAAGATCCTGCAGGAACAAAAACGTGTTTAGAAGAGGTTTGGTATACAAAGGAAGAATTTCATAGAAAGATGATAAAGGAAAAGGGAAAGTGACTATAGAAGAAATAAGAGATCAAATGAAGAAAAAATGGGCACGAAAGAGTGAGTCTGATGAAGAAAATAAGCTCGCACCAGAATCTGCTTCTGGTAATTCCTCTGAAAATTGATCTTAGGCCATTGGCCTAGGGGGAGTTTTTCAAGAAAATCCTTTGTCCCCCTATTGGTAGTTGGCACTAGAATGCAAGAAATTGTTAGTAGTTGTGCTAATAGTTTACAAATGTAGCGGTGATCACTTGTGCAGAAATTTGAGAAGTAGAAGGTCCACAGATGAATCCTTCTTTTGTTGTCTAAGAAAAAAAAGTATCTAGAACACCTAGGGAAAAACATTTAATGTAGTAAAAAGGTTAGGTGTGCGACTTATAAAAGGATATTTGGAACCCTTATTTGTCACCTTGCATTGGAGAAGAATAGGAGAGCCTCTGTAGTAGAATTTTGAAGGAGTAAAGTCAATTCGGCAGAAAATTTATCAGGTATTTCAGTTACTTGTAGAATTCTCACTTAATTTGGTGCTCGGTAGAAATTTGTTTGATATGAAAAGGAAAATGAAGCAAATCAAAGGAATGGTGAATTTAGATGAATATAGCAGCAAGAAGATTAGGGATGTGAGAAATATGTTAACGACCAATGAATTGAAATAGCTTGAAGGTGTGAAACATAAAATTTTGGACATTTGGAGTGAATTTCCCTATTTTGATAACGTGGAAGTTTTTAGGTTTATCCTGAATAGATTGAATGAGTAAATTCTAACTCTGGATAAACCCTATCTCATTTCGAAAGAGGTGATTAAGAATCTAACTAGATTATGTAATGTTGGGGATATACCAGAAAAGAAGTCGATTCGAAACAAAGAAATCAAAACCCTAACCAGAGTAACTGTAGATCAAAGGGCTTTGATAATTTTGATGATCAAAGATCCGATAACAAGGTACGTTGCACATGGAATCTCATAAAAAATATTTTTCAGAAACAAGGAAGGCACAACTTCAGCAGGTGCAGTTTGCATCTCTCATAAAATGATAATGGAGGATCAAGATTTTGACCTGTGTGGTTTGCTAAAAGATCAATTGATGGAAAATGTGCAGCTAACAAAGGAGTAAGATTACCCCTTCAGGTTAGGTACTTTGGTCATATGTCTTATGATGTATTTTTTGAATTGCTTGCCACAGATGAATAATGTTGTATGGAAAGAGAATGTACTAGTCTGTAAATAGATTTTTGAACACTCTAATCCTTTGTAAAATTGTAAGCAAGAGTATGCAAATTTCTTTAAAGAATTGCTTGGGAAGTTTGGAGCAATTAGCATTTCCATTCTGGTAAGAGCACTTGAAGTTGGATCCTCTTCTAGTGAGATGGAGAGGAAGAAGAAAAGAGTACAAGAGATTATTGATTACACTCCTCCAGCACACAAGACTCAAAAAATTGAAGGAAAAGGTAAAGAACAAGTGATTGTGGACATACCAAATGAGGAATCTGATGAGTACACTCCAAGGGAAGAACTGTAATTAGTTGAACTAGATGTAGTAATGGCAGAAGGAAGAAAAGAAGAAGGTGTTTTATCCAAAGTAAAGATACTGCATCTTGTTCAGGAGAAAGATGGGATGCAGAAAATTGTTGACATATGGTCTAATAGACCCTCATATGAGCAAGACCTGATTGAGAGCACACTAATTTCTTATTTTGTGCACAATAACATTGGATTAGAGAGTTTGTAGAATGTGTCTCCTAAAGAGATGATTGAATGCATTAAGGAAGCCATGGTCTCTGAGTGCCAGGATAGGAAAGAGGGAGAAATAATTCTACATCTGAAGGAACAGTTCAGGATATCTCTTACCAAACTAAAAAGGAAAATGAATGAGTTGAGGCAATTCTTAAATACAACAAATAATATCTACAACTATTGTCTTTGTTGGCCTCATGCAGTTGGGAGATACAAAGATAAGCTAGAGCATATTGAAACTAAGCTGAACAAGATTGGTCAGGATTATAACATGTTTTAGGATCAGGATGGTGTAGTCAAGAAGAGGATTCAAGCGTTGCAGTTTGAACATACAAAAGTTCAATTCACCAGAAACAACCTTGTGGACACCTTTTGGAAAGTGGAGGATTTAACTGAATGCATACTAGAGCAGTTAATTGAGGTTCTGAGGAAAGGAGAGAAATTAGAAGAGGCAATCACAATTCCAGAATCTCTCATCTAAATTATCAACCAGATATCTGAGAACAACAACTTGATCTTAATCATTGGGATTTCTGTAGAAGCTTGGAGGAAATTTCTTCTGAAAATGAAAGATAAGTATAAGATAATTTTCTAACTCGAGTAGCAATTGTATTTCTTCAAATTTTGATCCAATTTTTGAATTATCAAGGGGGGAGATCCAAAATATGTTTTTCATTGATTCCAAAGGGGGAGAGAGAGCAGTGAAAAATGCCTTATCATTCTAAGGGGGAGTTGTGTTTTGAAATTTTGAACTTCGATAGCATAATCATATTGGTTCTGACACTTAGTCATTTTTCACTAAGTGTTGCCATCAATGCCAAAGGGGGATATTGTTGGAATATGGGTTCTAGTGTTGTCATTGATGGCAAACTAAGTCATTATTCTAGTCTGTAGATCAGGATTTGTTCATACCGGTAGGCAGAGTAAAGAATAGAGTATTACCAGAAGAGAGAATGAAGAACAGGGTATCTGGTTAGTATGTCAATCTGTATGCTTCACTGGATCATCATTTTGAGTTGTGGATCTCGGGGAAGGTTGTTAAGTATCTATATTATCTTATTATTAAGTTTTATGATGTCACATTAATCAGTGTATAAGTTAGGAGATCTGGCAGGATGATTTTTTGTTTATTAGCTCATGGTGGCTGACTTAGTGAATATGCCATGTCACAGATATTTGAGATATTGATTAAGGTATCCTATGCTTGAAGATTTTGTTTTGGGTCCTAGCTATTCCATGGCCGAATTTGATGGGTGCATATCAAATATTAAATGTGGATTGAGCTGACTATTGGAAAATAATTTTTTTGCTGAAGCCGAGATGAAGCGACTAACTCTTTGATAGCGGATATATAAGAGATCAGTTAATTCATTGTAAATGAGAAAAAGTGAGTGTGCAAAGTATATTGTGAATGTTAGAAGGGTTGTTGAGAAATTTGGCATAGTTGCACTTGTGCAGAAGAGGATTATTGTGAAGTGAATTAAGGTATAGCATAGCGAAATGTAGAATCAAACAGAATGTCTAGAATCTGATCTATGAGCCTCACTAGAACTGAAACTAGGAATTTGTAGATGCTACTTTCTCATTTCAACTCTTTGTTGTAATCCAAATATGTTGTAAGGCAGTGATCCTTCCTGATTTTGAGCAGTGAGCTCTAGGTAGTGTGTCTGAATGCATGTGCATTCCACTTTTTCTTCATAATTTTAATAGAGTATAAATTGTGGATTAACCTCCACCATGGTTTTTCCCCTAGCAAGGTTTCCACATAAAAATCTTGGTGTTATGGTGTTTTGATTGTTTCCTTCATGTGCTTGTGTCTTTACTTTTTTAAAAATGTTGTAAATGGTTTAAGATCTAGATTGTAATTTAAATATTGTTGAACATTGATTCACTCTTCCCCTCTCAGTGTTCCTTGAGTCCAACAAAAGTTAACCTCCAAACTTAAAAAAAAATTAATCCCATATGATTTTTATAGCCTAAAATTATGAGGGCCATGAATATAAGGGAGACAGTTTGGTTTTATTATAGTTGTTAAAACTAATATTCTTAAATTAAAACTAATGAACCTATAAATGGTTAATAAAAGGCTTTCCTATGAGAAAATACAAAAAAAAAAACAAAATGGAACTTGAATGGAAGCTAATATGGGTTTAAAGAAAAATAATTTGTTTCTTTTAAGGGGGTAATGGTTGATATTATTGTTTTTAATGTAAAAGAGGGGGAAAATACAAATTTTATGGATTTAACCATAAGGGGAAATTTTTTTGTATAAAAGGGGGTGAGAGTGCAAGTGTGTTCATGGAGAATTTAGAATTTATTTTATGCTTTGTGATGTGAGAATCATTTTAGGAAATGGAGAATGGTGAGAGTTTTTGACAGATGAAAGCTAGGACTTCAATGGTGAATTGTCATCTTTGTACATTTGGAGCTTGAAATCAAGCTTGTTGTACTTGTGAGGGAAGAATTTGTAATTCATTATCGTCTGAGAGCTGTGAGGAGAATTTGTATTAGTTGAAGCCTTGTAAATGTTTATGGAGCATAATCAAGGATGACTTGCTCTTTTGGAGAGGACCTGGAGACATAGCCATCTTGGTGAACTTTATTATCAACTTGTGTTGTCTTCTCTTTCTTTTCTCTCTTCTGTTAGTTACTTCATTTTAATTTGGTTATGTTATTTAAGCATTTTAATTATGGTTTCAAGATATTTAGTTTATTCATTGTTTAAGTTATTATTCACGTGCAACAGTCCTAGTTCCTAACATCAGATCATCTTTGCATGCCTTAATCACTATCTTAGGTTCAAATTTAGAAAGTAAACACAAATTTACCTTTGCTTTAGAAGCTCTTCTTCTTTTCAACATGTCGTTTCTTTTGTCACCAATGAATTTCTTTTCAAAATGATTTCTCTATGCATACTTAGGGGTCTTAGGGGTCTTTTTTGAGACTTCTTCCTCTTCATTTTGTACTTCTTTTTCCTTAGCTTTTTCTTCTTCTTATTTACAAGTAGATTCATTTGACTCGTGTATATGTATTACTACTCAATTCCTCAAATATCCATCAACCTTAACACTTGCACTTTCAACAAACCTTCTTATCCTTTTTTTGTAACATTTGTAAGCTTTTCTTTTAGTATAATATCCAAGGAATATACCTTCATCAGACCTTGCATCAAAATTTCTTAAGTTTTCATCTCTTCTAATATAGAATTTTCTTCCAAACACTCTAAAGTACTTAGCAGTAGGAATCCTTCCATACCACAACTCAAAAGGAGTCTTTGTGTTGTTAGCTCTTTCTTGAAATCTATTAAGTATCTAAACAATAGTATGAATTACTTCTTTCCAATAGATTTCTAGTAGGTTAGCATCTTTCATCATAGTCCTTGTAGATTCTTGAACATTCCTATTTTCCCTTTCAACCATTCCATTTTTTTGAGGAGTTGTGGGGGTAGAAAAGTTCCTTCTTATGCCATGATTCTCACAAAACAAGTTAAATTCATTGGAGGTGAATTCTCCACCTTTGTTAGAACTCAAACATTTTATCTTCAAATCCATCTCATTTTCAACCATAACTTTGAATTCTTTAAATCTATCTAGAGCTTTATATTTTTCTCTAAGAAAAGTAACCCATGTCATTCTAGAGTTATCATCAATCAAAAGCATGAAATAATTTTCACCTTGAAGAATTCTCACTCTTGTAGGAGCACAAAGGTCTATGTGTACTAATTCTAGTAATTCAATAGAAGATTGTTCCTTTCCCTTGAAACTACTTCTAGTTTGCTTTCCAAATTGACAATCTATACAAACAACATTGATAGGATTTGTAATCCTTGAAAAATCTCTCATTGCTTGAACTGAACTAATTCTAACCAAATTATCAAAAAAAAATTGACACATTATCATTTTCATAACTATCTATAAACCCTAAATATGCAATACTTCAAACAATCACAATCATAAACTTAGTCAATTCAAAATAAGCAAATTCAAGATTCCTATGAAATACTTAACCATGCTAAAATATGCAAACTAAATAGAATTGACTAATTGCAAGCACATAAAAAACATGATCAAACCCCTATCTCATAGTGGATTTGTGCTTCTTTGATGTGGAAAGAAGCCCTTTCCCAATCCTTGATAAGCTCCTAGATGATATGATGAACAAGATTCAAATGCTTGAGATGGTGGATAATATTGTGGAGTTGTAGAGGATTAAATCAATAGAGAGGGCATCTATTTATAGATTATAATGATAGAAGAATGCAAGATAGGAGGAATGTGGGATAAAAGATAATCCAATGGAGGAAGGTTGAGCACATTTTGATCAATGTGCAAGTTTGAATTTTGAATTTGATGAAGTGACATGTTTAGGGGGGATGAAAGATGAGAGTTAATGCCAAGTTTGACTTGTGTAAGAGACATGTAAGAGCTCTTAAATGCCTTGTTGGATGGACAAGTCATGTGGAGGGAAAATTCAAATTGGGAGAATATTCCCTCAAAGATGCCATTTTGAATGAAAAGGAGGAATTAATAAATCAATTAAATTGATTTATGTGCACAAGTTGCAAAATCTAGAGAAAAGAGGATTAGTATTAGCATTAA
Source organism: Sequoia sempervirens (assembly GCA_007258455.2). Taxonomy (NCBI): domain Eukaryota; kingdom Viridiplantae; phylum Streptophyta; class Pinopsida; order Cupressales; family Cupressaceae; genus Sequoia; species Sequoia sempervirens. The sequence continues at coordinate 212,113,801 of VDFB02373365.1, forward strand.
TCATGGTTTGATTAATTTAATAGGAGACTAGGTGATTTTGGCTTTTGACTTAGATTTTAGGATTAAAATAAATCAAAATGAGAAGAAAATGATAAAGATTTGACTAAACAAATATTTGATTTATTCAATCAAAGAGGATGATGTTAGTGGTTTAATTTTGATTTATTCAATTAAATGAAGAACTTTAGAAATTAATTAAATAAGATTGATTTATTTAATTAAAGGGTGACTTTAGGATTAAATAAATAAAATGATTTATTTAATCAAAAGAGGATAATGATTTAATCAAATAAATTAGATTTATTTGATTAACAGGTGAATTAAGATGAGTTAATTAAATGGTTAATAGAGGGGTGATTAAAGAAGAATCAAAGTTAGTTTATCAAGATATTTTTCATGTCTACACTATCTATCATTAGTTTGAGTCATAAAATAGTGACCAATCAAAACCCTTGAGATGGTAGATATTTTTGTCTTTCCTCTTTCCAACAACAATCATAGTTTTGGACACTTTTTTGATCTCACAGGCATCATCTTGAAACATAAGGTTGTATCCTTTTCTACACATTTTTCCAACACTCAAGAGGTTATACCTTAAACCTTTAACATAATAAGCATCTTTAGTGCTATGCTTTCCATAAAACTGATTGATCCTATTCCACAAATATTAGCACCTGAATCATATCCAAATTTAACAATTCCTCCATCATAATTTTAAAGTTTAACAAACTTAATCTTGTCTCCAATCATGTGATTTTGAGCAACCACTATCAATAACCCAATACTTTTTGTCATTTATCTCTTTCATTTCTCTTTCCCATTGGTTGCAATGGTCTCTCATCTTTGACTTTTCCTCTCCTCTCCTCTCCTTTTGACCTGAATTTTTTGGGGTTATGTGCCTCCCCTCTTCCCCATCCCTCTCCTATTTCTACCCAAGTCTGCTATCTTATTTTCACCTCTCTCTCTTTCTTCTTTTCATCCTGATGATGGATCATGGAGTTTGATCTGAAACATTGATGTAAAAAATTGCACACAGTTATTCCAGAAATCTTGTTCACATTTTTTGTCATGTCTAACATGAAAAGTAGATACCAAAGTTCCTCTAGTTTTATCCCTTTTCTCTGGAACACTTTCCTTCACACAACTTTCAGAGTTAGCAAAAGAAGGTTCATCTTTTAAATCCAAAAACAAACATTCATCATCAACATCTCCATAATCATATTCATCATAAAAAATACCAACATCTTCTCTAACATAATAGCTTTTATTGATCTATTTTCCTTTATTTTCCTTGTTCTTATTGTTCATAGTTCCTTTTGGACATCTTGAGACATAATGACCTATATTAACACAACTAAAAAATTTGAACTTGGTAATTTACCTTTGTACTTACCAGTACCTTTTTTATTCTTCCTACAAATTTAGCTTCCATATCATCAAGATATCTCCATTTGCATCTTCAACTTTTTCTAATTTTCTAGTATTGAAAGCAATCTCCACTTTTACACCATTCTTCGAACCAATTTTCCTCATCTCGAATGAAGTTAGTGTGCCAAACAACTGATCTCTAGTGTATGTATTAAAATTTACAACTTAATATCAAAAACCTTTTCACTATAAGAATCAAGAAGAGTTCTAAGAATTTTCTTTACCACTTTAGGTTCTTTGACTTGTGTACCGAGACCTCTCATAGCACTTACGAGTTCATCAACCATCTACATGTAACTTGTAATTGTTTCATCTTCAGACATATGCAAAGTCTCAAATTGTGTGTTCAAATTCTGTAGCTTAGCTTGTTTAACCTTGTCATCTCCTTCATAAATACTTTCTATCTTATCCCAAACCTCTTTAGTAGTTTTCAGATCCATAACTTTCACTAATTTTGTATGTGCAAGACTACTCAAAAGAACAAACCTTACCTTACCATATTTTTCATAGGCTGTTATGTCATCACTTATGATATGTGAATGGTGATTTTGTACTTGTACAAACACATAATTAGTCTAATATGCAAGTTAGAAACAATAATCCCCATGAAATTTATTTGAGACATCAAGAACAAGAAATAAATGAAGAACATGAATAAAAGCTATCTAATCTTGCTCAAAATAAACAAACTCTCAATCCCATGGGGGAATTTGTGTCATTTTGATGTGGAAAATGGCCCTTTCCCAATTCTTTGCAAGCTTTATGATTAATGGTGAAGATTTGATGCTCCTTGATGAAATTTCTCCATAACCTAGCTATAAAATTGATGAAAACTATGAAACTTGGATGAGAATGGATGAAATTGCTCAAAACATGAAGATAATGATTTTTCCTAAAGTTTTGGATAAAATTCCTAAGATTGTGGATCCAAAATCAATAAGAGAGCATTTTATTTATAGAAGAGAATGATGGAGGATGAGGGTATGTGCAGGATCATGATGGGCCAAAAAGTGGCGATATGATGGGTATTTGTAGGGTATGTGGCTAACAACTTTTTAACCCAAAATTGATGAAATGAAAATGGTTTTAAAGGAGATTCTTAGCTTTCCACCAATATAAATTATGTTTTACTTTGAATTTAATAAATAATTATTATTCATTTTCTATTTGAATTATGACTAAAGTCTTGATTGATAGGTTGATTGAAAAACATCTATAGCTTTCAAACGATATCACATTTTTTGAATCCAAAACATGTGTCACATTCTATACTTCGCATACGATAGGATTATAAAAGAAAAAAATGAATTTCATAAAGTTTTGACCAAGTTAAGGTGGTCAGACATACAAGTTTTTATATTTTTAAAAATTGTAGTAAAAAATTCATAATTAATTATTTACTTTGAAAAAAATTACAAAAAAATATGCATCACATTGGGACATGAGTCCTCTACTTATATCTAAAATATTATCATTTTATTGTGGTTAGGGTGGTCAGACAGACACTTATTATTTTTTACCTAAAATTTAAGTACTATTGCATTGAAATTTCAAATTTTCACCAAATAGATTTTCTTTTTTTTTAAAATAAACCTAGCATTTTAGAAACTAAATTCAATTTTCTACAGATTCTATTCTTACATATTTTTGAAATAATATAGATAACTTATTCAAATTTTTATGTCAAGTTGCCTAACTTTAATTTTTCTGAATTTTTTGCCACTTAAGGGCCTATTTTTTCCATGATGATCTTACACATACCCATGAGGCAAAATGGATGAATGTGGGACTAAAAATCAACCAATAACACAATGTCACTTGTCAACATGTGAGTGGACAAAGGTGTAGCACATTAATGCAATTAGGTGGAAATTCAAAATTGGAGAAGTGACATGTTGGAGGGAGATGAAAGATGAATTAAATGGCACTTGGCTCAAGAAAAGGACATGTATGAGGCCTTTAATGCCTTATTGGATTGACAAGTAATTTTGGGGGGAGATTTCAAATTTGAGGAATATTCCCACTTTGATGCCTTTTTGAATAAAAATTGAGGATTTATTAATTAATTAAAATGATTTTCATGAGCAAGTTGCAAAAGCTAGAGGATTTGAGGGATTAAGACTAGCATTAATTAGGATTTGATTAATTTAAAAGGAGATTAGTTGATTTGATAATTTGACTTAGACTTTTAGACTAATTTAAATCAAAATATGAGGAAAATGATTATTAGACTTAATTAAATATGATTTGATTTATTTAATTAAAGATGATGGTGTTAGTTTTAAATCAAATAAAGATTAATTTATTTAATTTAAGGGAGGTGAATTTAAAGATTAATTAAATAAATTGAATTATTTAATTAAAAGAGGGACTATAGGATTAATTAAATAAAATGATTTATTTAATTAATAGGGGACGATGACTTAATCAAATAAAATTGATTTATTTAATTAAGAGATGAAATGTGATGAATTTAATAAAATGCAAATTATTCGATTAAATGGTTAGCAAAGGAGATGATTCGAAATGAATTAGTGTTAGTGATCAGGATCAGGTGTATAGGATCAATCAGTATATCTTTTGTGTCTACATTTTTCCCCTCTTTGAAGCAATGTACCCACTGTATTGGTTCAAAGAATAAACTGTCATGATCAAAATTCAAAAAAACCCCAATTTTTTTAGATGCTCCACTGCTGCCCCAGTGAACAAATTATGCTGGTATATTGCCCCCTTGAGAGCTCGGACAAAAAATTGGATTTTTGGGTGATCTCACAAAAAAAATGACAAGCTTCCCGATGGGTCTAGAAAGGCTCCAAGATGCCAAAAACATGCAAAAATGCAAAAAAATGATGTGAAACGACCCTCAGTTGGGAAAAAAGGGGGTCAGCGAAGAAAACCCTAGGTGGACAACTAAACAGGGTCAAAAAACCCCATTTTTCATGCTTAAATAGCCCTCGATGGGTCACTTTCAATTCATTTGCACACCTAGCCTTTAGAGATTCTTGACTTTTGAGCTCTAACCTTTGTTTGAGATGGTGCAACAAGTGCTTCCATGACACATTTCAGAGTGAGTGTGAGTGTACTAGTGACTACCAAGCGCAGGACCACTGGTATGTGACCCTAACCCAACTTGTTTTTCTTTATGTTCATGTGCATTAATTAAGGTTAAAAGTCAAACTTAGTCAAGCGGTGTTGTTTGGCACTACTGAAAGCTTGGAATCAGTGTCGTGCAACCTTAAAGTGTGTTGCTATTGAGTCTTGTGACATGGTGCCACAGTTTAGAAATTAGGGCACAAATCCAAAGTGTGCCACATATGAAAATGGTGCTAGGTTGAGCTAGTTAGGAATTTAGGGTTTAGGGTCAAACAAAAGTGTGGTCAAACAACACAACCATGGCACAATTTGGAGCCTTCAAATAGTGACACAATTGTAAACAATGACACATTTATTGTTTCGGTCACAAAAACTTCAAACATGATCCTATTTATTTTTAAACTTGATGTTGTGACTTTACTAGTGCAGGAGGACATAGAGTTGGTACATTCACATGAGCATAGGTCCTCGATTCTGAGCCGACTGACTGGTTTGCATGAGTTTCTTTAGGAGTACCTTGGGGTGATAGGGCTATGATATTTCGCATATGCTCCAGCCATCAGGACACATCTAGGGATGATGACAACACTAGTAGAGTGATGGCAGAGTGAGACATCACCATTTCACTTCCCTACAGGTGAGGCGACCATCATGCTAGAGGACATTTGATGTATTCTTTGATTGCCCATCCATGGAGAGTGGGTTATTTATGGCATGGGTGTCTGGATAGATACCTGCTATGAGGTTATGGGCTAGGATGAGATTATCTTTGCTGAGGGACAGATTGAGCTGGAGCGGTATAGGAGCTCGGTGTCACCATTCTGATTGATTATGGTTGCTATTATTTTAGGGCTCATGGCACCAGATCAATGGGGCTGATACTTCAGTCCAAGATGGAGTCTAGCCTAGGAGTGGATGCTCCACTAGAGAGAGTGCTTTGTGTGGGGACTAGTGATGTTGGCCTCACTCTATCATGATTTGCATGAGTTCACCTACTGTGATAGCAGGGCTATCAAAGCCAGAGTGACACTCCTTCACATTTGGGCTTGGTAACACATTGCAATGCTTTGCCCATGGGTTATAGTTTTTTATGTGGAGCCAAATGATCCACTAGTCTAGTTGTACAGGGGTGGCTTGACTTTCACCCATATAGGAGCAGCTGGCATCCTCACCAGAGCAGAGTTATTGACGAGATGATAGTCTTCACATGGAGACCTTGGCTCAGGATGCCTACCTAGTATGATGACATTCAACAAATTTTCTTTGCAAGGTAGTACAAACTCATGCAGGGTAGAGAGCACACCATGATCGAGTATTACCTATCAGATCAGATGGCTAGGCAGTTTGGAGAGGTATAAGACATGCTTGATGACTAGTACACAGCCATATTTGCTCGTACTACAAGGGAGACTACATGAGGTCAGACGATCCCTCTAGAGGATGTAGTTGACAGCTTTAGATAGTTGGTGGCTAGGCCATGGTCATATGATCAGGGGCAGATAGACCTAGGGACCACATAGGCATACCAAGATTGGTTTCATCCTCCCATCAAATTGATAATGCCAGGGGAAGCTTTAGCACAATGGAGACCCTGAGGCCAAACATTAGGGTGGGGGTGGGGACGAGGAGGCTGAGGAGATGAAGATGGAGATGGAGATAGAGGTAGAGGAGGAGGTGGACCACCTCCTAACCAATGAGGGTAGAGGGATGGGAAGAGAGACTAGCAAAGAGATGGAGATCAACAAAGAGATGCCCCGAGGGACCCACAACAACCTCTGAGAGACCATCAATAGTAGCCACTACCACTGCCACCACCTTAGCCAAACCAAAGGAATGCTCTAATATAACAGCTCTAGGCACAAGTTGCCACCTTGATAGTCAAGAGAGATTAGGCCCGAGCAGAGCAAGATCAGGCCATGCAGTAGAGACAAGCTATAGAGCTACAACTAGCACAAGAGACCGACCAATGCTAGCAGCTTGAGAGCACATAGGGTAGGACAGTCTCAACATGCATGTACCGAGATGTGGTCAAAGAGGTAGAGTATTACAGGGTTCATTACCATCAGGTAGTGCCTCGAGTAGCCTAGGTGCCAGTTTTCTCACAACACACAGGGCAGAGGCAGGATCAACCCAAGAGACAGCTGGGTGAGGGGAGCAGCCATTAGGGCTAGCTCATTTTTTATTGGAGACACCATTCCTTTTTACGTCCACAGGCTCCATTTTTTATAGCCCCGTGGGAGTTTGCATACATTGATTGATTCACACATTTGATCCTAATTCTTTGTACCATGACAATTACTTTGTTGATGATATATATGATATGAGATGATTCGGTATATGAGATGTGTCCTATTTTATTTATGCATGGTGGATGGATGTATTTTCCTTTCTCTATGCGATGTGATGACATGATATGACTCTATTTTATGTGATGCAATGTGATGTATGTTTATGTGCTATAGTGATTGTGTATTTTTTTATGGATGGATGCATTTCATTTTTAGTATCTTTCTATGCACTTTTTATGATGATGTATGGATGAAAATGTATGGTTTATGAGATGCAAATGATTTAAAATCCTTAGACTAACAGATCTATATGGATGACGATGTTATATGTTGTGATCATGAGATGTATGAGATGCCCTTTTTTCTTTTTCAGTACTTTTTCCAATTGACATGATGATGCATGTAATATGATGTGATGATGCTTTTATTATGACACCTATGTGATGATGCAAATGAATGATATGATGATGCTTATGTGACAATGCAAATGGATGATATGATGATGCTTATGTGACAATGCTTTTAATGCTTATGTAATGATGTAAATGGATGATATGATGATTCTTATGTGATGATGCAAATGAATGATATGATGATACTTATGGATGATATGACGAAGCCTATGTGATGATGCTTTTAATGCTTATGTAATGATGTATGGTTTATGAGATGCTTAGAATAACCAATCTATATTATGAAATGATGAAATTTAATGTATGTGAGATGATCAATGTTTCCTATATGATATGACATGTTATGAATTATTTTGATGGTTTTTGGACATTGGATGGATGCATTAGCGATGTTTTTGATTAACTACCATGGTACCATGTTAGCACAAAAAGAAAGAAGAATAAATAAGAGAATCCAACAAGCCAACTTTATTTAGATATGATGGTGATGGTGATGATGATTTTCTTACCAGGAATTGGGACTTTAAAAGGGATATTTACCTTATGTTTGATAACACATGTAGGCACGATGCATCAAGGTTAAAGAACTAGGATGGCATTGCACCTAGTGTGATGTACTTTGACTCGATAATCAGATAGGAGGACTCTTGTTCACACCTGTCATACATAACCTTATTCAAAATGTAGTTCAATATTCCAACCATCTCAGACCAAAACATAGAAATGCAAGCTTTCCTATGTGGTCAACAAAACACCTAAAACACCCTCCCTACACTCAAACAAAGTGTGCATGACCAACGTTATATTGCAAGAATATCCCACAAGCATAGAAAATAAAAAGATAATGATTGTTACCCCATTCCTTTCTCTCTAAATCCCTTTGTTTGGACATCATTGAGAGGTCATTGAAATGAGTGCAAATAAGATAATTCAAAAAGACAAAGATAAAGTAAACAAACAAGCTAATGTTCTTCATACCACTAGCCAAGACTAAACTACGGTGTTGCCTGATGTTGATGTCTATTGTAGGAAGGATGCATCCTAGGACATAATGATATCAAATGATTTGGCACAAACTAGATGATTAGCTATTAGTACCAAGAGTTGACCAACTTGTTTACTTACTAACCTAGACTTGAGACCCTAACGATTGAGTTTTCACTTTTAACTTGCTAGACTTGTTTTTGACTATTTCACCAAAGGTTGAGGGTGATGACTATTTATTATGATCAGTGGATATTTATTTCAGGTGAAAGTGAGATGGGGATGGATGATTTTTTTTCAAATATTTGGATGTTTTTGGTGTTTTTGAAATGTTTTGAGGCCATTTTTTATATTTTCAAATGTTTTGCAAATGTTTTTGACTTTTTTCAAATTTTCCAATGTTTTGGGGTTTTCTGAGATTTTGACCAAGAGACTAACCTAAAGAATTATCCTAGGAGCCTCAAGGGCTGATCAACAGATTAGCCTTGCCTACGTTATACATGCAGACACCACATAGTTCGACAAGATGACTCTATTTTTGACTTTTTTGGCCTTTTGACCTATTTTTGGATTTTGATATGTTTTGAATATTTTTTGGATTTTTGGATTTTTTTGGATTTTTTTATTTTAGGAAGACTTTAAGAATATACATGAATCCAACCCGATGAGACCATGCCCCCAGTGTGATGCAATAGACTACTCTGATATAGGCAAGACAAACTAGCCTTGAGAATGGGTCATGTAGTACTAGGAGGGATCATGCCACGAACATAGGATCAAGCTATGATGTGGATGCAAATTGGTGATATGGAATGCAATGAAAGTGTGATGGATGGATGATGCAAAATGAGCCATGGGGATCTTGGTGGATGGAAAATTCTTATTTACACAAGGTGCTTGTTTGCCAAGTTTTCACCAAGGTACTTTCCCAAAGCACCACCGAAGTGGTTTTCATTAGAGGATGATTTTTCTCTTTACTATTTTTTAATCATTTTTCTAATTTTTTTGGATTTTTTATGTTTTTTGATTTTTTTGTATTTTCTTGTTTTATACCTTGCAAGTTTAGGCATAAAATTTTTTGAGATGGGAGTTGTTCATGGGCTCCTGCAGAGGTTCCCCTTTAGGTGTTGACAACTAATATGCCCCTATCTTGTAGCTCGTTGTGATGACAAAGGGTCCCAACCAATTGGGTAAAATTTTTCCCTTGCCATATGGATTTGGAACATTTTTTTTATTCTCCTTTAGCACAAGCTCTCTGACTTGGAAAGTCTGACTCTTGATCTTCTTGTTGTAAATCCACTTGAGATGGTTTAAGGCATCCATGCACCGCTCGTCCAATAATTCCAGCTTGTTTAATCTTGACACCTGATATTCTTCATCTGTGATGAGATTCTGCAATGATATTCTCAATGACAAGAGCTTGATCTCAATGGGGAGTATGGCTTCTGATCCGTAGACCAAGGAGAAAGGGGTGGAACCTGTTGGTGTGTGGATACTTGTTCGGTAGGACCATAGGGCGAGATTTAATTGGAGGTTCCAATCATGACCAACTTCATTGACCATATTTTTGAGGATTTTTAAGATGGTCTTATTTGTAGCCTCAACTTGGTCATTTCCTTGGGGATAGTATGGGGTGGAGAAGTGAGGTTGGATGTTAAACTTGTGGCATAGGTCATGAACATCTTGGTTTTTGAAAGGTGTCCCATTATCTAGGATAATGGCTTGAGGGACACCATAACGACAAATTAAGTAGTTCAGGATGAACTTTGATATCTGTTTTCCTATGATATAGGTCATGGGAATGGATTCTTCCAACTTTGTGAAGTACTTAGTGGCAGTGATGATAAACTTATGTCCACTAGATGAGGTGGGGGTAATTTTTCCAATGAGATCAAGCCCCCACTATGAAAAGGGCCAAGGTGTGATAGTTGGGTGGAGCTCTTTAGCTAGTGCATGGATGAGATCTCCATGCTGCTGACACTGCAAACACCTTCTGACATAGTCATGCACTTCTCTTTCCATTGTAGGCCAATAGTATCCTATCCTCAACAATTTCTTGGCCAAGGTCATACCACTCAACTGTGAACTAGAAATGTCATTATGCACCTTGGTTAAGGCAGTCAATGCCTCCTTAGTGTTTAGGAAATGTAACAGGGTTCCTTCAATGCTTCTATGATAAAGGTTATCTCCTAGGATGACAAAACATGATGAATTTTTGACAAAGGCTCTTTTGAGGTTCAGGGTTATGTTAGCAGGGAGGACTCCTATTCTCAAGTAAGTATATATATCATGGTACTAGGGATCATTGAGACCAATGGTTTCACATAGAAATTTGGACTTTGGTACCTTGAATGCTAGTACGAGAAGCTTATCTAAGAGGAATTCTTGCTTTGGGACATTGTGTGGGACATCTAGGAGTGATCTGATTGTAGCCATTGCATTAGCCACTCTGTTATTTGCTCTAGGTATCTACTCAAATGTGACATCAATGAAGGACTCCTTGAGGCTTTCTACCAGTTTCTTGTAGGGAGTCAACTTGTTGTCCTTTGTTTGATACTCGTCATTGACCTAGTTGATTACGAGTTGTGAATCCCCATAGACCTTAAGTGCCATTATTTGCCATTGTATTGCAATCCTTAGCCCTATGACCAGAGCCTCATATTTTGCAATGTTATTTGTGCAAGGGAATGACAACTTGTATGATTTTGGTATACAATCCCCTTGTGGAGTGATGAAGAAGATCCTTCCTTTTGATCCATGTTGTGTGTAGGATCCATAAAATTACATTTTCTAGTGATCCGCTACACTTAGATTGAAGATTGATTCATTAGGGAACTCTGATACAAGTGGCTTCTCTAAGTATATTGGTGGCTTCGCCAGTTGATCTGCAATTGCTTGTCCTTTGATGGCCTTATGCTTCATATACTCAATGTCATGCTCTATGAGGATCATAACCCATTTTTTTTTCCACCCTGTAAGAGTTGCTTTAGAAAGCAGGTATTTGACTGGATCTATCTTTGTGATGAGCATTATTTGATGGGCCAACATGTAATTTCTGAATTTTTGTGCTATAAATACGACTGCTAGACAAGATTTTTCAATGGATGTATAGTTTAGCTCATGCCCACCATAGTTCTATTGATATAATAGATGGCTCTCTCTTTCCCATTTTATCATGTTGTGCTAAGAGAGCATCGAGAGCTGCCACTATTGCTGATATATACAAGATCAAGGGTTTTCCTAGAATTGGTGGCATGAGGACTAGCAGCATGAGTAAGTATTCCTTGATCTTGTTGAAGGCCTGATCACATTTCTTGTCCCACTTGTATGATACCCCCTTGTGTAGTAGATGAGAATAGGGGACAACATTTTCTGCTAGTTGCATTATGAATCGGTAGATGGATTGGAGTCTTTCTTGCAAACCCCTTAGTTGTTTCAATGTTTTTGGTGCCTCCATTTTGAGAATTTCCTTAACCTTAGCAGGATCTATTTCAATCCCTCTCATAGATATGATATACTAAAGGATTTTTCCTAACTGTACTCCAAAGACACACTTCTTTGGATTGAGTCCGACTTTGTATTCCTATAACCTATCAGAGATGGATCCCAAGGCTATTATGTGATCCTATTGTTTCTTTGATTTAGCCAATATATCATCCACATAATCTTCCATAGTCTTGTGAATCATGTCATGAAAGATTAGTGTCATGGCCCTTTGATAGGTAGCACCCGCATTTTTCAACTTGAACAACATATTCTAGCAATATGTCCCCCATGGACAAGTGAAAGCTATTTTGTGTTGGTCATCTTTTGCTATCATGATCTGGTTGTAACCTAAGAATCCATCCATCAAGATAGCATCTCATTTCCTGTTATCATATCCACAATCATATCAATGTTTGGGAGTGGGAAGTCATCCTTGGGACATGCTTTGTTAAGGTCTCTGAAGTCCATGCAAATGCGGATGCTCCCAGTGGACTTTGAAATAGGTATGAGATTTGAGACCCACTCTGGATAATCTATTGGTCATATGAACCCTGCATCTAGGAGCTTTTGTAACTCTATTTTGACCAACAATGCAATCTGGGGATGCATCTTTCTTAGCTTTTGTCACATAGGATTTTCTTTAGGATATAGAGCTAGGTGATGAACCAAAAGCTCAAGATCAAGTCTAGGCATGTCGGTATAGGTCCACACAATTTTTTTCTTTCTTTCTTTTACGAATGCAACTATAAGTTCATGTTCTTCTGTGAGAAGTGACTCTGCATAGAATGTTATGTGTGGTAGTTCCTCTATTCCTAGGTTAACTGGATTGCACTTCTCTACTAGGACCACTAACCTCTCTTGATGTATTGCACTAAGGGGAAGATTGAACCCTTCATCCTTCGGTGCCTCAGATAGGTTTTCACCATTGTATGCATCCTTTATTTTTACTATTTTTGGGTCAGAGAGTGCCATAGTGTGGTTTTCACTCAAAGGCCTAGAGATTATTCTCAAATTTTCACTTTTGTGAGTGAAGGATTCAATCATTTCCTTGTAATAGGCCTATGTGTCTAGTATGATATCAAACCCAGCCTTGTGATCTTCGTATGGTATAGTATACCACAATCCCATGAACTATGAGAGCACCTCATCATTTTTGAATGTGTCCAAAATTGGTGGTCCTCGTTGGTTGTAATCAATGAGCTGGGGATAGACTAGGTTTATTTCATGGGTTTGATGGTCTGACTCAAAAGACAAGGTGCTAATCATGAGTAGGGAGGAATCTTCAAAAAGCATAGGTAAGTCAGTTATGGGATCCTCATCACTACTACACACATCAATTATGTTGAAGGTAAAATTGTCTATGACTCAACCTGTGGAAACTAGTAATTGAAGGGAGGGTGCTAATAGCTGAGGGGGAGTTTTGACCTTTCTAACTAAGGCACCCTTTCCCAAGTATGGTTTCCTTTGGAGGAGTACATCCGAGACCAAGATTTCTTATATGCTTCTCAGCGACAAGGGGTTCTAACAGGTCATTTTCATTCTTCCCAAATTTCTTTTTTCTGTTATAGCCCATACCAAGTATTATTTGTATACCTTTGTTGCTTTCATCCATTAGAATATTTTGCATGGGCCTTTCATCTTGATATAGGATACTGGATATGTCTCTTTCATCTACTATTTCTTGACTTAGATACCCCTAACTTCTAAATCTAGAGGGGTATGCTTTGAAGGTATGGTGATACTATACCTACACAAACACAAAGAACAAACACATAATTAGTCTAATATGAAAGTTAGAAACAACGTTCCCCCTAAAATTCATTTGAGATATCAAGAACAAGAAATAAATGAAGAACACGAATAAAAACTATCTAATCTTGCTCAAAATAAACAAACTCTCAATCCCATGGGGGAATTAGTGCCATTTTGATATGGAAAATGGCCCTTTCCCAATTCCTTGCAAGCTTGATGATCAATGGTGAAGATTTGATGCTCCTTGATGAAATTTCTCCATGACATAGCTATAAAATTGATGAAAACTACAAAACTTGGATGAGAATGGATCAAATTGCTCAAAACATGAAGATAATGATTTTTCCTAAAGTTTTGGATCAAATGCCTAAGATTGTGGATCCAAAATCAATAGGAGAGCCTTCTATTTATAGAAGAGAATGATAGAGGATGAGGGAAAATGAATGAATGTGGGACTAAAGATCAACCAATAACACAATTCCACTTGTAAACATGTGAGTGGATAAAGGTGGAGCACATTTTGATGAATGTGCACATTAATGTAATTAGGTGGAAATTCAAAATTGGAGAAGTGACATGTTTGAGGGAGATGAAGGATGAATTAAATGCTACTTGGCTCAAGAAAAGGACATGTAAGAGGCCTTTAATGCCTTGTTGGATGGACAAGTACTTTTGGGGGGAGATTTAAAATTTGAGGAATATTCCCACTTTGATGCCTTTTTGAATGAAAATTGAGGATTTATTAATTAAATAAAATGATTTTCATAAGCAAGTTGCAAAAGCTAGAGGATTTGAGGGATTAAGACTAGCATTAATCAGGATTTGATTAATTTAAAAGGAGATTAGTTGATTTGACAATTTGACATAGACTTTTGAATTAATTTAAATCAAAATGAGAGGAAAATGATTATTAGACTTAATTAAATAAGAGTTGATTTATTTAATTAAAGAGGATGGTATTAGTTTTAAATCAAATAAAGATTAATTTATTTAATTTAAGGGAGGTGACTTTAGAGATTAATTAAATAAACTGAATTATTTAATTAAAAGAGGGAATATAGGATTAATTAAATAAAATGATTTATTTAATTAGTGGGGGATGATGACTCAATCAGATAAAATTGATTTATTTAATTAGGAGATGACATGTGATGAATTTAATAAAATACAAATTATTTGATTAAATGGTTAGCATAGGAGATGATTCATGATGAATTGGTGTTAGTAATCATGATTAGGTGTATAGGATCAATTAGTATATCTTTCATGTCTAGATGATTAGTCCATTTTTAGGTGTGTTATATATAGTCTTTAATTCCTTAGCAATAAAAATCTAAGGTAAATAAGATAGCCTTCCATATTCACCTTCTAGAATGCATAGTTTGTGCCATCAAACATAGGGATCTCCTTCTTTCTTTTCATCTTGGATCTACCTCAAGTGATTAATATTCTCTCCAAGGAACCTTTCTCTAATACCAATTGTTGAATGATCAAGATAATTGAGAGGGGGCATGAATCAATTGTACCAAATTAAAACATTGAAACCCTCAAATAGTAATTAGATCTACATGCTTTCATTAAACCCTTAATCTATTCTAATGTTTAAACATGAGAAGTAGATAAAAAAAAATTGAAACCAAAACCATACACAAGAGATCATCAAATTTACATAGAAAACCCTAGAAGGGAAAATCCATAGTGAGGATGAGATCACAATATAAGTAATTACAAAACCAATAAAAAGAGGCACACTGCCAAAATAGGATGCATAGTCCAAAAAGGCTCACAAACCAGGCTCACTACCACAATAGAAATAAGAAAGAAGATAAAATGTTACAGAGATAACATTATCTCAATGAAACAGAAGATCCACCACAACAACTTCAACAAAACTTGCAATCTTCTAGAGATCAAGATACCTCAACTCACTGCATTCAATAATCTTTCATTATAGCTCGCACTACATTTCACACTTTTGCACTTAATTTCACATCACCACATTCAAATCTATTCTCCTCTACTTCTCACATCAAATAACCTTTCATTTATACCATCCACATCTTTAAAAACATTTTCAAGTTGGCTACACTCACCTTATTCCTTACAAATTAAAAATAGGCCAGTACTAAGCATTCCTGTAGTGGATAGGAAAGAAAATTAGACAAAAACACATTAACTGGGACAAACATTAACTATCACATGCAACGATATACTTTTATTAATGCTTGAGCATCTTCAAATGTAGTGTAAATAATAGGTCAGTTGTTACCCATGCAAACACCATTAAAATATGAATTACATGCTTCCTCAAATCAAGTACAACTTGTAAGCCACAAACCACACTTCATCACAACCTAGAATATTCCTCTATCAACCTAAAATCCATCAAACTACTTCACAACAATTCACCTTCAGAATGTACATAGCTTGTACACTCAGACTATACTGCTAGACATTGTAACACTAAAATACACCTTCTGAAGCAACAAACAACAAATACTCTTGATGCAGGTAAGAGATCAACACCATCAACTTATCTTCAAAATCACAAGACCCGAAGAACAGTTGCAAAGAAATGTGGAGCAAAAACATTTCTCCTAGACACCTTTTGTAAGAAACACTCCAAACTAGTTCATGCATTGGTTAACATAACTTCCTCTAACCATCAATCAAAAAGAAAAAAAATTGGATATAGAAACTATGAACAACTCTATCCAACATATCCAAACCACACAAGTAAATCTTCAACCCAAAATAAATGCAAAGAAAAACTAGAACACTTCTACAAACTAGAATACCTTTGCACACCTTGTTTCCTTATTTTATCAATTTTCTCAATATCATCGATGTCTAAACTATAAGCTAAATTTTATCAAAGAAACACTAGAGGTTAGCACCTGTATCTTAACTGATGACAACATAATGAAACTAATCAAAGAAAAAATATCTCTCAACCACTGTACAACTATCACCAATGAAAACACAAGCATGTTGACATCAATGACAACACCTTCATATTAGAAACATTATTATATTCTAATTATGGTGCACAATGATTGACAAATGGAACTTGAATTACATCACCTAAATTATTCTTGCTTTCGTAGGTTCACATTTCTACACACACATACTTATCATATAAGGTGAGATCTAAATTATATACAAGACATTAAATAAATGTCATTTCATGTTGGCCAGGGATTTACAATTAATTGGGTCTACTAAAGGTGGACCTAAATTCAAATTTACTTGAAATGTGTAACGAATAGTTTCTAAATTAAAAAAAATTGTTTCCAAAAGAACATAATGTCATGTGCTTCCATAAGAACCTTAGCATGGACCTATTTCAACATCCCACACAATATTTGAAGGTCACATGCTTCAATTCACTGTTGCATAATTCTAGAACATCAATTGGTTAACTAGATAGCATAGTGACCCTTCTGTCACTTCAATGTTTTTGCATGCTAAACATAAATCATAGAAACTCTAGAATAAGATAGAAATAGTTTAGGCATAATATCCTTCAAACCCTAAACTAAAACTCGCATCCAAGAGGGAATAAAAATCATGAATATATTTCTAGAGAAATAACTCTAGACCCTATGTAACTAGCCTCAAACATTTTGTATCAGGCTTATGAATTAATTCTATCACCATGAATAGATACAAGCATGATATTATAAGAATACTATAGTTTGTATCCTTCATTGTACTAAAAAATATCTAATATTCATGTATGATTACATTTAATTCTCAATGTTCAATAAGAATTACTCCTTAGACATCAGTGAGTTCCATTTGACATCAATGACAACCTATGTTCAACAATCTCCCCCTTTTTGATTGATGGCAAACAAAAAATGCTACTAGCACACATGAATATAAATATAATGTGTAATGAAATTCCATTACTTGAGTTCTTTATTTCCCTTAGATGATTTAGAATTTTGATTTCTATTTCTCCCTCTTTGACATTAATGATAAAGCTCAAATACTCTCTACACAATCCAAAAAAAAAAATCCCAAATAGACTCCCCCTGAGTCCATACCATATTACTTCTAAAACATTATGCAAGACCACCAAGTCTTCTTGCAATAGGGAAACACTCCCCCTCAACCTGTGCTACCTCTTGGTTCAATAAAAGGGAGCAACAACTCCTAGCTTCTTTTGGAGAAGCAATTTTAGGAAAATTTCTACTACTTCATCCTTGGTTTCATCATAATACAACTTCACCTCTTTGTCTACAACTTTTTCTCTCAAAAAATGATACTTAATTATAAAATGATTTTTCCTTGAGTGCATTACCAAATTCTTAGAAATGTTTATAGAACTATTATCATAATATAAAATGGAAATTGGTTCATCAAACTCTATCTCCATCTCCTTGAAGTTATACTTAATCCATAATACTTGAGTGAAGTTTGAAGTTTCTACAATGTATTCTACTTCTATTGTAGATAGGGATTATGAATCCTACTTCTTTCTTAACTAGGATGTACAAGATTGTCACCGAGAAAGAAAGCTCCACCACTTGTACTCTTCCAATCATCTATGCTTCTACCTAGTTTGCTTTTGTGTACGCAGTCAAAGATAAATTTCCACTCTTAAGATACCACAAACCAAACTCAATTGCAATCTTTAGATATATATGAATATCCTTTTTTACTACTTTGACATGAGTTTCCTTAGGTGTTGCATGAAATCTAGCTACCATGCCAACTACTTGCATTATATCTGGTCTAGATGTAGTCACATACAATAAACTACTAATCATGGATCTATACATTTAGTCTATTTTTTTGGACTAGAAACATCATCTTTACTCAATTTACACCTAGTAACCATAGGTGTACTCACTGGTTTGTATTCTTTCATTTTAAACTTGCTTAACACTTTGATGTAGTAGCATCCCTGGTTGTAAAGCAATCTTGAATCAACCAAAAACAATAATTTTCCTACATTGCATTTAGTAGCATTCTTATTAGTTCATTCCACATTTTACCACATCATTGTTTCTCAGCTCATAGAGTAGGATATAGCATCTACACATCGACATCTATCACATATCCAAATTTCACATCATTTACAGTTGTCT
Source organism: Sequoia sempervirens (assembly GCA_007258455.2). Lineage (NCBI taxonomy): Eukaryota > Viridiplantae > Streptophyta > Pinopsida > Cupressales > Cupressaceae > Sequoia > Sequoia sempervirens. The sequence goes on from VDFB02373365.1 coordinate 212,132,344, forward strand.
GTTGGAAGCTATTGCTTTCAAAATTTCAATGTGTTACCAGCTAGAGAATTTGAGGCCGACTTGGTCTAGAATTCTTATTGTAGACCTATTCTATATTGTGTGGAGCTTAACTAGACACCATACAAGAATCTTGGGTTCATTGGGACCTATCTCAGAGATTCACAAGTTAACTCATTTCGTGTGGAGCTAATTCTTCATATATTGAGGCTAACATTCACATTTGATCAATCATCGAGTTATTGACCCTTGTGGTTAATGTAAACCTATTTTAGAGTTGGAAGAGCATATTAATAAGAATTGTAATTCATTTTAGATCATCAATCCTAAGTTAGATGTTTTAGATTCATTTATTTCACACAAAATCCTTTAGGGGAATGTAAGAAGGCCTTTTAGCAAGTGGTATTGTTGAATCCCTTGCAACAAGGCCTATGAGCCCTTTTAGTTCATCCTTGTGTCCAAAATTTGAATGTAAGCATTCCATATTAATGAAGATTCATGTTTGCATATCAATTTCTATGTTTTTTTCACTGTGTTGACTCATTTCTACATGGTTCAGACTGTTCCTTCTAGAACCCTCCAACAGTGACTACAACAAGTGGTATCAGATTGAGTTTTCAATTCCTGAAGGGATTCCTTGAGGTGAAAAGATCATTGAACTAAGGCAGAATGCATTTTTTTCAACCAATCAATGATTGTGAGGTATTTGAAATCCATGTAGCTAGATCATTGAATTGAGCCAGTTACACCAATTCGAGGGGAGATATGCTACCAAGGAGAGCACCTATTATGGAAAATGTTGCTAGAAGAATGGATGAAATGTTGGAAGTGAGATGAAAGTTAGGTTAGATGCTATTGAATAAGATCAAAGGTGAGGCCTAAACCCTAGGCAGAATGATGAAGCGAATTAAATTGTAGAAACCATAGATGAAGAAGAAAAAGAACTAGATCAAGTGAAGACGTTGAAAGCGATCTCAAAGATTGCCAAGCAACATAGAGTTGAAATTCAAAATTATGAGGGAAATTTGAATATGGAAGAATTGATTGACTGGATAAATTAAATAGAAGAATACTTTGAATATGAAGAAATTGAAGATCCGGAAAGAGTCAGATTTGTGAAGACAAAGTTGAAAGGTCATGCTACATTATGGTGGAAAGAAGTTCAACTGGATAGATATAGAAGATGTAAACAAATAATAATTAAGTGGGATATAATGGTGACAAAATTGAAGAAGCAATTCATACCAGCAGATTATGAACTTGAATTGTTGAAGAGATTGTAAAACCTAATAAAAAAAGAAAAATTTGTGGAGTATATTGAGGAATTATACAAGATGATAATTACAACCAGTCATAGTGAAGAAAGAAAAGAAAAGGTTTCTAGATACATCAATGGACTAAGATCAAACATTTAAGAAGAATTGAGTTTAGTAAAGATGACATCTATTGATGAAGCATACTAGTTTGCATTGAAGGTGGAAGAGAAGTTGAACAAGAAATTTGAACAAATGCAGAAAAGTGCAAGAGGAATATTTAGTAGAATGGATCCCAGTCCAAAGAAAGAAGACCTTATGTGGAACAAAAAAAAGATCCAAAACCCTATCAGAGTGAAGAAAAGGATGCTAGATCATATCACAAAGGCAGAGAAGATAGAAATTTCTACCACAATAACAAATGAGACCATAATTATTACTGCAATAATGGATACTAGAGAGATGAAGTAAGATTTGAGAGAAGATAATTCAAAGGAACCTATTCCAAGTGTGGAGGTGAAAGACATAAATCATTTGAGTGTCTTCAAGGAAATACTGGAAAGAAACTTCAACATACTAGAAGAGAAACTTATGTGGAGGAAGAACATGTTTAATCCCCTAATCCAGTTGGGGAAGTATAGAAAGGTGAATCATTGGTGATGAGAGCTTTGATGCATGAAGAAGTAACTAAAGAACCACCACAGAGGAAAAGTCTATTCTTAACTAGATGTAAGTCTAGAGGAAAGGTATGTAAAGTTATCATTGATAGTGGTAGTAGTGATAATCTAGTTTCAAAGGAAGTGGTAACACAGTTGAATTTAAAGAGATTGAAACATCCACACCCCTATAAGATAACATGGATTCAAGATGAGCATAAGATATTAGTGAATGAACAATGTTTGGTGAAATTTCATATTGGATCATATAGGGATGAAGTATTGTGTGATATTATGCCTATGAATACATGTCATTTACTATTAGGAAGACCATGGAAATATGATAAGAAAGTAATTCATAGTGGAAGAAGGAATACTTATACTGTGGCATCAAATGAAAAGAGAATCAATTTGATACCTTTGGAGGAAGAGGGGAAGACTAAATTTTTTGGCACTACCAGACTATGTTTGGTAGATGGAAGGACATTTCTTGATGTCCAACTAAGGCATGAGAACCTGTGTTATGCATTGATTCCAAGGATAGGTGGTAAACCATGGGTAGAGAATCCTACCATAGAGAGTGAAGAAGTATCAATGTTGTTGGAAGAATATGAAGAAATCATATCAGAGAATGTATTGGAAGGAATTACACCTATCTAGAGTATCATCCATCATATAGATATTATAACAGAAGCTAGTTTTCCAAACAAAGCAACACATAGAATGACACTGGTAGAGAATGAAAAGTTGAACCAATAGATAAAAGAGTTCTTGAGGAAATGATTGATCAGAGAAAGTTTGAGCCTATGTGCAGTACCTATTGTACTTGCACCTAAGAAAGATGGAGAGTGGAGAATGTGTACAGATTCAAGAGAAATTAAGAAGATCACTGAAAAGTATAGATTTTCATTGCCAAGGATGGATGACAATAAGGACTATCTGAGTGGAGCAAAGTATTTCACAAAGATTGATCTCAAGTGTGGATATCATCATATTAGAATCAAAGAAGGAGATGAAAAGATTATAAGGAAGCTAAGGTAGCAGAACAACTTCCTACACTAATCTTGAGAGGAGAATAATGCAAAAATTTATAGATCTTTAACAGTTATAGAAACTTAAATAGAAATAAACATAAGTATCATGCATATTTCAACATAGTGATTTATGTGGGGAAAACCCTTCCAAGAGAAAAACCCCACACTCAAAAATCCACCCAATATATTATTCAGCAATCACAAATATTACAATATGCTTTCAGAGCAAGCTTCTCATAGGAGTATCACCACTTAGAGATCAAGAGACAACATGACCACTATTAGACTCTCATAATACATCATCGTCACTCTACCATAGCCATAATACAATGCCCTCATAAAATAGGGTTACATTCTAGGGAAAGATAGACCAACAAAATATCTGCCATTAGATCGAAAACCTAATAATGAATGATCTAGATTTACAATATATCATTATTTAATGTATGTTAGCCATTTTAGGAGTTTCTTGAAAAATTTAACATGATCACACTTTTCTCTTTGCTTCCATTGTATACACCTATCGGTGTAACTAGGAAATATACATAAATATATATACATCCTATCAATAATAAATCATATATAATTGCAAGGTTGAGACACATTTTCCCAACAAATCTACCACTTGTCAAACACCTTTCAAGAGCAATGTGAGGGTGTAAACATCATCTCTTTAATTGATAGGGGCCAAAAGGCCCATAGTCTTTGAACACCATCTAAAATTCTCTGTGCTCATACACTTAGTTAAAGAATCAACAACATTCATCAAAGTCTCTACCTTAACCAACTTCACCCTGTCGTCTTCAACCATATCTCTAAAAAAAGGATATTGTACATCAAGGTGCTTGGTACTAGCATGAAATGTCAGGTTCTTGGCTAGACATATCACACTCTGATTGTCGCAATAAATTGTCACTACACCTTTTTTTATTCCAATATCTGAACATATTATCTTAAGACAAATGGCTTATTTACAAGCATGAGTAGTTTCCATATACTCTGCTTCTTTAGTGGACAAAGAAACCATAGCCTGTCACTTACTCATCCAACTAATTGCACCACCAAATAAAGTAAACACATAAGCACTAGTTGATTTTCTACTATCAACATCACCTACCCAGTCTTAATCCACATAACCATGAATATCAAGGGAAATCTCATCTTTAGTCATATTACTATGATAACATAAGGAATAATATGCTAGGGTACCCCACAAATATGTGAAAACTCTTTTAACTGCATCCTAATGAACTCTACTAGGATTAGACATATATTTGGAAAGAACTCCCACTGCTTGGGTAATGCCTGCTCTAGTACAAACCATAACATACATCAAACTTCCAACTGCACTCTGGTAAGGAACTCTACTCATGTCTTCCATCTCTAATGGAGATGTTGGACAATCTAAAATAGATAACTTTGTTCCAACTAAAACAAGAACACACAATAGTCTACAATCCTGCATATTGAACCTCTTTAAAATTGAGTTGGCATACTTACTTTGGCCAAGCCATAGATTTCTATTCACTCTATCTCTTTTAATCTCCATCCCAAGAATGTGTTTAGCTGCACCAAGATCTTTCATTTCAAATTTAACAGAAAGTTGAGATTTTAGTTCTAAAATCATACAATTCCCTCTACCAATAAATAACATATCATCAACATATAATGTAATAAATAGGAAACGATCATTATTAGCTTTAGAATAAACATAATGATCTGATTTAGAATGCTCAAATCCCAAAATCAACACATATGTATCAAATTTTTGGTACCACATCCTAGAACTCTGTTTTAGGCCATACAAATATTTCTTCAATTTGAAAACCAAATTACTTTTACCTTAAACCATGTAGTGCTCTGGTTGTGTCATATAAATATCCTCCTCCAAGTCACTATGAAGGAAAGCAGTTTTCACATCCATTTTCTCAACCTCTAAATCATAAGCAATAGAAATAGCAAGCAAAAATCTAATGGATTTCATTTTTGCAACATGAGAGAATATATCACCATAATCAATGCCCTCAACTTGAGAGTAACCTTTTGCAACCAACCTTGCTTTGTACTTCTCAACACCTCCATCTAAACCAATTTTTTTCTTGAACACCCATTTGCAACCAACAGGTTCTTGTCCTTTAGGTAATGTTACAAGATCCCATGTATCATTCTTTTTTAGAGATGCCATTTCTTCATCCAACATCAAACTACTCAATTGAATCCTAGACAACATTTTTTTACTATCTCAACCTAGTATTCTTTGATGCATACTTTGATCTAACTTAAGAAACAACAAGTTTTGAATCTCCAATAACTCTTAACTTTTTAGTTTTATGTATCTCAACTAATTTTAGCCCTAGTACCAAAGCTTCATATTCCTCTACACTGTTTGTGGATGCAAACAGTAATGAAAATGAGAACTTAAAAGTTTTACCACTAGGAGAGATGAGTATCACTCCTGCACCAGCTCCTTGGACTTTTCAAGCAAGCACCATCAAAACACATGTTCCATAAGTCATCATTTTTTTCTTGTTGCAATACTTCTTTCTCAAGGAGTGCATGTTGCTTTTCTTCCTCTTCCTGTAACTCTTCAACCTTGAAGTCATCCATACCAATATCTACAAAATAAATTTTATCTTCTTCTTCCACAAATTTAATCATGTGTGGAGCTCTTGGTTCCCTCATAAACTTGATGTCTTTTCCCTCAATTGGGAATGTGGCAAAGGACATGTCACACTACATGCTTCCTCTCATCAAGGCACTCCACTTCCTTGACAATAAAGTACCATAATTTGGTGGGATTTCCACCACAACTATGCTCATAACAAAATCCTTGTTAGGAAAAGTAGCTAGCCTATATAGGACATCCTTAATCACTCCTATGACTGGTATCTCTCTTGAATACATGGCATAACATTTTCTATAGGAATAATTTATCTTCAAGCCCATTTACTTCATGATCTTCACCGACATGATATTAGATGAAGCTTCTAAATAAATCATATAGTTCTTTAGAAGCTTACCATTAATAATCAAAGTTACATAAAATGGATCAATATTATTTGGGCAAGCTATGATAGTGTTTCCCAAGTAAATTTGAGGGATTTCACCAATGTATCCCTCCATCACATCTTCACCTACTTGATTTCCACTCACTTGAGGCTAAGTAGACATCCTTTTATCTCCATAGGCCTTAGTAGAACCATTGATAAGGGCTACTTCCTTTTTCTTATGTTCTTCAATTCTCATCATCTCCATTAATGGGACTATCACTTTGACTTGAGAAAGTAGTTGAAACATGTCAATCAGATTATACTTGGGTAATTCAAGAGGGACTATACTCTACTCTCCAATCTTGTGCTTTTGTGGCTCAAACTTCATCTCAGTCTTACTTTTTGATTTTTTTTCTTGATCTACATTTGAATTTTTAGTTTTTTCTTTCACAACAAGAGAAATGGCTTCACCAAATTTTTTGGTCACATTATCTTTCTTGGCCCAAATCTTAGGTCCCTTACTCTCCTTGGCTTTGACCTCTTCCTTTTAAACTTGACCAAAGCTCCCTATTTCTTTGCATTTTTTCCTTCATAAACATACTACCTAGCTTACCTTGGTCACAATTCACAACTCTATTTCTCAAATTATGAGTTTTTCTGGCTTGCACTACCAATGATACTATCATTTGTTGATATTCCTCATCAGAAGGACTTCTCAAGAACACATTCATTTCATCCATTTATATAGAACAAATATTTTCCTCAACCTCTTTATCCTCATGAGGGAAAATTTGTTGATGATAAGAATCTGATTTATATATTTGACAATCAAAATCCACTTCATGTGACTATTCTTCTAAAGAACACTCTTCATCAGCAAAATTTGATTTGTGCATTAGTGCATCTACCTCCACATCATTTTCCCCAATAGGCTCACAATTATCTAACTGATTTTTTTCTCCTTCAAACTATCTCACATTGAGCATGTTTGAGAGGCATGTGGTAGTTGGAAAACAACACACCAAGGTGTTTCATCAGTAAAATTGATAGTATTTTTCTACATTGAGTCAAGGGGAACTTTTCTGTGTATTTTTCTGATTGTTTTGAATTGGATTTTGTATTATGCCAATTTGTATTATAAGGATGATCCTGCAACCTAGCAGGTATTTCATTACCATATTGTTCTCTAAATAATCTCTTAAACTCTTCCTAAGAACCAATACTCTCTGCTAGTAGAGCTCTATACCATTCTCTAGAATCTTCAGTAAGTGATTGCATGAAAAGCTTCATCATAACATCCTCAGCCTCCACCTCAAAATCATCCATTACATTGGAAAATGATTTTAGATGGTCCTCACTACTTATGGCATTATTCTCATAGAATTTAACCAATGCAGCCTTGATATCCTCAGGGAATTGGTTCAAATAACTAGGAATCCAAACAAAGCATAACTAGAATGTTTGTTACCTCTCCCATTTCATCCTCCACCATTACCACCACTTCAACTTCTTTCTCCACCTCTAGATTAGGAGATCTTATTATTATGGTTACCTCCACCTCCACCACCTTGATCTCCACCACCATTTCCACCAGGAACATGTCCACATAATCTAGTCTTGTGTGATTAGGGATCAGAGTCAGTATGACCAAAACTTGAAGCTGTTGAGTCTGGGATGGAAGTTTTGAGGAATACAAATTTCCTCTCCATTTATACATTTTTAGCAGTAATCTCCATCTCTTGTTGCAATTTTTCATTAGCTAATTTTAGTTTCAACACTTCTAGATCAGGAGGTGCACTTGATAGTCTGGATTTAGTTTCAACATTTTTGGTAGATGTATTAGTAGATGAGTTATTGGTATTTGTACTTGGGGTGGGTTTCTTAGGCTAACCCATAGGTTTCTTTCCATGGTCAATTGGTTGGGATTTCTTAATAGCAATAGAGGGATCTAAGAATTTAGTTGTTGTGATAGAAGTAGTACATGTACTTGCACTAGAAGTACCCATAGGAATGGTCACTTTAAGAGGATCAGAGGTTTCCTTAGCAAAATATTTAGAAGGATTCTTAGGTATTGGTTCTTCTTTAACGTCTTCTCTCATTTTCTCAACCCTCTTTCTTAAAGAATCTTTGTCTAACATTTTTGTTCTTATTTTATCCTCTCTTTCCTTTGCTTGTTTCAATCCCAACTCCTTGATTTTGAGCTCCTCTTCATGCAAGGCTTGCATATCCTTGTTTATCTCATCTTCATCTTCTAGAATAACATTAGACTCACTAGGTTTAGGAGTATAATAGGTGAGATTTGTTGGTTCTCTCTTAGAGGAATGGTGCGAAGTTCTACTACTCCCTCTTGGGTTGAAATTATCATCATTGAACATAGAATTACCCCCAAGGGTTGCCCCTCTGGCTAGGGATTCACCATCCTTATCCCAAAATTTCCATAGTTCTTCCTCTCTTGAGTTAAAGGATTATAGTCAAGATGACTAGTAGTAACATAGGTCTCATTTATGATAGTATTTTCTTCATCATTTGAGGGCATACCGTAATCAAATACTTTTTCGTTTGAAATTTCTGATGCATGGTCAAGATTTACCATGGAATTACTTGCTTCAACACCCTTCACAATCCATGATGAATTCTTTCTCTTTGATGGATTAGGCTCCAATTTTTTCTTAGGATGCTTTTTCATATAGTTCTTGGTTCCTCTCATGGCTTCAAACTACCTCTTATAATTCTTCTTCTCTCTTCTTCTTTGAGAATTTAACTTTGCACTTTCACAAGAGACTTCAGAGTCACCACTCACAATATCGGGAAATGAAAATAGATAACACTTTTGAGAAGTATTTACAATTTTAGAGAAGACTTTGAACATAACCCGATAGGAAACAGGAAATAGAATCATAACCTAACATACATAAACTAGACTCAACCTATGATGAGAATTTACATAAATTATTCTTGAAACAACAAAGGACAATGAAAATAATTGACTCTAACTATACCACATCTGACCCAGAGACATTGGACTAACATTGTCCCCAACAAAGTCGCTAATTTTTTGGTGTTTTTTAATGAACCAAACTTAGTCTCATTAATTATCTATGAATTTTCCAAATTCAATGGTTGATAATTGTGAGGATTCACCAATGAATAGGTGAAAGCTTTCTAGGCTTTCCCTTTGCACTTTGGGCTCTACAAGACTTGAGAGGGTGATCCCTACAATTTACCTTATGATATCTTGTTCCAATTACCACAAACATTGTGAATAACTGATACATTCTCATATTAATGCAAATTACATGAAATCCTTCAAGAATCCGGCTAATTCTCTAACACATAATCACCCAAAGCAAAGAATGGATGACCTCACATGGAAATTCAAACAATTTAAGGTGAATGAATGCTATTTTTTATGAATTTGTTCTTTGAATGGTAGGGTTAACTCAATGACTTCAAAATTAACCAAAGCAATAAAATAGTGCCTTATCCATGGGAAATGAATTCAAATTATGAACAAACCATAATATAACAATACCAAAACTTAGCATCCCAAACTAGTCTAATACTGCATTGCAAGAAAAGAACTTCAACATTCCAAAGCAAAAAATACTTATCAAATCCTCATACCTAACCACACGAACCCATGATTTTATCAGAGCAATTTAATTAATTCCTTGAATTAATTCAAGATAGAATCATACATTCAATTGAAACACATTTGAAGACCAATCAAAATATCCTTGATCATTTTATTGATAATTCATGTGAGAAAATACATAAGGAGAGTATTTTCTTCAAAATATACACATTCTCATTCAAATGCCAATACTAGTATAAAACATTATGCCTATTAAAAAACTCAAATCTGGACTTAAGACTTAACTCTAATTATATTCCTTTGTGCTTGGATTACAAAATTTCTTTACACGAGATCAAAACTCTATCAACCAAAGACACGTACAATTTCCCTTGAATTCTGTTTTATAAGCATAAGGGAGAAAATAAGCTTCAAGCCAAATTGCACATTTTGTCACATTTAAATTTGGCATTCATTTCAATTTCATTTCAAACATTCCTAAAGCAGTTATATTTGCATTTTGAAGAGGGGGGAGATCCATCTGATACAAAATCCCCTTTACACCTTGTTGAAAAAGATAGTTCCCTCCCTCCAAAGGGCATCTTTTATCATTGCAGTAGCACCAATTGCGAGAAAAACATCATTTCCATGTGCATTTAAAAATATTGGACAAAAAATAAAAGCAATAGAAAGAAGAGACCCCACATCCATGTCATCATATATATCATCACTTGATGGAGAGGATATAATTTTTATAATACTTTATCAAAGGCTTAATCTGTAAATTTTTTGAGCCATGTATTTTATTCCTCCTTGGTGGGCCATTGTATATCCAGTAACTTTTGCACCTTAGTGTTGTGCTGATTGTACTTGGAATCCATTAATATTCTGGACTCTTTCACAAATGCATCCATGTTGACCTCAATTCATGTCATGTCATCAATAGCAACATTTAAAATGGTATAATTTGTGAGGTTGATTTCTTCCTTAAAGTGTGTGAGAAGACATACCAACTCATCCTTCTAGGCACTAAAATCCTTTAGCCCCCCTCCATATCTCTAAAAAAATTCAATTTACTTTGGAGTTGAATGCCAATCTTGCCATGATATGTTAAGATCTTAGCCAACAAGTCTACTGCCTTCAATAAATCTAGGATGTTAGTTGGAGCTTCAAGATTGTCCTTCATGTTTGGCAACATCTCCTTAAGTGCTCCAACTCTTGCACTCCACTTACTCCAATCATTCTGAAATGAATTTTGAACTTGAGTGTACCTCTTGTGGGCTTCATGAATGCTCTTGTATGCCTCACAAACAATATCAGACTTATGTACCAACTTGGAAACCATGTGTCTCAAAATACTGTCAAAAATTTCATTAGCCACTTTTGTAGTTTCTTCCTTGGCTTTCCTAACATTTTATTTCTCAACTCTCAACTTCCCTTTTAACTGACTGATTCTTAATGCTAAGTCTCCATTTCCTATGATGATATATTTGAGGAAGAAGAAGGGGAAGTAAATGCCTTCATTGATGGACCTAGTTGTGCAGTGGCCTTCATCTTGTTATATTCATCCAAGAGATTATTGTAGCTATTCAATAATTTATCATATTTATTTTGTGAAATTTTTGCAGTATTTTCACTTAACATGGAAATGTGCACAGTTAATTTAGCAGCTTGGATAATAGTGTTGTTTATGGCCCTTTCACTACAATAGTACCAATGACCTCTTCAATTGACTTCACCACCTCAAGTTTCCCTGTATTTGGTGCTATTAACCAAATTGCAAGGGTATGAAATTTGGGAGTGAAACCTGAACCAAAGACTCAATTGTCAAAGTGATCCTTAGATACGGAAGCCTCTAGATCCTTTTTGATTGTGTCAATTGCAATGGTAGAAGTGAGATTCCACCCTAGCAATAACATTAAACCACTGTCTTTGACAATATTTTTGGCTTCAATAGGAGTGATTTATGCTATCTCAGCCATTATCTTCTCCTCCTCTCCCTTTTCTACCTCTTGCAATGAAGGGTCCGCACTAGCCATGTCATCTTCAATTCTCTTCTTAATTTCTTGTCTCTTAAACTAGATGAAAAATTCCTTAAATTCCTTGGTCTGTACAAAGGAATCATCAACAATAAATTCTTTGCATGCCTTTACTCTAACATCATCATTGGTCCCTTTATCATACTCCCATTTGACAATTGTGTCCTCATAAACACAAGGGTCAAGAGAATCTCTTATGGGAGGGGAAGGAAATATTTCGTCAACCTCTTGGTCAATTGGTACATGCTCAACTGACTTCTCTTCTCCACTCAGTTCACTTGTTGAATATTCAACTATTGGACTAGTTTTCACCCCTTCACCAACCTCTAAAGGTTGTTCCTGAATACCTTGAGCCTCTTGCTGCTCCATGATAGTTGAGCTCTCTCTACAGCCTCCTTGACCTTCACAACAAATTTACCACTTTGAAAATCCTTTAACTTAGTCATAGCTTTCTCATATGGATTTTCAATCTCAGCATAGGGACTCACATAGAATGGATTTATCTTCACTATGTTCTCTTCCTTGTCACAAATGGCATTCCATTCTTTCTTCCTTGAGGTCACAACAACATCAATTGACAAGTTTATGATTATATCATCAGTATACATGAAATGATTTGAAAATCCATACAAAACCTTTCCTCTCTTCTCTACATTTACAAACCCCTCAGGGTCATAGTTTCTTACCCCATCCATAGGAACTTTGAGGTTACATAACATTATTCCAAATTTATCATAAACTTCCTTGGTAGTAGCGATAAGATACCCAAAGGAGCATTGTGGAATTATCACTGAACCTTTTATGTTATTTTTGAACTATTATTTGTCCATGTTGTCCAATTGCCACATATTCTCCGTATAAGCCTGTCTATCAAAAAAGTATAAAGGAAGAAAATGTGGTGCAACCCTAGCTCCATAGACTCTAATTAGAATGTAGTGTGAAAAATCACCCCAACTATGACCCACTTTTAATTCTTCCCTAAGCTTATGTGGGCACATAATCTCCTTGATGAGCCTTGAGATTTTGTATGCTAGCTCTATTCCCAAGATTTCTAGGATACCACCCTTCAAAACATTACAAAAAGAAAGATAATTGGAATATGGATAGTTCCGATCCAAAATGAATGTCCACATTTGCATAGGAAAATCATTTCCATCATCATCCTTCTACCTCAATTTCATAAAATTCTTCCATTTTCCTACCCCATCCATAGAATCATATGCATCGATAAAGAATAATGGGGAAACGATAGGGGGGCTTTCTCATCCTTTAATTCAATTAGCCCATTATGCATTTGTTCTACAATGTAGGCTACATAATCAAACCCTCTATTTGAAGTCCAGTTCTAAATGTCAATAATCATTACCAATAGTGCAATAGGTATCCTTTCATCAAATCTGTGAGCTAGCACTTGATCCAAATAGTAGTATGTTTTCTTGAAATAATTTGCAAACTCATCACAATCAAAAGGTTCAAATTACTTGGGACCAAAAGATACCTTATCTCCTTTAGTATGTCTAGGAAGCACATGTTTTCTATATCCATACTTATTATGCTCATATTCATTGCAAAATTTAGAAAAATTAATGTTGATAGTAGCATTAAGGTTTAACTTAAAAAACTCCACAATTCTACCTCATTTTATATCAAGCAATGGGGTTTCCATTTTCACTTTTATTTTTTTTGTCCTTAGCACCATAATGCTTGGCCAATTCTAGCATCAAGTCAACTTCAATAAATATGTTAGGCACCACAAGCTTCCCAAGGTTAAACCCCATAGATGATGCGCTAGACGATTGGCATAACACCTGTTGAAAGCATATAGGAATAACACCCAACCAATCTAGGGAAATGGTACTTCTCCAATTTTAGTAGCATTTTCAATTAATTTTCTTGTCACAACACCTTGTCCCATAGGGTGTTTGACAATTTTTTTTCCTCCCTCAAAAATTTCCTAAGATTCACCCTCCATGAACCTAGTGTCATCTCTTTTTTCTACTTCTTTATAGTACCCTCAGAGACTTCTGATTTTGGTTTGACAACCTTGGGATTCCTCTTTTTTAGCTTACCCCCTACTCCTGAGGATTCACTAGGTTTACTCATGATTTATAGATAGGGTTTATGAATTCAACTCATGAATGAGGGCTTATTGGTTTTATGTTCTCAAGAAACCAATTTGAAAACTATAAATAGAAACCCTCCCAAATTTTATGCAATTCCTATCAATTTCTATGAACTCCCATGATATCAAAATCCTTTTCAAACCCTAAGCCCCTAGAGTTTACTAGATTAACCACTAACTCCCTCAACCAGTTCAATTCAATCAGAATTTACATAGAGAAGTCTAAATATTGATTACCCCAAAGAGAAATTTCCTTCAGTATCTCTAGAAATCCTTCGCCTAGACTCCTCACATCTTCTTCCACTTTGCATTCTTGCAATTGTGAGGAAAATAGTCCAACTACCTTCTTTATGGCTCAGGAGTGGAGTTTCATCACCATTAATTCCTGAAAGAATGCTCATACGAGTGGACTAACACTTAGTTGTTTAAGTTTGAATTCAGGTCACTGATCACTCTAATTTAAAACTCCATCAATGGCTCTCCTTTATTCACACACTTTCTCTTTTTTTTTTCAATGATTCCCTTTTGATGTTTCCATGTTGCCCCTTTTTCCTTTATCACCTTTTACTTCAAAGCCATTACTCATCACTATTTCATCCTTAGCTTCTTTGAATGGATCCATGACACTTTAGTGCCTAGTGATGAGAAGAATATTCCATCGAATATTCCTTAACACATCCATTACTTATAGAAAATGTGCTCTTCGAGCCTCAGATTGATACTACAATGCCTTGAGGTGAAGTGATGGATATAAGGCTTAACTCTCCATCGCTCATCGTGGATACTCCTTTTCCCTTTTGCACACCATCAATGATGTGAGCAATACATGCAATGAAATCCTAGTCATTGGATCAAGTCATCCTTCCTTGACTTTATGTTTCCTCCATCACTCATTGCTAATGGAAAAGCCCTTTGGAAAGAACTTCTAGTGATGTCTTCGACCCCAGTGATGAGAACATGTATTAGCACCATCCATCATGTAGTACCCCTCCATTTATGCTTACGGTTTTTGTTAGCATGTTTTCACACTATTAGATTTTGGTATTTTGGTTTGGATATTTTGATCGCTGATTTTGAGTGACAGTGGATTCACTTTGTGATTTGATGATACATTGTATGGTGATAATTGATTTTTGACATGCTTTGTGATAGCGTAGATATTTCCTTCATATGTTATTGCTATATATATGTTTATGATGGACTAACTGTTATTTAATTTGTCAGTCTGATGTGATGTGTATTGGTGTGGAGAACGGAGTTGCATCACTCACTTGTGAGTGCCCTATGATTTCCATGATTTTCTTTGCACGATGTGTTTGTATAATGGATTATATATATATGCATGTTATTTGTTTGGTTGCAGGAATGCAGGTACATGACACCGACTCCACCTGGTTACTCAGGTCTGAGCGTGTCAAGACTCAACGAAAATGTTGATTGGGAGGTAGTAACATGGTTCATCCTAGACTAGTCTTAAACCCAGTCTCAGTACAACGTCAGTTTTAGTTTGGAGTTTTTGGTTGTCCTATTTGTCCTTGATTAGATTAAATTGCTTTGAAAGGAAAATCTTGTCAATTTAATAATAGTTTATTATTCTTTAATTTATTGCTGATTTAAATTATTTTTAAATGTTAAAGAAATAAGTTTTACATTTTAATTAATTAATTAATTTCTTTGTTTGGTTAAGTAATTTAATTTTGAGATTAAATTCATTTAATTAAATAAATAAATAAATAAAATTAAAGTTGCTTTAATTGTGTGAATAAATCTTAATTTTAAAATTAATTATTATTTGGGAAATGGCATTTTTTAATTGTTAAATAAATTTGCATTTTGAAAATTGGAAAATTTTAAATTATTTTAAAAAGGCATGCAAATCTTGAAAGAGGAAGAAATGAAAGATTGTCGGGAAGAGGTTGGAAGATATTTTCTTCTCGACATGTGTGCCAGTAAATTTATTTCTTTTGGTTGAAGATTTCCTTAGATATTATCTGGGATTTGGGGAAATGGAAGATTATTCTATTCTTCATGGGAAATGAATTAGTGCTCTGTTAAAAAAAAATGTTTATGTTTTTGTATTGTTGGATATTTTCTGGAAGTTCTCTGGTTTGGCATATTGGGAATTTGTGTTCGAGAAAGGCTTTGGAAGCTACAGGCAAAGCTATTCTTCACCAGACAGAATTTTTGAGGCTAAGGAAAAACAAGTATTTCCCTTGTGATTTATAATTTCTTTGCTATTGAAAGGAATGTCTGTGAAAAGAAATTTCATTTAATTTAAATCCCTGTACTTCTCAGAAAAAAATTGTTCATTGTATTCTTGTTTTGTAAGAATTTGTTGGTTTTAGAAAACTTCTATAGCTTTCTCTTTGTAGAAAAGTTTGAGTAAATTATTGTGAGGGAAATTATTGTTGAAAAAGGAAATTGAATCCTCAGGGAATAAATTAGGATTTGATTGGAAATGTTGTGCGTATTTTCCTTTGAAAACCTTGTTGAAATTTTATAATTTCCCCATTGAAACCCTGTTGAAAATTTATTTCATAAGAAAACCTTGTAGAATTTTCTTAATTTCCCCACTGTAAAACCCTGTTGGAAATTAACATATATATAAATATATATTGGTATATATATATTTATATTCATATATATATTGGATTGTGAAAGTAACTTATTTTTAATCATATGATTATTTAAATTGAAATCGTCGTACAGGTGAGTTAGGGTTTGAAATTTTAGGGAAACGGAATTAAATCAATAGGCGAAATTTTAAAAAAATAGAGCTTAAATTTTAATGAAATTTAGAAGTAAATTTTATGTGATATTACTTTTGGCTGGGGGCATAGGGCTACCCCCACAGCCGCCCATGAAGGGCGATGGTTGTGGAGGTAGCTAGCGCTGCCAGTGTAGGCAGCGCTTAGGCTACCCACATAGCCACGACCTTTCATGGCCGACTGTGCATACAACCACAAACCCTGTGTATGGGTTTCTTTGCAAAAAAATAAATAAAAGAAACTTTGTCTTTATTTCGAATTTCAATTAAAGTTAAATATGTAAATTTTGGATTTGCTTTATGTTCGCGAATTTCAAAATTATAATTATTTAATATTATATATATATGTATATGTATATGTATATCTATATATATATATATAAATATATGGTTTTTTTTAAATTAATATATATATATATATATACTATAAAAAAAAAAAACTTTTGCATTAAGTATGGAATTATTTATTAGATATTTGAAAATATAAGATCAATTAGTTTTAAAACAATAATTGATTAAGAAAAAAATTTAGTTTTCATTTTTATGTGAAATTGAGGAAGTTAAAAATAGAATAATTTAATGCAATTTCCTTTATTGTTTGAGAAAAGAATTACAATTAAGTTGCTATAATTTCATGTTAATTCTTTTGAATGATTGGATTTAGTAAATCCGAATAGTAGACGTTTATTTTTCTTGATTTGCTTTAATCGTGTTTCTTATTAGGCAAATTGGGAATGTCTTAGATGTATAAGTCTTCCAGAATGATATGTATAGTAAGGGTGTTGTTATTGTTCAAATGCATTTCTTGAGTTGACTAGGGTAGTGCACGTGTTATAGTATGGTGTATTGACACTTGGTTTTATGAATAAAAGATTTAATGACCGTTCTGTGTCATATGCTATTATATGATTGAATTTTGTGCACTTTGTATACCTTAGTCAGGAAAACGTAGAATTCCTTTGTTATGTTTAGGGGAGTGGCTCTGTGTGAGGGCCAACACACAAAGTGGTGTCAGGGTAACTTACAAAGAGTTAGTAAGTCAGTGATAATTAAACAACATAGTAGTTAGATTAAAATCTTTAATAAGATTATTATGCCTCGCTTATAGACTCTAGAGCTAGTTCAGTCTTGAGTATAAGATGAGAAGGCCTGGAACGACAAATCAATATCTTGTTACCTTAAAAGATATTTGATTTCTGCAATAGTTTGCAAATGGGGTCGGGTTTCGTAAGAGGTTACCAGGGTAACCCAAGTTGGGGGCCGAAACCTAGGAAGAAACACCAGGGTAACCTTTGCAACATTGTGATGACACTCCACCTAAAATAATAGTTTACCTTGTGTACTTAGCACATTTGATTGTCTTAACTCTGGAAGCAATGTAACCATTAGTTAGTTATGTACTTGTGTCTAGGGTGAATAGGTTATGTCTAGGTAACCATATTACTATCTCCTAGCATAGGGGGTGGATCTACGAGTACCACATGGTTGGGTGGAACCTGCACCTTACTCTGTTGGGTCCCCAGTTTATGATCATGGCAACAAGAGCTTCATGGATGGAGAGCTCGTACTTGGATTTATATGTACTTTCTTTATTGCATTATTGGAAATCTTGTATTTCAAACATCCCTCAATTGTTATGAGGTGAACATTTGTAAAATATAATTGTAACTATTATTGATCTACCTCATCAAATGAATGAGTATTGTAATATCTTTGCAAATGTAATGTAAGAATCATATTTGAACTTTATACTATCATGAATGGAATACAAATGTTGTGCAATGTTTATTTTTAAGTTTATGTTAATTAAATATGTGCAATGCTAAATACTAAAGTCGTGTATGGAACCTCAAGTAGTGTAACGTCGCATAACTTAATGAATGTATGCAACCAATTAAGTTAATATTATTACTTTAAAAAAAAATTGTTTCACTTTTATACATAATTGCAACATTCCTTAGGTTATAAGACGGGGCATTATAGATTGGTATTAGAGAAAAGGTTTCTAACACTGGATGCTCTGGGTAATTGTGAGAGTATTAGGTTGACCTAGTATGTAGTGTCACTATTTGTTAGCCTTAGTTGTTTAGTATCTGAGACTCGTTATTGTTTATGTGTAGGATCATGCCTAGACGATGTGCTAGAGGTCATGGTAGAGGTCGAGGTAGAGGCTGAGGGCCAATCCCTTAGGTTACTCCCCCTCTGAGCCCTCATCAGAGTGATCAGGCAGAGTAGTTGGATCAGAGGAATGAGGGACAGAATCCTAAATAGTCAGGAGTAGAGGGTTCACAGATACGTCCTTTATTAGAGGAGGTCCTAGCTCGACTTGGACCTAGACAGGAAGTTGAGTAGGAGGTAGTTAGAGAGCGTGATAGATCTCCAAGGAGAGTAGATGATACAGTGCATCAAGATGCTACTATTGTAGGACACATGTGGGATTTATTGAGGGCACGCCCTCCTACTTTTGATGGTACAGGAGGTGGATTGGAGGAAGAAACTTGGCTATTGGACTTGGGTAGATGTTTTTCCATGCACCCTTACAGTAGCAATACCCGAGCGAGATGCGCTATCATGCATCTGAGAGGATTCACCTCTACCTGGTGGTGCCTGGAGGAGCAGAAGCTCCACTTAGATATTGGGTCAGTGTCTTGGGAGATGTTTCTAGAGAGGTTTAGATCACGGTTCCTATCAGAACACTGGAGGCAACGACGGGCTGACGAGTTCCATGATTTATGTCAGTTGGCTCTATCTGTTGAGCAATATGAACGTAGATTCTATGAACTCAAGTAGTATGCAGGTATTGGCGATGATGAGCCTATGCTAGTTCAGCACTTCATCAGGGGTTTGAATGCCCGCATTAGTGGTGGAGTCAGAGTCTTTGAGCCAAAGACTATGGAAGTTGTTGTAGAGAAGGCTCGTATACTGGAAGAGAATCTTGTAATGGTGTTAGGTGGTCACACAGGAGTACAGATTGGCAGTGCTCCTACAGTAGGTTTTAGTCCACGGGGTGGACAGGCACAGACAGGGGGTTCCTCTAGGAACCAATAAACACCCTCTAAGGGTGGGCAGCAGCAGCAGCGAACACCTCAAAAGAATAATAATCCACAACCACAACAAGGTAATAACCCACAAACAGGAAAGAACCACAACTGGTAGCGCAAAAAGTGCAATAGGCAAGATCAGCTTGCTCAGAGTGCTCAGTCTACCATTAGTAGAGGTAGTTTCTAGCAATCCAATGTACCTTCGGGTGGCAGAGGATTTGGTAGAGGCACTGGTTGTTACTCATGTGGACAGTAGGGACACATTGCTAGGCAGTGTCCGATGAGAGGTTCTTCTGGTTTTGGGCCTCGACCTACAGTGGGTGATGCAGGATGATCACATATAGTTTATGTTGCGGTTAATGACTGCCAAGCCGATCACCAGAACACAGTGGTTGAGACTTTAGGTAAGTTACATGGTATTAGTGTTTCCATTCTTTTTGATTCTAGAGCTACCGACTCCTTTATTTCATCAACCATCGTTGAGCGATGTGGTCTTGTGGTGGTAAATAAAGGTGGTAAGTGGTAGGTAGAATTTTCCTCTAGGGTGAAAGTAGCAGTAGAGAACCTTATACATAATTGTGAACTTAAAATTGGTACATTAACTACCTTAGTAGATCTTCATGTTACACCTTTAGGATCGTATGACATAGTTTTAGGTATGGATTGGTTAGCATTTCATCATGCTGTGATTGATTGTCGACTTAAGACAGTTAGTTGCATTAATGATTTAGGTGCAAAAGTGGAAATCATAGGTGTTCAAAGACCTATCTCTTTGCGGATGATATCTGCTATGCAATTAAAGAGATGTCTTTGTTAGGGTTGTCAATTGTTTGCAACAACAGTTATTGATTTGGAAGAAGGTGAGAGTCGAGAGATATCTCTTGATGATCATCCTATTCTTAGGGAATTCACTGACATGTTTCCTAATGATATACCTGGAATGCCACCGAAGAGGGATATTGATTTTAGAGTTGATCTAGTTCTAGGAGCAGAGCCTATATCTAGAGCTCCATATAGAATGACGACTCAAGAGTTAGAGGAACTTCATATTCAGTTAGAGGAACTATTAGAAAAGGGTTTTATTCATCCAAGTGTATCCCCTTGGGGAGCACTTGTCATCTTTGTAAAGAAGAAGGATGGGTCACTTGGATTGTGCATTGACTATCATCAATTAAACAAGGTTACGATTAAGAATCGTTATCCTTTGCCTAGAATCGATGATCTTTTCGATCAGATCAAGGGAGCTAATGTGTTCTCTAAAATCGATTTGAAATCTAGTTATCATCAATTGCGAATTGCTAAAGCAAACATTCATAAAACTACATTCTGAACTCGTTATGGGCATTATGAATTCATAGTAGTACCGTTTGGGTTAACAAATGCACCATCAGTATTTATGAGTTTAATGAATGGTGTTTTTTGTACATACCTTGATCGCTTTGTCCTTGTATTTCTCGATGATATTTTGATCTATTCGAGAAACATGAAGGAGCATGAAGAACACTTGAGATAGGTATTGTAATGTTTAAGGGAAAATCAATTGTATGCGAACCTGAAGAAGTGTGACTTCTTTCAAACTAAGGTAAAATACCTTTGACATGTGATTTCTGGAAAAGGTATTGCTGTGGATCCTTCAAAGATTCAAGCTATTGTAGATTGGCCCGTGCCTACTAATGTAGGTGAAGTATGTAGTTTTATGGGTCTAGCTGGTTATTATAGGTAGTTTGTTGAGGTATTTTCTAGAATTGGTCATCCTATTACTTCTCTTCAGAGAAAATGGAAGAAGTTTGTATGGACAGAGCAGTGTCAGTTGGCTTTTTAGACACTTAAAGAAAAGTTGACTAATGCACCTATATTGATTGTTCCTGATCCTACTAAGGATTTTTTAGTTTGTACGGATGCATCCTTAGAGGGTTTGGGAGCAGTTCTGATGCAAGATGGGCGTGTGATTGCTTATGAGTCTCACAAACTCAAGGATCACGAATTAAACTATCCCACTCATGATTTAGAACTAGCTGCAGTTATGCATGCATTAGTTCGATGGAGGCATTTCTTATTGGGTCACCGTTTTGAACTTCATACTGATCACCGTAGTCTACAATACATTTTTACGCAACCTAACTTGAATGCTAGACAAAGACGGTGGATGGAGTTCTTGTGTGAGTACGATTTTGAAGTAAGATATGTTCAAGGAAAAGAGAACGTAGTGGCTGATGCTCTTAGTCATCATCGACATGAGATATCTGCTACTACTCTTGAAGTAGATTTGAGAAGTCAAATATTAGCAACACTTGCTATTGATAGATTGTATCAGGAAGTAAAGTCAGAGATTGAATCTGGTAGACCTTTAGAAGGTCGATTTGCAAGGTATATCCTTGAACCAGATGGTATATTATGACATTTAGGTCATATTTATGTACCACATTTTGAGGGTCTTCATACATTAATTATGACTGAAGCACATCGAGCTTCGTACTCAGCTCATCCACTTGTTAAGAAAATGCATGCGGATCTTTGGCAATTGTATTTCTGGCCTGGTATGAAACGTGATATTGCTAATTATGTATCGAGATGTCTTGAATGCCAGCAAGTTAAAGCTGAGCATCAACATCCCCCTGGATTATTGCAGCCTCATCTCATTCCTGAATGGAAATGGGATATTATTTTTGTTGACTTTATTGTAGGGTTACCTACGTCATCACATCGACATGATGCCATTATGGTAACTGTTGACCGATTGACTAAGGTAGCTCATTTTTCACCAGTACGATCATCATATAATGCTTCATCCGTAGCTAGGATATTCATGGAGGACATAGTTATATTGCATGGGATTCCTCGTAGGATTATATCAGATAGAGATCCTATATTTACATCAGCCCTATGGACTTAATTACAACATGCTCTAGGTACACAGTTGAACTTTACTTCAGCGTATCATCCTCAAACCGATGGAAAAACGGAGAGAGTTAATCAAATATTAGAGGATATGCTTAGAATGTACGTAATAAACCAACAATCACGTCAGGAGGATTATCTGTACTTAGTAGAATTTTCTTACAATAATGGATATCAGAGTTCCATAGGTATGCCACCATTTCAGGCATTATACGGTCGTCCTTGTCGAACTCCTTTGAGTTGGGATCGACTTGAGGATAGAGTGTTACTTGGTCCCGAGATGCTTCGATACATGGAGCAATAGGTTGATCGTATTAGAGAACATTTGATAGCAGCATAGGATAGGCAAAAGAAGTATACCGATGCGCATAGGATAGACCGACAGTTTGCAGTAGGTGATAGAGTGTTTCTTCGAGTGCAACCGCAAAAGAGTACAATCCATTATGGAAAAGGCTCTAAGCTTGCACCTCATTTTGTTGGGCCATTTGAGATCCTAGAGAGGATTGGTCCTGTGGCGTATCGACATGCCTTACCACCTAGTTTGTCACGTATTCATGATGTTTTTCATGTATAAGTTCTTAGACCATATCATCCCGACATTTCTCATGTACTTGATTGGAATGCATTACAGGTAGAGGATGGGCATCTGGCTTTGGAGCCGGTGGCCATTCTATAGCACCAGACACTCGGTCTCAGGGGTCGAGATGTTGATCAGGTGAGGGTCCAATGCGATCCTAGCCATGAGGCTTTTGCTACTTGGGAGGATGCGACACACATGAGGGAACTGTATCCCTATCTCTTTGCAGGCTTTTAGGAGCAAGCCTGATCCTAGGGGGGGAAGATGTAGTACCCCTCCATTTATGCTTATGTTTTTTGTTAGCATGTTTTCACACTATTAGATTTTGGTATTTTGGTTTGGATATTTTGATCGCTGATTTTGAGCGACAGTGGATTCACTTTGTAATTTGATGATACATTGTATGGTGATAATTGATTTCTGACATGCTTTGTGATAGCGTAGATATTTCCTTCATATGTTATTGCTATATATATGTTTATGATGGACTAACTATTATTTAATTTGTCAGTCTGATGTGATGTGTATTGGTGTGGAGAACGGAGTTGCATCACTCGCTTGCAAGTGCCCTGTGATTTCCGTGATTTTCTCTGCACGGTGTGTTTGTACAATGGATTATATATATATGCATGTTATTTGTTTGGTTGCAGGAATGCAGGTACATGACACCGACTCCACCTAGCTACTCAGGTCTGAGTGTGTCAAGACTCAACAGAAATGTTGATTGAGAGGTAATAACATGGTTCATCCTAGACTAGTCTTAAACCGAGTCTCAGTACAACGTCAGTTTTAGTTCGGAGTTTTTGGTTGTCCTATTTGTCCCTGATTGGATTAAATTGCTTTGAAAGGAAAATCTTGTCAATTTAATAATAGTTTATTATTCTTTAATTTATTGTTGATTTAAATTATTTTTAAATGTTAAAGAAGTAAGTTTTACATTTTATTTAATTAATTAATTAGTTTGTTTGGTTAAGTAATTTAATTATTGAGATTAAATCCATTTAATTAAATAAATAAATAAATAAAATTAAAGTTGCTTTGATTGTGTGAATAAATCTTAATTTTAAAATTAATTATTATTTGGGAAATGGCATTTTTTAATTGTTAAATAAATTTGCATTTTGAAAATTGGAAAATTTTAAATTATTTTAAAAAGGCATGCAAATCTTGAAAGAGGAAGAAAGGAAATATTGTCAGGAAGTGGTTGGAAGATATTTTCTTCTCGACATGTGTGCCAGTAAATTTATTTCTTTTGGTTGAAGATTTCCTTGGATATTATCTGGGATTTGGGGAAATGGAAAATTATTCTATTCTTCACGGGAAATGAATTAGTGCTCTGTTAAAAAAAATTGTTTAAGCTTTTGTATTGTTGGATATTTTCTGGAAGTTCTCTGGTTTGGAATATTCATAATTTGTGTTCGCGAAAGGCTTTGGAAGCTACAAGCAAAGCTATTCTTCACCAGACAGAATTTCTGAAGCTAAGGAAAAATAGGTATTTCCCTTGTGATTTATAATTTGTTTGCTGTTGAAAGGAATGCCTGTGAAAAGAAATTTCATTTAATTTAAATCCATGTACTTCTTAGAAAAAAATTGTTCACTATATTCTTATTTTGTAAGAATTTGTTGGTTTCAGAAAACTTCTATAGCTTTCTCTTTGTAGAAAAGTTTGAGTAAATTATTGTGAGGGAAATTATTGTTGAAAAAGGAAATTGAATCCTCAGGGAATAAATAGGTATTTGATTGGAAATGTTGTGCGTATTTTCCTTTGAAAACCTTGTTGAAATTTTATAATTTCCCCATTGAAACCCTGTTGAAAATTTATTTTATAAGAAAACCCTGTAGAATTTTCTTAATTTCCCCACTGTAAAACCCTGTTGGAAATTAATATATATATAAATATATATTTGTATATATATATTTATATTCATATATATATTGGATTGTGAAAGTAACTTATTTTTAATCATATGATTATTTAAATTGAAATCGTCGTACGGGCGAGTTAGGGTTTGAAATTTTAGGGAAACAGAATTAAATCGGTAGGCGAAATTAAAAAAAAATAGAGCTTAAATTTTAATGAAAATTAGAAGTAAATTTTATGTGATATTACTTTTGGCTAGGGGCGTAGGGATACCCCCATAGCCGCCCATGAAGGGCAACGGCTGTGGAGGCAGCCAGTGCTGCCCACGTCGGCAATGCTTAGGCTGCCCACATAGCCGCGACCTTTCATGGCCGGTTGTGGGTACAGCCACAAACCCTGTGTATGGGTTTCTTTGCAAAAAAATAAATAAAAGAAACTTTGTCTTTATTCTGAATTTTGCTTAAAGTTAAATATGTAAATTTCGGATTTCCTTTATATTCGCGAATTTGGAAATTATGATTATTTAATATTTATATATATAAATATATGATTTTTTTTAAATTATATATATATATATATATATATATATATATATATATATATATATATATATATATTTATAATATAAAAAAAATACTTTTGCATTTAAGTATGGAATTATTTATTAGATATTTGAAAATATAAGATCAATTAGTTTTAAAACAATAATTGATTGAGAAAAAAATTTAGTTTTTATTTTTATGTGAAATTGAGGAAGTTAAAATTAGAATAATTTAATGCAATTTCCTTTATCATTTGAGAAAATAATTATAATTAAGTTGCTATAATTTCATGTTAATTCTTTTGAATGACTGGATTTAGTAAATCTGAATAGTAGACGTTTATTTTTCTTGATTTACTTTAATCGTGTTTCTTATTGGGAAAATTGGGAATGCCTTAGATGTATATGTCTTCCAGAATGATATGTATAGTAAGGGTGTTGTTATTGTTCAAATGCATTTCTTGAGTTGACTAGGGTAGTGCATGTGTTATAGTATGGTGTATTGACACTTGGTTTTATGAATAAAAGATTTAATAACCGTTCTATGTCGTATGTTATTATATGATTGAATTTTGTGCACTTTGTATACCTTAGTTAGGAAAACTTAGAATTCCTTTGTTATGTTTAGGGGAGTGGCTCTGTGTGAGGGCCGACACACAAAGTGGTGTCAGGGTAACTTACAAAGAGTTAGTAAGTCAGTGATAATTAAACAACACAATAGTTAGATTAAAATCTTTAATAAAATTATTATGCCTCACTTATAGACTCTAGAGCTAGTTCAGTCTTGAGTATAAGATGAGAAGGCCTAGAACGGAAAATCGATATCTTGTTACCTTAAAAGATATTCGATTTCCACAATAGTTTTCCAATGGGGCTGGGTTTCATAAGAGGTTACCAGGGTAACCCAAGTTGGGGGCCAGAACCTAGGAAGAAACACCAGGGTAACCTTTGCAATGTTGTGATGACACTCCACCTAAAATAACAGTTTACCTTGTGTACTTAGCACATTTGATTGTCTTAACTCTAGAAGCAATGTAACTATCAATTAGTTATGTACTTGTGTCTAGGGTGAATAGGTTATGTCTAGGTAACCATATTACTATCTCCTAGCATGAGGGGTGGACCTACGGGTACTACATGGTTGGGTGGAACGTGCACCTTACTCCATTGTGTCCCCAGTTTATGATCATGGCAATGAGAGCTTCATGGATGGAGAGCTCGTACTTGGATTTAAATGTACTTTCTTTATTGCATTATTGGAAATCTTGTATTTGAAACATCCCTCAATTGTTATGAGGTGAACATTTGTAAAATGTAATTGTAACTATTATTGATCTACCTCATCAGATAAATAATTATTGTAATATGTTTTCAAATGCAATGTAAGAATCATATTTGAACTTTATACTAGCATGAATGGAATACAAATGTTGTGCAATGTTTATTTTTATGTTTATGTTAATTAAATATGTGCAATGCTAAATACTAAAGTCGTGTATGGAACCTCAAGTAGTGTAACATCGCATAGCTTAATGAATGTATGCAACCAATTAAGTTAATATTATTACTTTAAAAAAATAAAATTATTTCACTTTTATACACAATTGCAACATTCCTTAGGTTCTAAGGTAGGGCATTACACATTACTCATTATTGATTCACTTAATAGTAGTTGAATCATATTAGTGATGGAATAAAAGTAGTGATGGTTAAAGATCAAACCATGTGTCTTAGAAACAAGATAAATGGTTATGGTGGGCTTCACTTTTAGTAGAAAAAGATTAGCGATACAACACTTTGAAATAATAGAGCTACAAGCTTCATCGCTCATCTCCAATAGGAAAATGGACAACAATATGTGATGTGTTATGAGAGATGATCCGACAATACAAAGGACTACAATATTATCACATATCTTTCATTTAGAAGTTAAACAACCAGGTAAATTAGAGATATAGGGTTTACCAATGATATAAAATGAATGAATTCACATTTTTACATTGCTAAAATGAAACTTGAGCACTCATACCTATCCGTGATTCAAAGAAAAGTCATGATACAATGGAAAAGGTCCATTTCTCATCATGGATGCAAGGCTAGCAGTCATGAAGCAATGCACGATAGTCAATGACTTAAGTTGGAAAATTTTGTGCATGCACATAAGTTGTTTTAAAAGGGGTACTAACTAGGACCATGAGACAATTAGACATAAAACCCAACCCATGATGAAGACCTAGAATAAAAGATGAGTAAAATGGAAATTCAACCATAGGAGAATATTACCATGGGAAATATTTCAATAAGATCATGATACATTAACCCTAGACATAAGGGACCAATCAATACATGGATATTAAAGGCTCAGGTTATCTTTAAATGACTAGAAACTGACCACAATAGGTCAACTAAGAATTAGACCAAAAGAGGAAGGATTAAAATGAAAGGGAAATATGCTAAGTAAAACCAACCCTATAGTATAAAACCCTAAACCCTAAGTAGCACTTCCAAAACCCAGACCACCAAATACTAGGAAACCAACCAAGTGAAGGTATAAGGTCAATGGAACATGAAATTTTTTTTATGGTTCCACTAGTTCCTACAAATAAAATAGGGATTGGTGCCTCCAATAGGTTCATGCCTACTTCATTATTGTAACTTATTCATTGTTTTTGTGAGGCTGGATTTGGACAGTAGCTCCAAGAAGCTCATCTCACCATGGTTTTTCCCATTTCAGGTTTCCACATATATCTAGTGTTCATTGTGTGAATGTGTTCTTTTATGTTTTCTTATTTAATAGTAATTATTTTGATTCATGTTTGTGAAAGGTGGAAAATAATTGCTTTATGGTTTAGGACATAGAACAATAAGTTTTACTCACTTCTCATTCAAGGAAACCCTAGAGATCTCAATCCAAAGATGGAATGAAAGAAAGATATCTATAATAGGGATGTCCTAGGGTATGATTAGAGACCAAAGAGGGGTTCACCACCAAGCTAGGGCTTGTAAAAACAAGAGATGAATTAATTATGCAAAGTACCATGTAAAACCTAACTAGATGACCTAGGAAATGAAATTGAAATGTAGAATATCAATCTGGAAATTAATAGAGGTGCACCTGAAAGAAGGATGAGGTCAAAACAAGCTTCAAAACCCTAAAATATTGTTGTTTAATGCTCAGTGGGACTCATACACCAATCTAAGTGATTTAGTCCCGAACTAGGGTTTCTATGCCAAAACTGGAATCTCATAGTGGTTGATCTAAAATAAATGAGATCTAGAAAATATGTTGTACCGGGACTCATAGAACACAAGTGGTGTATTAGTCCCACACTACTTGTTTGGAGGTTCAAGACTTTAATATGCTCTCCTATCTCTACTCTTCCTACCACACTTTTGTTTTTTTGTTAGAAACACTGATTTGCAACCTGTAGGTGACTTTTAGTGAAGATAATAACCTTGTGACAACTTGTTGACTTTATTCAACCTTGCAACCTAATATTCAAATGATCTTCAAGCTACAAGAAACCTAGACCTACAATCACACATGTAAAGAGAGAGAAAGAGTGTTGTTTTGTTATGGAATAGTGGTTTTTCTTAGTCAAAACCCATTTAGGTAATTAAACCAAATGATGAAACAATGAAATAAGGACATGAAACATGAATAATGAAATGATGATACCTTGGATGATGTATTAGAATGTAAATATGCAATCTATCATGAAGTGGACATGAAGAATGTAGATCTTGATCTCAAATTGGATGTGAAACAATTCTTGCAAATAGATCTTGAATACTACATCACAACACTAGCTCAACAACATGTTTGACACCTAATGACTAGGACATGATGATGAATCTTGAATTGTTGCAACAAATGATAAAGAAATATGTCCTTGAATTCCATAGAAATAATCTTGAATTCTCTTGTGAAGTCTTGTAAACTTTTGTAATCATAAACTTGCTATTAGGAATGCTCTCTTGAAAGTCTTAGGTGAAAATGAGTGAAATAACCTTGCATTTATACTTCTTTATGTCAAATTTCCTAAAATTACAACACTACAAGTTGACAATAGATCTAGGAGGATAAAATTCTACTAGTAATTTTAATTTAATTTAGGTTTAAACCACACAGAACTCATACACTAGTTGTGGCATAGAAGTCCCATTAGCCTAAGCTTTGGGACATATTTTTCAATAAATGCTTAGATTGATGTGGAATCTAGATCGAGGCATCAAAACCTAGGTAGGACTTGTTGTGCCTATAGCACACATGCCCTTCTCAGAATGGGGACCCTCTCCTCTTTGCTTTCATTAGGTTGCTTTTTCCTTTTCCTCATTTTGTGTGCCCCCTATTTTGAGTCCTAAGTGGTCAAGGAGTCCTAAATCTATCATCTTGATTTGACCAAGTTTCACCACTGTTAAATTTTTCAACTCTTCTACCTTTGCGGAGTTCCTTTGGCAGTTTTCCCTAAGTCTTTAAAGTTGTCATCCTTAGTTCACTGTAGGTCCATCCATGCAGGCCACCCTTAGTAGAATGTTGTTTGTCTTTCACCATTCCCTGTAGCAGCCGAGCCAACATGTCTTCTTGCACTATGAGATCCACGACCTTCATTGTTGTTCCCTCTGCCGACTTGCCAGACAACAAGCACCTAAATGTTGTCTGCCCTATAGGCTCTTTTGTTCCTACCACCAATTGTTTTGAATTTTGTGCCTTCCAATCATGCCTACTACTATACTGACATTTATTGCAGGCATTTAATAGTTGAAATTCTATAAATAGCAAGTTCTAATAGGTCATTTTCACTAACATTCCTTCTAAAATGTCTCAGAGCTCGTCTTGCATCTACTGCCTCCGCACCCATGAGATCCTACTGACATTCGATTGTTGTTTCCTTTAGTCTCTTCCCAATTTCTTATGGGTCTACTAGGTAGGTTTTCTACCTCCACCTGTTTTGTGGTTTACCATTGATTTTTATAAAGTTATCAAAATTTTGAAGAGGAAAAATAATAAACCTAGTTAGAAGGTTTATTCTGCACAAAACCCACATGATAGAATTTGAAAATCCTTAGAAATTACATCCATTAGATCCATGTGGAACTTACCCTTGTAGTTGCCATTCTTGAACCAAGGCCACTGAGCCCTTGTGGCCTGCAAGGTCCCCACCATCATTACCTTAGCCTTGCAAATGATAGACTTTAAATCATGGCCAACACCTTTTGCGGACCCGATCACACAAGTAGACACCACCTCCTTGTTGTCCCCATTGAAACAAATGAAAAACTTAAGTTAATGAGGAGTCCTCAGGGCATCTACAGGTCTCCGAGTGTACGGTTCCCACATGCAGATGGCCCCCTTTGTCTCGTCATTTTCAATGGTTGCCTTACTCTGTCCTTTCAGCTTGCGAACTCCATAGGGTCCCCGTCTGTCACCTAAATGGACTACTAAACTCCATCCACAGGCCATCCAACATGAGTTTCCTTCATTTTTTTCGTCATCACTCCACAATGTTTGTGAAGTGGTGAAGTTATTAGTTCCTCCCATTGAACAGGCCCTGCATCGTCTATTGTCGTTCGATCCTTTTGAGCAAAACAACTAAGCTCTTTGTGGGCTGCCCTTTGTAGACCTCCATCTATGGGCCACATATCTCCTTTCACTATGATGAATTTTTGGGGTATCCCATCCATCCGCCTTGCAGACTCCACGCCAACAGTGTCCCTTTGAGCCCCAAGAAAAAAAATAACCAAGTGTGTTGATTACAAACCCTCCTTTGTTGGTCGCTGCTGCCATATGTCTACCATTTCCAATGGCCGATGACTTCCATCCTTCCATGTTGTAGGTTATGACACCAAATTTTTTTGAGTATTCATCAAAATCACTAAGTAAAATTGTGGGTGGTTTAATGCGAGTGGCCACCTACGGGCCACC
This sequence comes from Sequoia sempervirens, assembly GCA_007258455.2. Classification (NCBI taxonomy): domain Eukaryota; kingdom Viridiplantae; phylum Streptophyta; class Pinopsida; order Cupressales; family Cupressaceae; genus Sequoia; species Sequoia sempervirens. Next base: position 212,163,620 of record VDFB02373365.1, read on the forward strand.
GTCCTCTTTTTTCCATTTCTAAACTACCAAGCCGATCCTGCCTTCCTATGTGTGGAACCTAACCTCCCTTCCACTGTTTGGCCAACTACAAATGAATAGCTCATGTTGATACCTTGTGCAGTCTCAATGGTGTGGACCACCACCTATGGGTCATTGTCCCATCTCCACTATCTCCAAATAGCCGCCATCCAACGTCCTCCCATAGGTCCCCACCCACATCATATTGAGTGACTTGAACTTCAAAGCTAACCCGACACTGCCTTTCCTATTTGTGGGTCTTGCATTGTGGGATGTCATCTATGGGATTCTTCCTTTCCAATTTCATTTCAAATAGTGGAGCTCCTAAACGGCTGAGACATCACCTGCACCTGTAACCTTCAGACCCACATGCCAAAATGATTGATCTATCATTTCAAAGACATCACAAACAATCAAACCCACCTGTCCAAATGACTTAACACCTTGGTGGGTCCTATCATGATGCGGAAATCTTGATGCAAGTGGTTGCATGCAGGTTGTCGTGCCCTCTTTGTCGTCTACCTACAAATTCCTTCAAAATGGCTACCAACCTAGGGAAACCCGCATCCATGGGCTTGCATTGCCATATCTTTCTTGAATGAAAGGAAAATGATGATTTGTGATGAATATTATGATCTTTAAATGATAAAATACTCGATCTAACATTGGTTTTGCAGGATTTTTCTAATGCTCTCTTTATTTTTTATACAAACATGCTTACTACATCTTTTCCTGCAAGATTTATGGAATTAGTTGTAGGACCATCAGGGGTGTCTGTAGAAATGGAAAAGGGGAAAAAGACCACCAAGGCACCAAGAGGGAAGGAGGAAAAAGATCAAATGAAATAAAAATTCTAGGGAGTGGAGGTCACCTCCAAGGCTACGACCAAATGGGATACTATTATAGACACCAACTTGGGAAAAATTGATTTAGATGAATTCGGACAGAGGGTCATTGCCAACCCAACTACGAAAAATGAAAAGAGAATAAAAAAAAGTAGATAGGCCAAGGAAGCTAGTTTCCCACCTACTCTTGTGGCTCCAAAACTAGTGATGGCTTATAGAAAATCCTACCGAGAGAAAATTAGAAGAATTATTGACTGTGATGAAAAAGTATTGCTCGACTTGTCTGTCAAGTCTATAGAGAAAACTTTCCACATCCCCACCTTTGACCCAATGGAGGAGACAACCAAAGAATATGTAGAAAGCACACAAAAACCTGACCTTCTAAGATGTAAGAAACTGAATAATCAATATTGCTTGAAAGAGAAGAGGGGTAGCATGAAAAAAGTGCCCCAAAAACTATTCAGGAGTGATTTCCATGAGGACTACCATGATTTGGTAACCTTGCTAAGTAGAGTCATGGGAATCCCAACTATGGCATACTTGCAAGATTGGTTGTTCTATTTTATAGAGGAAATCATGAGGGGGAAAACCAAGTTCAACTGGACAGGGATGATCAGTGCTACCTTGCATGAGCAGTTTGTAGTGGTCAAGAAGACCTCACAGTTTCACATGAATTATTACTTAGTATATCTATTGCCCAACCCAATTCCATATAGGTGATTACTTATGGCAAAAATTCCAACTCAAGGAAGAGAGTTGAAAGTCTATGAGAGGCATCCGCAGCTTCAATATCAAAACTTTAAGAAAGATTGCTACAAGGTAAATGATGCCTTTATTGAGCACATCATCAAAATCCTCAGAGGGGAATTTGAGAGGAGAGTTACTCACAACACTTGGGAATTTATTCACATATTCAAGTTTCTATTCATACAATTCCCCAAATTTACTTACATCAAGATAGAGGGCTTCTCTGAGAGGCCATACAAGCTACCTAGATATCCAAATGATCGGTTGATCTTGCTAGAGGTCTCTAGGTAGCTGCAACATACACATATATATAGGTTAGGCATACCCTATACTCTCCTCTTCGGCCAAGGAATGTATACCCTTCCTACATCCCAATGTGTGGAGTACTCTAAGAAGGAGATCATTGAATATAATTTGGAGCTTTACACTACCCACCCAAGGATGGATCCGTATGGAAAATTGAAGAAGATGGTTGGAAAAGAGTATCCCAATTTACACAATGTTGAAGACTTTTGGGCTAGCTGCAGAGATGACAAGGAGGTGCGCATGAGGCCCTATATGTGCATGACTACCTACTTTTTCAAGATAGTCAAACTATTTCTAGTGCCAGATCAAATCGTTGAAGATGAGAATATTGTCATAGATCCGAGGTTTGACACATTTGCCAGATTGACCCTCCCCTTGATTGATTGGAATGAGGAAGAGGTTAGTGATGTTGATATTCTGACCAAGCCAATAGAGCACAAAACCATAAAATGGATTGATGGGAAACTTGATCAGCTAAAGCTTCAAGGAGTAACTTTGACCTATGGCAAGGTCGAGGATGAGCTCATGAGAAAAACTAACAATGGGACCATTGCTGCCATAGCTAGAGAGACCCCAAAGTCTCCTCCCACCACTAGGTCAAAGAAAAGAAAGGAAGTATCAGAGTGCAAACCAAAGCATAAAGTATATTCAAGGAAGGACTCAGAGGGAGAAACATCCAAGAAAGAAAATAAATTGGGCAGATTTTTTGAAATGCCCATAATTCAAGAGGACCCCTTACATGAAGGAGAGGAAAAAGAGGTTGAGAAACCAAAGTATCCACTTGTCACCTCTACTCTTGTTGCCACCACCACTGTCATGTTGTCACTCCTCCACCAACATCTCAGGCCTCACTTTCTTCCTCTCTACCTATGGTGGACATCTCAGTTCACTTAGCCTCCACCTCACCAACTAAACCCATTATGGTGAGGGATTCTTCCTATGCAACCACTTCTCCACTCTCTTCCTCCTCAATGTCCCCATCAGTTGTAGTCCCTTTAGCCTCCATAAAAAAAATTCCTACCCTCGCTCTCCCAGAAGCTTTTGTTCAACATATGCAAAATATACCTATGGAGCTCTCTGGCATATTGATGAACACTGTAGTATAAGCCACCTTAGCTCAAGTTATGGCCAGTCTTCTTGTCCCTCCTCACAAAACCACCTAAAATGGAGATGACCATGTGGATCTCGGAGGAGTTAGAAAGACAACAAAAGGGAAGAAACCAAGGAAAAGGCTGATGAATCTGAGGATCCTTTCAAGGATGACTACCATGAGCATTTGGTATATCAACACTTGGTCATTGATAAGGTAGTGCATGAAGAGGAAGGGTCACAATCCTTGGAGGAAGGTGTCGAAGACCCTAGTGCCAAATACATAGTAGAAACATCCAACCAAAATTTAAAGTAGGGCTTGTCCAAACAACTCAAGGACATTGGAGAGGAAGTTGAGGGGCAATCTTAGAAGGAAAAGAAAGAAACCGATGAAGAATGGAGGTAACTACAAAACCATCGACCAAGGAACAAGACAAAAGCCTTGATCACGATGAAGAAATTCCTCCCATAGGGGAAAAAGAGAAGAAAGACGATGAAGCTAAAGAAGAAGATAAGCCTAAAGAGGAGGCTGAAAAAAAAGAAAAGCCTAGAGGTAGAGCATCAGGAAGAGCTCGAGCAAGAAGAAGAACAATAAAATGAATATAAAGGGGAAGATAGTCCCAAAATAAATATAGCAACTACTGAGTCACAAGAGGAAAATGCCATATTCATCCGTGACTCAAACAAAGAGGAAGAAGAGAAGACATAACAAGAAGCTCTGAGCCATGAAGAAATGGAGATCCAACATACTCAAAAAGAGGAAGGTGATCATCAATCATGAAAGGAGGGATCTCATATGCCTGAGCAGCTGGAAAAATAACTAAAAAATAAGACCCCCACCCTCATGGATCCTAAAGAGAGGCTAGAAGCCATCTTAGCACAAGCTCAGATAAGAGTGAAGAAAGAAAAGAGGCCAAGGGTTTGATCCCATATCAAAATGGATTCATCAGGATCAAGGATAGTCCAAATTCCTACTCCTGTGATGGATAAAAGAGAAGGAATTAGCTACAATATCTCCACTATTGACCTAGGGACCACAGCTAGAGAACCAAATATTGTTCATCTCCAAGGACTTTTTGCCAAGATCATGCACCCGATGAACAAAGATCAACCCTCCAAGGAGGAGTTAAAGGCATAGGTGGCAGATCTTACAACCTACATACAACAATGGTCTTTTATTAAGGAACTACCCACAACGTCATCGACCAATCCTCTACTACTTTCCAAGGATCACATAAACAAACTGGAGAGGTGAAAGAATTGGACTAAGGCCACTGAAGACTAGTTCTAGTAGGTAATTTACAATGGAGATATGGGCATTGACCTCACCATCAGAACAACCAATAAATTTAGGAAGGTACAAAAACAACTTGAAGGAATGGAGAAATTTTGCACTGACTTCTTGGAGATATATAGAATTACGTACCCTAAACTTGAGGCTATCCTCAAGATGCCTAAGAAAACTTGGGAAAAGGAGTTGGCCTTGCCAAAGGAATACTATTGGCTTGTTGAGATGTGGAAACTAGTTCTTGATCATGGAAGATAAGTCTTAGAGTGGGTGCTCCATAAAGTGGAGCTCAACCTAGATTGGGTCAAGGAACATCAGATGGCCTGCAAGGAATATTTGAAGCTCATGATAGACTACATGCCTGCCATCAAGCTAGACCTTGAGAAGATAAGGCCATGTTTTCATAAGAAGATGGAGAATGGGGCCACTGATACACTAATGCCAAATTTTATGGATTTTTCTACTTGAGCCTTTTCTCAATAAGAGAAAGTAATCAAGAACATGCCAAAATGTAACAAGGATTGAGACCTTATTACTAGTAGATCTAGAAATTTGAACTTCTAGGTGCTCCAGTTTGACATAATGGAATGGAATAAACTTTAGGAATTGATCAGAAAGTTCATAGGGTACGCCACGGTGAAAAAGAATGAAGGAAAGCCAGTTATTGACGATGAATTCCTCACTGTGTAGCTACAGTAAATGGAAATCAGTTAGAAGAGAAAGTGATACAGTACCAAGCACTAGAGGATAAAATAGGCTAAAGACAAGAAATGTATTTTAAATTGTAAAATATTAAGGGGTAGGTGAAACCCTAATTCTTACTGAATCTTGGCCACACAATGAGATTAAATCTTGGCCATTCATTTTGCTTTTTGGAAACTACAAATAGGGGTTCTCCTCTCATTTTCAAGAGAGATTTGAGTTGCTGTAAAGACATGTTGCTGAAATTCTAATAGAAATTTACTACTTTTGGGTGGATTCTTGAGTTTCATTCAAGTTTCATGATTCTTCTCCTCGTAATTAATAGATTTGAGTATATTTACTTTGTTGTTCTATGTGTTTTACATGCTTTGGTAGATTAGTTAGTGTTCTTCATTGATGCTGAAGAATTCTACTATGTTGATGCCCTTCCTTGTTCATTCTTTTTGTCGTTTATTGATGATAAATAGCAGTGTAAAGCTAGTTTGAACATGAATTGATTGTTACACTTCAATTCCATCTTTTATTCATGCTTTATGGTGAATGAATGGTTTAAAATCTACAGACCTTAGAAGATAGCACTAGTTTCATGATACTATTAGTTGATTTGGTTAAGTGGAACTTAGTTTCAGGAAGGTTGTCCACTATAGCATCCCCCATTATCACTGTTCATTAGTAGTTTAAGGTTTAGGAACTTCCTCCTTTCCCTACACCTTTTGACCTTTCTTTGAAATAACAGTTTAGGAAAAGTTCAAGCACCATTGTAAAGCCAAATCTGATTATCAAAGTGGAGTTTTAGACTTTTGTTTTGAACTTGCAGCAATTGTACTTCAACTCCAATACCTTAAGAACTTCATTCAAGGAACCAATTCCCCTCCAAATTAACATGTGTAAGGTTTCCATGTGATTACCAGCAAATCATATCAATGAACCAACCTATTCCAGGCAAGTCATGACCTGACACCCAAGAGACCTTGGGGTAAGTTTTTGTAACTTGTTTTTTAGGATATTTTCTTTTAAGAGAGGTGATGCACTTATGCATTACCTGTGTTGAGAAGTGTAAAAACACCCATCAACAGAACTGGCAGTAGAAGGAGAGCCTTCCTTGTATTAAGTTGGATTGAATTGGTTTATTCTCCCCTAAAAGGTTTCGTAGAGTTTTAAGATCCACACCAAACAAAGGGGAATTCCAAGAACTACAACCCCCTACCAAGGGTAAGAGAGCCAAAAGAGGGGAGGTCATTTCATCATCTTCATCTACCCCATCTACTTCACCTCCATCCTCACCTCCTTCTTTCATTCATCCACCCTACACTCACCCTTCCCTCTCCACATCCACTTCTTCCACTCAACCATCTCAAACTGCTTTCTAGCCATTCACTTTCCATAGCTAGGGTGTTGCCCCTATCCCTACCCTTCAAGTTCAAAGTGTAGTCCTAGCTGTTGTTGCCCTTGTGCAGCCCCAAGTTATTATTCCATGGTAGATACAACCTCTAATTCCCCTCATGGCATGGTTGGGAAATAATCCTTCTCCCCTATCTTTCAATAATTATCATGACATGCCAAAGAACCCAGAAGGATTTTGTACAAAGTTTCACCCTCACAATGCACAAAGGATAGAAGAAGAACACATTAAAATATTTCAAACAACATTGAAGGATATGCAAATTGATCATGAGGATGTGGCTTACCGACTCTTCCCTTATTCGTTGGGGGAAGATGCCTTCTACTGGTACATCAACTTGCCAATAGGATCCGTCACCACTTGGTACCTCTTGAAGAATGTCTTCTTGTGGAAATACAAGATTCCAATCATCCCTTCAAAGTTGTATCAGCAATTCATGTCCATCCACAAGGAGGTTAATGAGCCAATCAACTCCTTTAATGATTGATTTCATTGGGCATACATGAGCTTACAAGATCCATATGTGATTAATGATTCTTTAGCCTTTCCAGTTTATTATGTTTCCTTAGAAAATCTCACTACCGCATTAGTGAAAAGGATGCACCCAACACCCACCAGATTGGTAGATGCTTATGCTAAGGTGGTGATAGCCAACACTGACTTGCGGAAAAATATTTCCGGCCCACTACCTTCTTTGGGACAAGTTTCTCATCTAATGCAAGTTTAGGGACTTACTCAGGTGTTGGCACATCAGACACCAATTATGAACCAAGTCCCACAGTTGCCCATAGTTCCTCATCCAAGACTACCAATGAGTCAAGCACCCCCAATACCTCACTATATGTAGCCACAGTAGTAACAAGTCTACCAGTAGTAACCTCAAGTACTTGCATACCTACAAGGGACCAAATTCCTACAAGCACAACAAAACCAACTAGCGGTGCAACCACTTTTCCTCCAAAACCATCGCAGTCGAGTAATACAGAAAAGGATTGGCTAGATGAACTAACAGAGATGATAAAAAAAAAGTATGCGAGGATGACATATTTGAGAAATCAAAACAATCATTTGCAAGCTTCTCAATGCAACATTCAGGCCAACCTCAACTGAGCAAACATGGATAACCGTGATGCAGGTGCCTCATCTAGATAGAATTATGAAAGAGGGCATAATTCCAACTAGAAATTTGAAAGGATACCTTTACAAAGAAAGAGTCAGACATGCAATACAATACCAAATAATGAAGATGTTCCCACCCCTTTTGACCAGCTAGCTAACAAATATAAAAGGACAAGAAAAGTGTACATAGCTGAGGTAGCTTTGTTAAGATGGTGTCAGATCCATAAAAAAAATAGGCACTCAGAGCTGGATTGTCCTGAGTTCCAAATAGCTAAGGAGATCTTTCAAGTAGAGGTCCAGAATGTCAGTGATAGTGTGGGTTGTCGATACATAGTTCCATCTAAACCTTATGACTCTTTTGTGCTCATGGTCAATCAAGCTCCATTCCCTCGAAGTGAGAGCAATGCTCCTAAAAACAAGACTACTTCCCCAAAGAACAAAGATGCAAAAGAGGAAAATAACAAAGAAAATTTATCCCAACTCTTTACTTTAGTAGAAAATGGTGCAGTAGATGGAGAAGAGTCACATGAAGACGAAGTCCAAATGTTTCATCAAAGAGCAACCCCATAAAACTTGAGAAGTAGGAAAATAGGAGGACCTTTTACAACCTCCACTCCACCTAACAGCTTCAACACCCCACCTAATCCAAATGCCAGTAGTAATCTAGGTTACCCCCATGTTCCCACCCAATAATTTAACAAGAACAAACAAACAAATCAAGTGCAAAACCAGTCTGTTGGCTTTTCCCAAGGCAAAGCCTTTGAGGCTAAAATTGAGCAAATGAGCGAGTATATTGTTGAAGAATTCAAGAAAGTCAAGATAAGCCTGTCTACCTTTGAATTTCTTAAGGTACCTATGGTTAGGAATGATTTCTTTAGGATGATTAATGGGACTACCTCTTCCAAGTCAACACAAGAAATACCAGACAACAGAGTCTCTTTCAAAGACTCATGACACAAACTTGCGGTCCAAAATATCATGGGCAATAAAAAGGATGCCTCCTCAAATTAGAAAATTGAAAGATAGCCCACTAAAGAATAGAGCCAAGTGCAAGCCAAAGAAAAGACCAATAAACAGGATAAAAATCAAGTAGCCTAGGTAGATACACCTATGGGATTATTCCATGGAAAGTTAGAAATGCCACCCTTCCTCACCACTATCAGAATATTTGGAAAAAACCTTCATAACTTTTTACTTGATTCAGGAGCATTGGCCAATGTTATGCCTCTCGTTGTATGTAAGGCATTAGGAATAGTTCCCACTCCTTCCAAAAGAAAGGTGACCCAGCTGGACAAAACTGAGGTAAATATAGTTGGAGAAATCAATCAGATTCCCATGTAGATTATTGTAGACCCAAGAGTGCAACAAGTTATTGACATTCAAGTGGTAGATATCCTCAACACATATGGCATAATACTGGGATGAGACTTCACAAGGGCATTGAATGGATATGCTGCAACTAACTTCTCTCACATGTGGCTTTCATGGAAGGGACTGCCAAATTAGATCTGCATAGACCAAGAGCCACATATGAAATTTATGATCATGGAGCACAACACCAATGAGGTGTTGTTTTCTGAAATGGAGTTGGGTAATTATTATCCTATGGCATACCAAGAAGAATCAAAGCCTCTAGAAAAGGAGGTGGCTAAAGAGGTTTTCCTTGTGTTGTGCAACCCTCCTACCAATTTAGCCTACACACCTTAGAGCACATAAATGTTGGTAGAATCAGATGATGATAAATCCTATGATGATGGTAATTTGGAAATATTTGATGGATTCTAGGATTTCATAAAAAATGCATGCAGAATCAGCTCAGCCTAGGGACAAGAATGGATTTATGAGAGCTCTTGTTGCCTAGTTGGTGTAGGGTTCACAGCATTTCCCATTCGAAATTTGAATGTTGTCTTTGTCAAACAGTAGTTGCTCATATTAGTGGACAAGTCACACCCAAAGAGGAGCTTCCAATAGGGAAACCTGACACCAACAATGTCGAGCCCATGCCCACTACAAAAACTATAGATGTAAGTGTGCAATCAAGAAAAAATGAATGTCTAATCAGCCCCAAAGCCAAGGAGTCTTCCAAGTTTTGAATGCTACGCTTAGATGGATCTAAGTCTAAGCAAGGAGTGGGAGCTAGGTTTGAGCTCATCATCCCCACAAGTAAGACCTACTTCACTTCTCATAGACTCCAATTCTATTGCACAAATAACATAGTAGAGTATGAAGCACTTGTTCATGGTCTTTTGATGGCCCTAAGGAAGAAGGTAAAAATGTTGCAAGTCTTCAGCGACTCAGAGTTAGTAATAAAACAAGTCTAGAAGTTGTATTTCTGTCATGAAATAAGGTTAGAAAGCTATAGGCATAGGATTTGGGATATGTTAGAGAGTTTAGATGCATTTAATATTCAGCTAATCCCATGCTCCCAAAACCATACTAATAATGCCTTGGCCCAAGTAGCCTAGACCCTTCAACCTTTATTACTATCTGGACTGAAAAGGTTCATTGTTGAACTTACTTCTAGCCCATCTATGCCAGAAAATGTTACCCACTTCCAAGTGTTCAATGATGACAAGCATATCATGGATTGCATTACTAGCTCAGAATTGTGTGCAACTTAGATAATTGATGAGGCTGAGCCCAAAGGGGTTGAATTAGATATTTGACTTGGATCAGATCAAAGATCAGGATCAACAATCCAAAAGGGATTCCATTAGTAATTAGTGTGATACTCACAATCTTGGAACAAACGAAGAGGTTAAAAACATATTCATTAGTAAAGTGTGCATGCCTAAAGAGAAGAAAGGGATCATTGATGCTTTGAGGAAGTATCACAATGTAGTTTCTTGGAGCTATGAGGATTTAAAGACATACGACACATCAATCATTACACACACCATTCCTCTTAAGCCTGACGTGAGACCATTCTGATAATGACAAAGCCCCATCAATTCATTATTGGATCCTATCATTTATAAGGAAGTTCAAAAGCTGTTGTCAGCTAGAATCATATTTCCAATTAGGAACTCCATGTGGGTGGAAAACCTAGTTTTGGTTAGGAAAAATAATGGAGAAATCAGACTATGTGTGGACTTCCGCAACTTGAACAAGGCTTCAGAGAAAGACAACAATCCAGTACCCTCATTGGATGAAGTGCTACAGATTGTCAATGTTTCTCAGATGATGTCTTTCTTAGATGGATACTTTGGGTATAACCAAGTAATGGTGCAATATAAGGATAGGCACAAAATGACATTCACCACCAAGTGGGGGACCTTTGCATACAAAAGGATGCCATTCAAACTCATCAACGTTGGTGCCACTTTACAACATGCAATGGACATAGCCTTCAAAGATATGATTAGAAAGTGCATTATCATCTACATAGATGGTCTCATGACGTTTTTAAAGAAGCGGGGTGATCATGTCACTGATTTATGCAATTTTTTTCAAAAGTGTAGGGAATTTGGAATTTCCCTGAATCCGAAGAAGTGCATCTTTAGAGTTATAGAAGGTAAAATACTCGGGCACATTATTTCAGAAAGAGGAATCTTGATAGACCCTGAGCATATTCAAGAAATACTAAAAATTCAGTTGCCAGGTAGCAAGAAAGAGTTGAAATATTTCTTTGGAAAGATAAACTTTGTCATAAAATTTATTATAGGCTTTGTTGAAATAGTCAAGCCACTCAGTGCCATGTTAAAATAAGATGCTAAGGTCAAATGGACTCGAAAGGTGTAGCATTCCATTGAGGAAATTAAGAAAGCAATTGTTGATGAACTTGTGTTAGTCAATCCCGATTACCTGAAGCCATTCTACAATTACTCATTTTCTTCAGACCATTCGTATGCCAACATATTGACTCAAAAGGATGATGAAGGAAATGAGCACCCAATTGCTTTCATGAGTGCTCCATTAAAAGATGTAGAGATGAGGTACCACAATGTAGAAAAGCAAGCTTATTCCTTGGTAAGATGAGTCAAGAAATTTAGACACTACAACCTACAGAACAAGGTGTTTGTCATTATGCTTGACCCAGCAGTGAAGACGTTGCTGATACAGAATGAGCTAGGAGAAAGAAGAGAAAAATGGGTCACCTTGCTGCAGTAATATGACATGGACATTCAACCCATGAAATTAGTAAGGGGGAAAGCCCTTACCCATACAATAGCTAAGACGGTAGCTGAAGCAGGACATAAGCTCACGGTTCAACAATATCAACTTGAAGATTTATGCCCCAGAGAGTGGTATGATGATATCATCTACTACCTATTGAATAACAAGTGTCCATCTCATCTACAAGGAGTTCAAAAGCATGCTCTTTGACTGAAAAGCAATAGCTACATGTTGTAGGGGTCTATACTGTACAAGAGGAATCATGAAGGGATTTACCTCAGGTGCCTTGAAAAAGAAGAAGTAGGACATGTACTCACAAAGTTTCATGATAAATTTGGTATTGGTCATGGATCTATCCTTTCTACTACTCATCAAATCTTGCGGGATGGATACTATTGGCCAATAGTGTTCAAGGATGCACACAATCATGTTCAAACTTGCCACGTATGCCAGATTGCCACAACTAGAGAATGAAATGTTGTTGTCCTGTTGCAACCAGTCCTGGAGGTAAGACCGTTAATGCAATGGGGTCTCAACTTCATCAGTCTAGTAAGCCCACCATCCTCTGTAGGTCAAAGGTACGTTCTAACCACCTCTAATTACTGTACTAGATGGACATAGGTAATTGCATGTAGGAAATGTACCATAGAAGTAGTTACTATTTTTCTTGAAAGTTTTATTCTAAGTTGTTTTGGTTGCCCATACACCCTTGTTTGTGATAATGGCCCCACCTTTTCCTCACTAAATTTTTCTAGTTGGGCCTTTGATTATGGAATTTCCCTTAAATTCTCATCCAATTACTATCCCCAAGGCAATGGTCTAGCTAAATCCACCAACAAAAACCTGATCACTATAATCAAGAAGCTGCTCGATAGGAACACTAAGGACTGGCTTACCTAGTTGTGTTTTTCCCTTTGGGAAGATTGTACATGCCACAAGGCTTCCTTGGGTGATTCCCCATTCCACCTCGTTTATGGATTACAACCTATGTTTCCTTTTCACCTCAAGATCCCTACCCTTCAATTCATCAATACCTTTTATGAATAAGGGGATCATTGAGAAGCCTGTTTAGCTTAACTACTCCACTTAGAAGAAGTCCATGACTGAGCTATTGAAATTTTTTCCAAACATTAGGGCATGGTTAAGAGATGGTTTGACTGATGAGCCAAGGTTAAGGCCTTTACAATCACTGATCTGGTCCTATGTTGGGACAATGCCCATAAAAATAAAGGGGGACATGACAAATTTGAAAAGTTCTAGCTTGCCCCTTCTCAGATTTCTAAGATTTTAGGAGATAATTCCTTTTGACTCAAGATGTTAACTGGTGAAGATGTCCCATTTCTCATCAATGGGTAGCACCTCAAGAATTATTTCCTTACATGAGCTCTTTTGAGCTAAGTCTTTGTAAATACCTGTATATAGGTTAGTTTAGATTTCCTAGTTTTGTTGTTTCGTTGTTTTGCTTTAGTTTTTTTTTCTTATCTCTCGACCGTCTTGTTTTGTTAAGGATTTTCCTTTGTTTCTGATATGGTGGCCATGTTTGGTCTAATTAATGGTTCACTTTGTTTTTTTCTCTTCACGTTCTTTGGATAAATATTCACTCCCAATTGTTGGTCTTTGATTGTTGTTGTGGAGTGGTCTCCTTATTTGAACTTTGACTTGACCTAGAACAAGACCCTCAATTGAATCCTTTCACACTAGTCTCAAATCATGAACAAGATGCACATTAATTGTTTCTAAAGAGCTATACGACAACTATTATAAGGGTTGGAAAAGTGAAAAATCTTAAGTCTGCTCCAGTGACCACTGTGATTCCAAACCCATGGTAAGCTTCGCTGCTTATGCAGTTGAGCAAAAGAAAGAAAGAAAGTAAAAATGAGGAAACTATGCACGAGTGTGCAGACAACTCTACTAGAGCTATGGATGCCTAGTTGGCAGTAGAGCAATGTTCATGGGTCACAGTGACAACTTTGTCGGGGCTATGGATGCTTGACTGGTAGCAAGGAAATGTCTAGGTTACTTTTGGGGTTGGACAATTTATGTAGCTTACTTGGCCTAATTAATAGATATTTGCTATAGTCTCCAAAGAAAGGGAATGAATTTACCACACACACACACTTCTAAAATGTTTTGTGATTTGATTTAGTTAAGGATCCCATTCTCCTTTGAGTCCCTTAGTTCATTTATGGAAACTGACCCCTAGAATACAAAACCAAAGATTTTAGGTTTTGAATGAGTCTTTATTCTTAGAATACTCGGGAGTGTTCCCAAACAAAGTCATCGTTTGTTGTGCCTATAGCACACATGCCTTACTCAGGATGGGGACCCTCTTCTCTTCACTTTCACCAAGTCACTTTTTCCTTTGCCTCATTTTTTGTGCCCCTTATTTTGAGTCCTAAGTGGTCAAGGAGTCATACAACTATCATCTTGAGTTGACCAAAATTCACCACCGTCAAAAATTTTAAGTCTTCTGCCTCTACGGAGTTCCTTTGGAAAATTTCCCTAAGTCTTTAAAGTTGTTGTCCTTGGTTCACTTCGGGTCTGCCCATGTGGGCCACCCTTAGTAGAATGCTATTTTTCTTTCATTGTTCCTTGTGGCGACTGAGCTGGCATGTCCGCCTGCACTACGGGATCCACAACCTTCATTGTCATTTCCTCTGCTGACCTTCCAGAAAACAAGAACTTGAGTGTCATCTGCCCTACGGGCTCTGCCATTCTTGTCGCTAGTTGTTTCAAATTTTGCACCCACCAACCACATATGCCACCGTATTGACATTTATTGCAGGAATTTAATTGCTAAAATTCTATAAATAGCAAGTTCTGATGGGTCATTTTCACTGACATTCCTTCTAAAACGTGTCAGAGATCCTCCTACTTCTGCCACCTCTGTGCCCGCGAGATCTTGTTTTCATTCAAGCGTTGTTGCCTTTAGTCTCTTCTTGAGTTCTTGTAGGTCTGCTAGGCAGGTTTTTTGTTGCCACCTATTTCATGGTTTTCATTGATTTTTGCAAAGTTATCAAAATTTTGAAGAGGAAAAACCCTAAAACTAGTTAGAAGGCTTTATTCTACACAAAACCCATATGATAGAATTGAAAAATCCATAGAAAATCCATTTATTTGATCCATGCAGAACTTACCCCCACAGCTGTCATTCTTGAACTAGGACCACCGAGCCCTTGCGGCCCAAAAATTCCTCACCGCCATTACCTTAGCCTTGCAAATGACAGACTTTAAATTGCAGTCGACACCTTTTGCAGACTCGATCACATGGGTAGCCACCACCTCCTTGCCATCCCTTTTGAAGCAAATGAAAAGCTTAAGTTAATGAGGAGTCCTCAAGGTTTCTGTGGGTTCTCGAGTGTGGTTTTCCACATGCAGATGGCACCCTCTATCTCACAGTTTTCAACGGATGCCTCACTCCAGCCTTCTAATTGGTAGACTTTGCAAGGTCCCCGTCTGTCACTTGAATGGACTGCTAAACTCTATCCATGGGCCATCCAATGTAGGTTTCCTTCATTATTTCACCACTGTTCCATGATCATCCCCAAGTGGCGAAGTTATTAGTTCCTCCCGCTAGATGGGCCTCACACCGCTTGTTGCCATTCAACCCTTCTAAGAAAAATGACTAAGCCCTTTGTGGGCTGCCCTTTATGAACTTCCATCTGCAGGCTACATATCTCCTTTCACTATGCTAAATGACTCAAGTGTCCCATCCATCTGCCTTGTGGACTCCAAACCAACCGCATCCCTTTGAGCCCTGAGAAAGAAAATAACCAAGTGTGTTGATTGTGGACCCTCCATTGTGAGTCGCCACCACCATATGTCTGTCATTTCAAATGGCCAATGACCTCTGTCCTTCTTCCTTGTGAGCCTCGATGCCAACTTTTCTGAGGTATTCATCAAAATCACTTTAGTAAAATTGTTGGTGGCCTAATGTGGGTGGTTGCCTATGGGTCATCGTCCCGTTTTCATCGTTTCTAAATTGTCAAGTGGAACCTTCTACTGTCCAACCAACTATGAATGAATAGCTCACGCTAATACCTTGTGGATGCTCGACTGTGCAGACCACTGCCTACGGGCCGCCATCCTATCTCCGCTGTCTCTAAATAGCTGTCATCCAATGTCCTCCAGCGGGTCCCCACCCGCATCATATTGAGTGACTTGAACTTCAAATTTGAGCCAACGTTGCCCTTCCTATCTGTGGGTCTCACATTGTAGGATGTTGTCTGTGGGATTCCTCCTTTCCAGTGCCATTTCAAATGGTGGAGCTCCTAAATGGATGAGACATCACCTGCACTAACAACCTTCGGAATCGCATGCCAAAATGATTGATCTAGCATTTCAAAGACCTAATGAGCAATGAAACCCACATGTCCAAATGGCTTAACACCTTGTTGGGTCCCATCATGATACAAAAATATTGATGTCGGTGGCCTCATGCGGGCCACCATGCCCTCTTCGTCATCTACCTATAACTTCTTTCAAAATGCATATGAGCCCAAGGAAACCCACATCCTTGGGCCCGCATTTCCATATCTTCCCCAAATGGAAGGAAAATGATGATCTATGATGAATGTTATGATCTTTAAATGATAAAATACTTGATCTAAGATTGGTTTTGTAGGATTTTACTAACGCTCCATTTATTTTATAAATGAACATGCTTACTACACCTTTGCTTGTAGGATTTATAGAATCAGTTGCAAGACCATTGGGGGCATCCATAGAAAAGGAAAAGGGGAAGAAGACTACCAAGGCATCAAGAGGGAAGGAGGAAAAAGATTAGATGTGTTAGCTCTCAAAAATGAAGACAAAATACCTCAAGAGGTTGCCAAACTATTGGTACCTTTTAGGTTAATAGACAAGGCCAAATGGTTTGAACCTTCTTCTTTTCAAGTGTTGCCAAACCTAGGTGGGTGTACCTATATGAATAAAGCAGACTTAAAGTTGTATGAATTGACTAAATTGATGGATCTATTACGATGGCACAAATTGTAATAGATGAAAGCTTATAGAATACTCCTATTCCTAATATTGAGCTTGAAATGTGAATGTTTTAATAAGATTTTATAAAATTCTAAGATGTGAATGGTGTGACCAGTGCCTACTTTAGTTGGGCTAATGGAGTCAAGATCTGTATAATGGGTGACTTACTTAATGGCTATAATTCAATTTTTTTGGCACTTGTGACTATTTATAGCTTGTGTAAACGTGCAAGAGTATAATTATCAAATTCTTCTTAATGATCCAATTGTCCATTTCCAAATTATTGTGATTAATCAAAAGGATTTAATCTTGTCTTGTAGGAACCAATTAATTGAACCACACAAGAACATCAAGTGTGCTTTGATAAATTGAAGAATATCCTTGATATTTCAATTTAAATAATTAAGAAATGACAACCTTGGAGACAACCAGATAATGTTTTCAATAAATTCGACAAACAATTGACACCATAATTGGATCACCAGATAAATGTATTCTTCTCCATTATATAATTTTAAAATATTTTACAATGTGCAACATGATATTTATTTCGGAAACAGTTCACCCTATCCAACTACCTAACCTACTGATTCTTTTTTTCTAAATATCATCTTTTGCATATATACATTTCCTTTTTAGGGTTACAACCCTTCATAGCATCCACTTGGTGCAACTCTTAATTTGATTGCTATCAGCAAATTAAAATATTTAATTAATTTCCTTTCGGAAAATTAAATATTTAATCTTTATTATTTCTGTGAAATTTAATTCAATAATAATCTTCCTTCACTAAAAAAAATTACTTCACCTTTTATTTGTATGTGTCATCAACATGCTCTCTGGGTAAAATAATTACCCTTTTAACTCCCTTTGCACTTGCTTCTTCATGAAAATCAATTTTGATTTATAACCATTTGCTGGGAACTTCGCTTCTCTCATTAAAATAACTACTCACTTCGTGAAAGATTTCACCAGATTCAATAAATCATTTCCTTGGGTAAATAATTACCCATTTTATATCCTCCCCAGTGAAAATGTAAAGCTATATTCTTTTCTTTTTTTAAAAATAAATCATATTGTTCTCTATTATAATCACATTTTATTTATTCTCTCACTTCTACTTTTGATCGTATGAAATTACGTATCGGGGTGACAATTGCATTGAAGAAACTTTCCACCGATCTCACACATCTCTCACCAATGTGTTTTCATCGGCATGACTAACATAGTCGATAAAAACTCACTCTGACCACCATTTATCTTGCCGATGCACTTAGGGTTTTTGATTTGGCGTTTGAATATTTGCTCTGTATAAGCGTTTTAAATATTTTCTTCCAGCTTGTGAATTTAATCAAATTTTCCAATCTACAAACTCCCACTAGGAATGTTCTATCTATCTTACGTGCATCCCCAAATAGTTCTAGGCTTAGTTAGATCGCATTCCAAGCTTGAATCATGGCTGCAAGATGTACATAATCAAGAAACTTAAAACGATCTACATGAGTTTAAATAGTGTTGTGACTTTATCTCATGGAAACTCAAGTGAAAACACCTTTCTTTTTAATCGATATAAATTTTTGTCCCCTTAAAATGTGCTGAAGAAACTGTAGAATTAGTATTAGGACTTTTATTTATGAATTCAACTCAAATGCCATTTCCTGATGCCTCCATGAAAGTTTGATGAGCCAAATTCGAATCATTCAATTTCTTTTGTTGTCTCCTACTAACTCTATGTTGTCGTGGGCTTTGATTTTCTCCATATATCTTGCAATAAAATATGAATCTCTGTCCATCTCCATACACTGCATGAACCAGTGCTTACTTGCTATCCTAATTTTTCCATGGGCTTACATCATTCTTCATGAACACCAACAAGTAGTGAATAATCCATGACATCAATTGACGCTAGAAACGAAGTATCATTCCAAACAGTTCTCTCCAGAAGGCACTTGGCTTTATTCCTAAGAAATATTGGAGCAGTTGGAATAGGTCCAAAAGAACTTTATTGCTTCTTGTTGAATCTGAATTGTAACGGGAACGACCATATCCTTTGAGATCATAAACTTGTGTGACATTCCTTCCAAACAAGAGATTCTCCATTACCATCAGATCCATCCTAATCTCTCTGCCATCTTTTGCATGCTTCATGATGACCTGATAAATACCAAGGATCATTACCAAACACGTATAGCTTCTAGAACTTAATGAGTCTGTGAGATATTTGAAATATTCTGGTGCAAACTTGATAAAAGAATCCAATTCTTTCCTTGTTACTTATTTGATGACAAATCTATCATCCAAAGACTTTGTAAAAAAACACATTACTCTTTCCACCTCATGCTCCCCATTTCTTGCAGCGACTCAGTGACAATCTAAAGTCCATTTCTATTGGACAACACTTTCTTCTAAGGGCATCAAACTCTCTTGTAAAGTAACATGTTACTGTGTACTTGGTTTTTACAGGAAGACCCTCATCACTAAATGACACTTTTACATGCACTAGCCTCAATAAGTCTGAAATCCCACTACCACTACCTTCAAACCATATGAGTAGAGATCTTCAGATCAGAACCTCTCTCTTTTGAAAGAAAGTCAACTAATTCTAAGGGACTACTGACATACCTAATAATTTTGCATAGTCCTCCTTATCTCGAGAGACTGTGAAATAATTCCAATGTCTAAGTGAAATGTCATAAGAATTCCTTGTGTTTTGTTCATATCAGTACTGGTTGTGCCGATATCCTCCATTTAAAGTCTCTTGATTTGGGAAATTACGCAATGATCCCAACTTCGTATAGTTTTCATGGCACTGCTATGTTGAAGATTCCTTGTATTGAAGAATCATTACAGATAGCTTCTTGGTATCTTTCTCCATCATGCAAAAGAGTCTCTAATTTCACATGCCTATCCTCTTGTATTGTTCTCCGATCAAAATGCCATGTTTACACAACAATTCTTTCACATGCTTCACATTATCCTCCTATAGAGAGCACAAATAATAGTGTGGTAAAGTTGCACCCATATAACTCTTCTTTACTATGATAAAATGAATGAAGTGGCCTCCAATTTTTTTTCAAAAAACTAATCAAACAATCTTCAAAATCCATGAAAATACACTAGAGTATTATTTGAAGGTATGGGAGTGCATTCAAAAAATGGTTTGGAATGAACTTGTCAAAATTGAAAACTGTCAATTCTAAAAATTGGTTACTTAGCTATTTCTGCAAAATTGTGCTTTTCCAACTATGTGAAACTCATTCAGTTTTGGCTTTACAAAAATATCAAATGGTACCTTGGAAACTTGAAAACTAACATGGAGGTAAATCTTGGTGAAGGCACCAATCAATTTTCTTTGAAACTGCCCTAGCCACTTAATATTGCCTTCCAAAAGATGACCATTTTAGCAGATTTTAGCTGTGTCTCTGAGTGTTGAAATCTATTTTTTTTTATCATGGGAGCCAAAAAATTTCACAAAATTTTAGGCTCCAACAAGATGAAAAACAAGTTCCAAGGAGTGGAGGTCACCTCCAAGGTTACCAACAAATGGGATACTATGACAGACACCAACCTAGGACAAATTGATTTAGATGAATTCAGACAGAGGGTCATTGCCAACCCTACTACCAAAAATGAAAAGAGAATTAGGAAGAGTAGATTGGCCAAGGCAACTAGTTTCCCACCTACTCTTGTGGCTCTAGAACTAGTGATGGCTTGCAGAGAAGCCTACAAAGAGGAAACCAGAAGAATTGTTGATCGTGATGGAAAAGTATTGGCCGACTTGTCTACCAGGTCTATAGGGAAAACTTTCCACATCCCCACCTTTGACCCAATGGAGGAAAAAAACAAAGAATATGAAGAAATCACATGGAAAGATGACCCTCTAAGATGTAAGAAATTGATTAATCAATATTGGTTGAAAGAGAAGAGGGGCAGCGCAAACAAAGCACCCCAAGAACTATTCAGGAGTAATTTCCATGAGAACTTCCATGATTTGGTAACCTTGCTAAGCAGAGTCATGGGTATCCTGACTGCGGCATACTTCCAATATTGGATGTTCTATTTTATAGAGGAAATCATGAGGGGGAAAACCAAGTTCAACTGGGCAGGGATGATCAGTGCTACCTTGCATGAGCAGTTTGTAGCAGTCAAGAAGACCTCGTAGTTTTACATAACTTCTTACTTAGTATATCTGTTGGCTGACCCAATTCCATACAGGGGATTATTTGTGATACAAAGCCTAGCTTCGAGAAGAGAGCTAAAAGTCCATGAAAGGCATCCGCAACTTCAATATTGAAACTTCAAGAAAGATTACTGTAGGGTAAATGATGCCTTAATCGGGCACATCATCAAACTCCTCAGAGGGGACTTTGAGAGGAGAGTTACTCACAATTCCTGGGAATTTATTCATAGATTTGGTTTTCTATTAATACAATTCCCCAAATTTACTTACATCAATATAGAGGGCTTCTTCAAGAGGCCATACAAGCTGCCCAAATATCCAAATGACCGGTTGATCTTGCTAGAGGTCTCTAGGCAGTTGTAGCATGCACATACACTCCTGAGTGAGAAACACAGGCCAAGAATCCCCTATCCTCTAACCTTTTTCCAAGGAATGTATGCCCTTCCTGCATCCCAATGTGCGGAGTACTTTGAGAAGGAGATCATTGAATATAATTTGGAGCTTTACACTACTCGGCCAAGGATGGATCCGTATAGAAAAATGAGGAAGATGGTTGGGAAAGAGTATGCCCACTTACATAGTGTTGAAGACTTCTGGGATAACTGTAAAGATGAAAAGGAGGTGTGCATGAGGCACTATATGCACATGACTACCTACTTTTTCAATATAGTCAAACTATTTCTAGTGTTGGATCAAATCGTTGAAGATGAGAATATTGTCATAGGTATGAGGTTTGGCGCAGTTTCCACCTTGCCCCTCCCCTTGATTTATTGGAATGAGGAAGAGGTCAATGACCTCGATATTCTAACCAAACCAATAGAGCGCAAAAATAGACAATGGATTGATGGGAAAATTGCTCAGCTAAAGCTTCAAGGAGTAACGCTGACCTATGGTGAGCTTGAGGACGAGCTCGAGAGTGAAAATGACAGTGGGAACACTGCTACCCTAGCTAGAGAGACTGCAATGTCTCCTCCCACCACTAGGTCAAAGAAAAGAAAGGAAGTATTAGAGTGCCAACCGAAGCATAAAGTATATTGAAGGAAGGCCTTCGAGGGAGAAACATCCAAGAAAGAAAAGAAATCGGGTGGATTTTTTGAGATGCCCACAATTCAAGAGGACCCCTTTCATGAAGGAGAGGAAGAAGAGGCTAAGCAACCAAAGTCTCCACCTACCACCTCTACTCTTTTTTCCACCACCACTACCACTGTTATCACTCCTCTGCCAACATCTCAAGCATTGCTTGCTTCCTCTCTACTTGTGGTGGACATTTCAGTTCACCTAGCCTCCACCTCACCAACTAAACCCATTATGGTTAGGGATTCTTCCTCTGCAACCACTTCTCCACTATATTCCTCCTCAATGTCCCCATCAGCTATAGTCCCTTTGGCCTCCATAAAGACAATGCCTACCCTCACTCTCCGAGAAGCTTTTTATTGACATATACAAAATATACCTATGGAGCTCTCTAGTGTATTGGTGAACCCTGTAGTATAGGCCTCCTTAGCTCAAGTGGTGATCAGTCTCCCTATCCCTACTCTCACAGAACCACCTAAAATGGAGATGACCATGTGGATCTCGAAGGAGCTAGAAATACAACAAAGGGAAGCAACTAAGGAAAAGGATGATGAATATGAGGATCCATTCAAGGATGACTACCATGAGCATTCAAAATATCAACACTTGGTCATTTATAAGGTAGTGCATGAAGAGGAAGGGTCACAATCCTCAGATAAAGATGTCGAAGACCTCGATGACAAATACATAATAGAAACTTCTAACCAAGAATTAGAGGAGTTGTACAAACAACTCAAGGACATCAGAGAGGAAGTTGAGGGGAAATCTTCAGTGGAATAGAAAGAAATTGATGAAGAAATGGAGGTAACTATAGAACTATCGACAAGGGAACAAGACAAAATCCCCTATCATGATCAAGAATTGCCTCACATAGGGGAAGAAGAGAAGAAAGAAGATGAAGCTAAAGAAGAAGATACGCCTGAAGAGGAGGATCAAATAAATAAAATTCTAGAGGCAGAGGACCATGAAGAGCTCGAGCAAGAAGAAGAAGAAGAAAAGGAATCTGAAGGGGAAGATAGTCCCAAAAGAAATATAGCTACTACTGAGTCACAAGAGGAAAAGTCCATAGTCATCTATGACTAAGACGAAGAGGAAGAAGAGAAGATAGAAAAGGAAGCTTTGGGCCACAAAGAAATGGAAATATAGCATACTTAGAAAGAGGAAGGTGATCATAAATCACCAAAGGAGGGATCTCAGATGCCTAAGTGGCTGGAAAAATAACTGCAAAAGAAGACCTCTACCCTCATGGATCCTAGAGAGAGGCTAGAATCCATCTTAGCACAAGCTCAGATAGGAGCAAAGAAAGAAAAGAAGCCAAGGGTCTAATCCCATATCGTGATGGATGCATTGGGATCGAGGACAGTCCAAATTGCTACTCCTACATTGGATAAAGGAGAAGGAGTTAGCTATAATATCTCCACTATTGACTTGGGGACGACCACTAGCGAACAAAAGATTGATCATCTCCAAGGATTTGTCACCATGATCATGCACTAGATGAACAAGGATCAATCCTCCAAGGAGGAGTTAAAAGCACAAGTGGAAAATCTTACGACCTACATACAACAATGGTCTTCTGCTAAGGTACTACCCACAATGTCGTCAACTACTCCTCTGCTACTCTCCAAGGATCACATCAACAAACTAGATAGGAGAAAGAATTAGACTAAGGCCACCGAAGACTAGTTCTAGCAAGTAATTTACAATGGAGATATGGGCATTGGCCACGCCATCAGAACAACCAATAAATTTAGAGAGGTACAAAAATAGCTTGAAGGCATAGAGAAATTTTTTACTGACTTCCCTGAGATATATAGAATTACGTACCCTAAACTTGAGGTTATCCTCAATATTTTTGAGAAAACTTGGGAAAAGGAGTTGGCCCTAGAAAAGGATGACCATTGGCTTGTTGAGACATGGAAACTGGTTCTTGATCATAGAAGAGAAGTCTTGGAGCGGGTGCTCCATGAAGTGGAGCTCAACCTAGATTGGTTCAAGGAACATCAAATGGCCTGGGAGGAATATTTGAAGCTCATGATGAACTACACCATTCCTGCTATCGAGCTAGACCCCAAGTAGATAAGGCCATATTTTCATAAGAAGATGGAGAATGGGTCCACTGATACACTAACGCTAGATTTTATGGATTTGTTGCTCGATCCTTTGCTGAATCAGAGAAGGTAATCAAGAACATAATAAAATGTAACAAGGATTGGGAGCTGATTACTAGCAGATCTAGAAAGTTGAACTTCCAAGCACTCCAATCTGACATAATAGAATGGAATAAACTTCAGGTGTTGATCAAAAAGTTTGTAGGGTATGCCATGGTGAAAAAGAATGAAGGAAAGCTAGTTATTAACGATGAATTCCTCACTATGTAGCTACAACAAAAGGAAATCAATTAGAAGACAAAGAGCTATAGTACCAAGCACTAGAGGAAAAAATAGGCTAAACACAAGAAATGTATTTTAAATTGCAAAATATTAAGCGGTAGGTGAAACCCTAATTTGTAGTGAATCTTGGCCACACAATGAGATTTTATCTTGGCCATTCATTTTTCTTTTTGGAAACTATAAATAAGGGGTCTCCTCTCATTTTCAAGAGAGAGTTGAGTTATTGTAAAGACATGCTATTGAAATTCTAATATAAATTCATTTCTTTTGGGTGGATTCTTGAGTTTCAATCATGTTTCATAATTCTTCTCCTCATAATTAATAGATTTGAGTATATTTACTTTGTTGTTATATGTGTTTTACATGCTTTAGTAGATTAGTTAGTGTTGTTCATTGATGCTGAAGAATTCTGTTGTGTTGTTGCCCTTCCTTGTTCATGCTTTTTGTTGTGTATTGATGATAAATAGCAGTGTAAAGCTAGTCTGAACATGAATGAATGGTTGCACTTAAATTCCATCTTTTATTCATGCTTTATGGTGAATGAATGGTTGAAAATATGTAGACCTTAGAAGATAACACTATTTTCATGATACTATTAGTTGATTTGGTTAAGTGGAACCTAGTTTCAAGAAGGATTTCAACTATAGCATCCTCCATTATCATTGTTTATTGGTAGTTTCAAGTCTAGAAACTTCCTCCTTTCCCTACCCCTTTTGACCTTTCTTTGAAATAATAGTTTAGGAAAAGTTTAGGCATCATTGTAAAGCCAAATCTGATGATCAAAGCGGAGTTTTAGATTGTTGTTTTGAACATGCAGCAATTGCACATCAACTCCAATACCTTAAGAACTCCATTCAAGGAACCAATTTCCCTCAAAATTAACATATGTAAGGCTGCCCTATGATTACTAGAAAATCACATCAACCAACCAAACTATTCCAAGCAAGTCATGACTTGACACCCAAGAGACCTTGGGGTAATTTTTTGTAACTTGTTTGTAGGAGATTTCCTTTCAAGAGAGGTGATGCACTTATGCATTACTTGTGTTGAGAAGTGAAAAAACACCCATCAACAGGACTCATATGCCCAAGGTGGTGTATGAGTCCCAAATCACCAAATCTGGACCACACTTTTGAAAAACATTAATTTCTAATTTGTCATTTGATATGTTGAGATTATCCTCAAAAAGATGCATTAATTAAGGCTTGTGGATGCAAAATAAGGCCAAATAAGGCATAAAAAATCCCAATTTATTAATGAAACCATAGATTAGTGTGAAAGCATTAAGATAGACTTTAAAACACCCTAAATAAGTCACCATTAGGTCCATTTTGTTTAGAAGGGCCCTAAACTTAATGTGAAGGTGTAAAGGAATACACTTTACAACACTAAATTAAGGTAAAGTTAGGTTCATTTAGCTTAAGAGGACCCTAAGCCAAATGTGAATGCATAAAACACATTACAACACTAGATCAAGGAAACATTAGGTTCATTTTAACATTAATTATTCCAGAATTAGGTGTGAAAAATGATTACATTTTTCTACACTACATTTAGCCTCCACTTTAGTGAGAGGAGGAACTTGCTTGAAACTCACACTATATTAGACATTCAAGAGGGTTTTAAGCATACTAATTTAGATGAAAAAGGATGAAAAGGATCAAAGGAGGTGGCCGAGCCCCTAGGATCCAAGATCATATGCCAAGATAGTGTATGATATACAACAAAACTAGATACACAAACATGCAATGCCAAAAAGATGAAAGGAAAAGAAAGAAAATGTGGATCAAGCTTCAACCGTTTGTCCCACACAATGTGGATCAGATCTAAGTTGTTTTTGAAAAGATGCATGCTCACTCTAAGGCAATAGAACTTCAGGCTATCCATTGGGTGAGTATCCAAAGGGTGGCTTAGTGAGAAATTCATGCCTCTCTATCAGCTTCTCACCATATAATGAGAAAGGCATGCTCATGTTTAGGATTCTCATCATACATTAACCATACGAAAGCTATACCTCCTGATAACTTTCAAAAGGCACCACATAATAATGAACTTTGAGCTTCATGAGGCAACAAAATATTTATATGCTTGAAACTCATGAACACATAGGATGGCTCCACAAAAAAGCAAAGTGTGTTATGCAACCTATGGCCATATAAAAAATATTGTAAATGAAAATACTGTAAGTTATGTTCAAAGGATTTTTTCTTAGTTCTTGTAAGGTCTCTTCTTAGGGAAAATTATGCCTAATATATAAAAGAGAGGACAAGTCAAAGAAATATCGTACTCTCGGAGGAAATCAAACCCAATGAAACCACCCAAAAAAGGACACATCACAAGAAGAAATAAATTGCATACTAAAACATGAGTATCAATGTATGCCCCCACTTTAAAGTGGTTGCTAACACCATTGCTGGGAGAAATTGATTTAAAGTAGAGGAAGACATGTGAGAGGTTATTTGGAAAGCCCTATGACAAGTCATATGTTCCCAAATGAAACTACATCATGGATAAGGGGTTTCCCACAAAATGCAATACTAAACATAACTCAGTACATCACATGTGAGCCAACTCAAAGCATGTCATCCACATCCCTAGCTTGCTCTTATATATACATGGAAGGTTGTCAAATTTCCCAAAGAGACTATGAAAAGTTCCATATAAGGAAAAGGATTCCTAACCCCTTTTCCCCACTTAGGGTAAGACAAGCGTGAGCTGAGGTGATTGATGAAAAACTTGGAAATCAGTATCAATTAGAGGAACTAGGTGTTTCAACATAAGGAAGAGCACCAAAATCCTTAAGATGTTGAATTTTATTACTCAAAGCCTTACATTCATTAGTATAATGACCATGAACTCTATGATATGCACAAAATGAACTCTTGTAGTAGAGTTTTTTTCATGTTCTTAGAGGGATGGATATAAAATGATCTTGGAGGAGTCTTGACAAGATACTCTCTTGATCAAAAGTATAAGATGTTCCTTTATGTTGTGACAATGATGTTTCTTGCTTAGTACAATATGTCATACTTCCACAAGACTCTTTAGATTTTGAAATTTTGTACTCTGATTTATAGGATAGTGTAAAATTTATCAAATTTGAATCACAAGTGTTTTGTGTGATGACATTAATGTTAAGTGGGGATTTATTTGTTTCTTTCGATTATTTCAAAGGATAAAAACCAAGACCACTAGTGTCTGTCGATTCAGCATGCACTAATGTTAAGGTTGCCTTAGAAGGATCTTTTGTAATAGTGTTGATATTAAGTGAAGTCCTTTTTATTTCTTTTGAGGGAAAATAACCAAGACAACTAGTTTTTTATTGTGTGTGAGGCTCTATAGGGACACAGATACCTTGTTCTCTAGCATAATATCCTTTTCCACTATATCCAAGTTGTTTCATAAGCTCATAACCTCTTCCATAAAGCTTTTTCATTTCTTTAGGATTGAGAGGTTGTTGATAGTCATTTTCATCAAAGTTTGTTGTGTAATTTTCTTCTTCTTCTAAAGTGGTTGAGGTGGATGCTTTCGAAGGGTCTTCCAAATTTTTTGTTGAAATTACCATGTATTCTCACATGAATGATGTGAAATATAAGTGTTAGAAGAATGAGTAGGTTATCTATATGTTGTCATTGATGTCACCATGTTGGTAGCTTGGTCTGGTACTCTAAACTGGTGTGTATGAATGAATTATCTTCTCTAGTGGTTGATGTGGTAGTTTTGTTGCCTATCTAGTATTCTAGTCGGCATTTCTCCACAGTTGACAATTTCATAATATAGTTTTGGGAAATTACTTATGGATTTTAAAGGCATGCATGATCAGGTTATTTCGTGTTTTGGTGCTCATACGTTGAAGTGACATTATTCTGTTGATTGCATTAAAGACTATTCCTGGCTGACTTATTAAGTTAATTTTGATATGATATGAAAACTTATTTCTTGGTCCAAGCTGACACAATGTATTGAGCTAATGGTTAAATTGCATTTTGAAAATATTTTGTGGAGCCGACAGTTGATATCTTTCATAATGAATTGTATCTAATTAGGCTGACCTAATTGATGCTTGTGATGGAGATCAGATTTATATAAATATATGGTGAATAGTTTTTTGGTAATGAGCAAAGGAAGCATATGTAGAAAATAGAGAAGAAACAAAAGAAATAGTGAGTGAGTAATGAATGTATGATCAGAAAGGTAGTAGTTGATGAGCAAAGAATGAAGGGTGTAAAGTCTGGATAGTGAGCATCTCCGAAACTGTATCAACACATGATAGGTGCATCTTTCTAGTTCATATTTGGGTTGTAAAGCCTTATTCTATTTTTGTATAATCTTATGAAGGCACTTAGCCTCGTTGTTGGACAGTGAGTCCTTTTTGTAGGCAGTGAGCCTTTGTACTTGGATAGTAAGTCCTTCTTTAGGCAGTGATCCTCTTTTGAAAATACTATATAGTGTGAGTTAACCCTCATTGTGGTTTTTCCCTCATTGGGTTCTCCATGTTAAAAATTGGTGTTCATTATGTTGATTTACTCTCTATTATTTGTGTTTCATTCTCATATTTGATAACAAAATAGTGTGATTGAAGAATTTATAAGTGATAACGTTTTAAGTTTGAATTTGTGTGACAACTGATTCACCCCACCTCTCAATTGTCTTGTGCTTGTTTAACACTAGGTATCAGAGCATTTGGTTCCTTGTGTAGAGCTTAACTGCTTGAGGAGGATCTAGAAAGATGGTTGAATGTATGATAAAGGAGAGCTCTGAACTACTCTTGAAGATCTTGATAAAGTGACAAGAGAAAATAGACACCTGAAAGAGAATCTTGATGAAGAAAATGAATGCGTTCAGAAATTGATGGAATAGTTGAAGAAATTTAAGGAAAGACACAGAGAAGTAAGTGAATAGCTGAAACAAGAGATTATTGGATTGAAAGTGACAGTAGAAGAGAAGAAGAGGATTGAAGAATGTCTGAATGCAATGGTGTAGAACAAGTTTGAGGAATGATCTAGACTCGAGTAGGAAATAGTAACATTAAGGGTGGATCTAGAGAAAGCTAAAATCCATGAAAGTAATTTCAGATCTAGCTCCGGTAAACTTGAAGAACTGCTTGTAGGACAGAAACTATGTAAAGACAAAGGTGGCTTGGGAGTTGATACTAGTGAAAGTTATAAAGATGTGAAGAAGAATCAAGGTAAGAGGAAGCAGAGAAGGAATTTTGCAAGAAGATTGTCTGTGAGACAGCCTAATGCACAAAGGTACCCTTCTTTTGATGATTTTTTTTTTCTTGTAACAAATATGGTCATAGAGCAACTAAATGCAGGAGCAGAATAAACCAGTTTTTTGGCTCTCTTTCTAGAAAATGTTTTGAATGTGGGAAGTTTGGACATAAGGCTATAGAATGAAAATCTCAAGTAAGGATGATCAGTCGGGTAATGAGGAATAGGTTTAATGAAGGTAGAATGAATCAATTCCTAAATGGATACTACAATACCTACAATAAATTTGGATAGAGAAAATTAGTGTAGAACAAGGAATAATAGAGGATAGACTAATAAAAAAAGTGTGATTTGTTATAACTGTTATAAACCTAGACATGTATCTAAAGTTTGCAAGGATAAGAAAGGAAAGAAGTCTACTCCGAGAGAGAAGAGTGAACCGGTAAAGAAGATTAACAAAGAAGAGATGAAGCAAGAAATGAATAAGGTGTGGAAAAAGAAAGAAGAAGAAAAAAAACTGAGACTCTTGATGTGTTTGAACCCTCATCGAGTACAAATGATTTATTCAGAATTTAGACCTAGCATGGTCTCAGGGGGAGTATTATCAAAATATTATAAAAAAAACCCTAGATGAATGGTGTGTCAGAGGCTAGCACATGCTTGGAATGTGAAGAATGTCTATTCAGAGGTGCTGGAAAAGAAACTAGAGAAAAATGTGTTGGTATGAAGATTTGCAGACCGAATAAGGGCTTTATATGATGAGAAGACTGTTTTTAATAACTTTTTGGTTTCTACCACATTTAATGTATTTTAGGGTAAGTTCAATGGTATATAAGATGATTTTTACAAGATTTTTTGGTTAAATCATGCCTTTGAAGAGCTTGAATAGAAGCCTAGAATAATCTTGGAGAAAGCGTGAAGTGTTTCTGAAAGGAATTCGAAGAGATTATATCAGGTAATCTGGAAACCTTTCTTTGATTGCAAAATAAAAGAAGAAAATTGAAGAAGTTTTAGTAAATTTCAAGAAATAATAGCAATGGACAGTGGATCATGTGGTGATACTCCTTTGAAGTTGAAAATCGTCGAATTAGAAGAATACGATCATAGAAAAATGAAAGGAATTGAGCTAGGGTTGAGTGAAGTTGAATTACAGAAAATAAAAACCCTAGGGATGGATTTATGGAGTGAATTTCCATGGATTATAGATAAAGAGGTTATCTTGTTCTTGTTGAGCCATTTCAAGGATGGAAGCATTGTTTTGGAAAAACCCTACTTGATCTTGAAGGAAGTAATCGAAGCGATCACTAGATTATGTAGCATTGGAGAGCTCCCTAGAAAGAAAACCGTGAAGTATAAATATGTGGAAGAGCTAACTAGAATCAGTAGAGATATTAGAGCACTCTTGATTGATACACTTGCTGACTCATCCATTAGGTATGTTGTGTATGGTATCTCATACAAAATTTATTTTAGAAATTGTGAAAGCTCAACTTCGGCTATTGACGCACATATTTCCCACATGATGGTTAAGGAGAATAGACAGTTTGATTTATGTATCTTTTTGCTTGAGAATTTTCTTGAAAATGTTTGAATGTCATTGGTTGAGAATTATCCTTTTCATTTCGGATCCTTGCTGGTATGTTTGGTGTTTTACTCTCTGAATTCTCTACCCAAAAAAGATAATGTAATGTGGAAATCTAGTATCCCTATTAGAAAACAAATTTATAGATATCTAGAGTCTTTGGAAGATAATGAAAACTTTTGCAGATCATATTTCTCATCTTTATGAGCAAACCCTTGCTCCATTATATCTACACCAAGTCGATTTGAAGTGGGTTCTTCCTCTGGAAAAAGAGAAATGGAGGTTGTTATCGGTGATTCCACTCCATAATCGAAAAGGAGAAAAGAGACAATTGAAGACATCATTGACATTTTAGATGAGAAGGAGAAAGAATCTCTGACTGGCACTGAATATCCTGATCCAAATGACATCTAGTCTATGATAGTTGAAGGAAAAATGAAGAATATTGGTGAACTATGGAATGCTGCCTTGCTTATTGAAAAATTGAAAATTGATGATGCTCTGGTAGATTATCTACTTCAAAAAGGAGTTGAAGTATTTGTTGTTTCTAATTTCCTGCCAGAAAATCTGATTGAGATTGTTGAAGAGAGGATGTCACTTGAAGGTCCAGAAGGACATAAAATGGGAATCTTGATTGAAAGGATATGTAAAAAGGCTATGTAGAGATTGTCTGGATTGATTGAGGAAACAAAGAAGTGTGTTAAAGAAATTTTAGATGTTTACAAGTATTGTCTTTGGTGGCTTGCAGTTGTAGATAACTTCAGAAGTAGAATTGAAGTGATTGAAGTCGAGATGAACAACATTGGAAAGAATTTTTACATATTTGAAGATAAAGAAGGGAAGAAAAGAATAAGATTTAGTGGACTACAGGCTAAACTAATGATTACATAAAGACCTTCCACAAAAGAGAAAATCAGAAAAAGTAGAGAGGTTGCAAAAGAATGTGCAACATAATATTATTCGAGAATTCAATAATTACAAGATAATGATTTTCTTTATAAAAGCAAAGATGCATAACCCTAATCTTATCTTGAGCAACAAGATAGCTTAATAAGATAAAGATAAGAACCTATAACTTAGGAATTAAATAATTACCTAAGTAAACTTATGTAAAGTGTAATTAAATATTAATTACACCAACACCCCCCCATAAGTGAAACTTAGGGAGAAGCAAATTATTATGCAAAGATGAGTCTTGGCAACAAGGCCTGATTAGGTACCCATGTAAAAATGCAATAATGAGGTAGATAAGGAAAACCCAGTGGGACAAAACCCCCTTACAATGAGATGACTGCTACAAAGAAGCACTGGAAGAACACTGTGGAGTAACACTGGAACCACAATCTGACAAGCAATGAAAGATACCTCTGTCTACAACTAAAACCAAAACTGGAATCATGATAATGCGACAGCAAACCCGATGCCACAGAACACTCGAAAACTCACAAACTGGAACAACCCTGGAATTTGTGAAGCAATAGTATATGAAATGATGACATAATCTGGAAGTCATGTATCTCGATGTCCATGCCAAACTGTGACTAAAACTCTTCCATGGGAAGGAGTACCAAAAATAGACTCTAGAATAATAACCATAAAAACATGGCCCTCAAACTGAGAAGAATCTGAACCAATGAGGATCAAGAAACATAATCTCCCAACTGAAGTGTGAACCAATGAATCCGACATGTGTCAAGCTATAGCAAAAAATGTGGCCAAAAGAAACTTGGAAACCAAATAACCCATATGAGTTGCCATCAAAACAAAATGGATATGGTGATCAAAGTGCATGCACACTCTAATCAAATTTATTATGCAAGAAACCCCCCTGAATTGAACTTTATCATAGTTCATTTATTACAATAACCTGACCATTATAAAAGGAGAGCATACAATTATGCATAAATAGAAAAATAAAATAGACCTCATATCTATGTAGAGGACTGAATCATCTTTCCAACACCACAAGAATGACAAAAATTGCATCACCGAGTCAAAAGATATGCCCTGTGGAGTGAAAACAACAACATCTGAGTTCAAAGGACTGAAAAATAAATCTAGAGAAAAATCAGATTAAAACACCTACACCACTAGATCGGTGTCAGAATCAGCTTTCCAATGGTATCTCATTTGCAAAAAACGGAGATCATATGCAAAAAATACACCCGATTTGGTGAAAACAGCTTTAGAATGCCCAATAAGGGATGTAGGGCACCCAAGGGGCTAAAAAAATAGGAACCTGGTCCTGTGAGTGACCAGGGGCTGACGGATTTGGGGCTAGGGCAGAGCCCCTAGTCCTCCATGGGATCGACTACTCTATAGAGGGGGCTGGGCGACTAGGCGGGGCCTGGGCGCATAGCGCCCAATCCCCCCACATGACTGTGACCCTATAAGGCTGGCCCACAGGGGCTATGCAGGCTAGCAGATGTTTGGTGGTGCTGCTCGGCTGAGTGGCCGCTCGGTGGCCGCTGGGCGGAGGGAGCCTTTAAAACTGTGAGTGGTAGCGTGAATACCGAAAAAGCATGTTTTTTAATTTTTAATTTTTATTTTTATGCCTCAGGGAGCGTGCTAGGGAGGTCGTACGGCCGGCCATGCAAAATTTTTTTGCCTTTCGGACCAACTTCACCAAAATCAATGAAACAAATGGTGATCTTGGGGTTTTTGGCCACTATGAACGTGATGGTGACCTACGTTTCTGCACAAACTGCTCCAAAAATTTGGCTACTTCCAGAACTTGCAAAAAATCTCCCAGCCTGAAACCCTCACAGATCTGGCAAATGATGGCTAAAATCTACAAAATAAAAGTCAATCCTAACTTTTTCTAGTGCTCTGAATCCAATGGTGAGGCCCGATCTGATCCAAAACGTCGCATAGATGAACTCAAGGCATGATACCCTCGAGGAATCCCGAACGAACCCTACAATGATTTTCTCAAAAATCTGAGAAGGGGCTGCAAATCAAGGCTCTGATACCATGTCAGAAGCCAAGATCAGATTTGCAAACCAAAATAGACCTTCCACAGAAGAAAAAATAAGAAAAAGAAGAGAGGTTGCAAAAGAATGTGCAACATAATATTATTCGAGAATTCAATAATTACAAGATAATGATTTGCTTTATAAAAGCAAAGATGCATAACCCTAATGTTATCTTGACCAACAAGATAGCTTAATAAGATAAAGATAAGAACCTATAACTTAGGAATTAAATAATTACCTAAGTAAACTTATGTAAAGTGTAATTAAATATTAATTACACCAACATAAATGAATAAACTTCACAATTGAAATAAGCACAATGAATATAAAGGTCCAGGCTACCTTTGCAAAGCAACTAACAATCAGCTAGCTGCAAAAAGTATGGACCAAGGACTATTGCAAACACTTCAAACATTAAATCATGAACATCATTGAATCATATCTAAATCTAAATCTAACATATATCTAATAACCTTGAGAAATTTGAAAGATAGAATCATAAGAACCATGCAAGATAAATAAACACAAAAGAGATCACTAGAAAATCACAATGCCTTTCAATTGTATTGAATCACCCAATTTCAGCAACAATTCCAATGTTCTGTTACAACATTTTCTCTAAAATTGACTAACTACTACCTCTGCTCTACTGCTAAATTCGCTTGTATCTGTCTATGTATTCTATTCTATCTATTCTATATGTTACAAATGAGGAAAAGTGCCCAATTTATAAAGAACCCCAAAGCATGTCAGCCAAGCAAGGGTTTTACAATAATAAAATAGCCAAAACAAGTCAGACCAAGGAGAATTCAAAAAATAAATTGACATTAAATACCTGAACTCAATCCAAGGTTGGCCTGGGATCTCCAGAACAATTCAAACCAAGGAATAGATTTCAATGCAGCCTCATATTAAATGCCTCCAGCATGACCACACCTGACCAAGTCGGCCAAGGGGTGGAGTAACAGTATTTGAATTTCTTCATTAAATTTCATCTCTAGAATTTCCAATGAGCATGCCAGACTTAGCCTGCACTCAGCAAAACCATCATCAATATCCATTATAACACTATTATAACATGAAGATCAAGATTAGTATATCATCAGCAATGTATTCGTAATCCAAATAAGCTCAAACAGAAATCGAAATCAACCTAGAAACATTGCTCAATCACAAACTACATAATCTGAGACTTCGAGCCAGTTGTGGAATCCGGGCTAGAAGGGAAATTCTGGAAAAATTCGGCCCAGGCAGATTTCGACAAGGAAGGCATAAAATCCACCATAGATCATTAAATTGAATAAAGAATGCATAATCATAGTGTAATTTATTAGTTAAGAGCATGTAATGTTAAGAATTCATCATTAAATTCATCCAATTCACCAAATTTTTGAGTTTCACCAAGCTTCCTAGAAAATCTAGAAAAATCTAGCCGGACCTGATTTTTGCGAAAATAATAACACTAAATGAACTCCAGGGAAACAAGAGGAAAAAGGAGGAACCGAGAAAATCTGACCAAACAGGAAAATCCTGAAGATGACAAAAAACCCGAACAACAACAATTCAACACGAATTCACACTCAAATTGATCGAAGGTCACAAATTTAAGGACCTGGGCATGGAACCAGCTTAACCTGAACCTTCAATAGATCTTCCTTGAATTCTAGGCTTAATCGAAAACAAATTGAAAAGAAATGGCAATGCCCTAGACATGAAACCCTAGATTTTAACCATGAATGCACAAGGCAAGCCATGAAATGCCCAAACACACAGGAATTCAAACTCCAAGCAAGACTATAATGTTTTAAAGCACAACAAGATCGAACATCTCAACTCAGAAGAACAAAAATGATAAAGAAAAATGGCATAAAGCTCAAAAATTAACCAAGTTCAGAAACTCGATGACAAGGTGGAAATTTGAAAAAATTCGGCCCATGCAGAATTCTGTGAAGGCCATAAATCTTTGAATTGCAGTGTAAAATAGGCCGAGCCAGACTTTGAACGCAATCTGAGAAAATCCAGACTAGGCAGAAAATCTTGAACTAGCTCAAAAACTCAAATAGCAGCATCAAAACTGGAGTTTGGATGAAATTTGGGAAAATTCAGACCGACCAGAAAATCCTGAACTTGGGTAAAAACCCGAACTTCACCGAAAACATAAGATTTTCAATATGTAACTTGGAAAAAACACTTTGGAAAGCAAGATAAACATATTAATCACATACCAAGGCAATGCAAATCCACAAAATCAAAGGGGCAAAAGACCAAAACCGAAAACAAAAGAGGGTGCCTGCTTTCAGCGGGGCGTGTGTGCAAAAACTACACAACAAATGGCAACTCTATTAGGAAATGCTCTAGAGCATTGGATGATGGACAAGAATCATGAACCCAAAATCTTTGGTTTCGACCTCACTATCAGACAAACAAATCAAAATGCAAGACCAAAGAATCAGAACCAAAGGCAGACTAAACCTTCCATAGACTGAAAATCCAAGTGTGTGCACATGAGTTCATTCCCCTCCTTGAGCTACTACAGGAACCAAGTTCAATCAGGTCAGGCTACGTAAGGATTCTAACTTCAAAAGCATCCTGGATAGAGCCTCGCTGCTAGTCAGGTGTTTATAGCCCTGATGAGGTTATCATTGTGACTCTCCCGAACATAGCTCTATTTCCAGCCATGCGTCTATAGCCCCGATAGAGATATTTAGATACCCCTGATAAGTTGAATTCATTCTTTTGAATTTCAATATTTTCTCTTTTCTTCTTTTTTGATATTCTTTTCTTTTCATTTTTTATTCTTTCAACCTGTGAACAATGAAGTTCACACTTAGGGCTGAGAACCATAGTGGCACTGAAGCATAAATAAGATTTTTCACCTGACAAGACCTCACAAAGATCCTCCAACAACCTCAAGATTTTTAAGATGTATAAGAGATATAAGATTTCATAATACTTCAAATTCGAATCAAACCAATGACCCATCCTCTTCAAATCAGACATTTAGATTGCATGACAATAACAAAGACCTCAACCATCCATTCAATGACACAGGATTAAAGTTCATCAAGGAAATACTCAGAAAAGTCCCAGAAAAAAGAACATTTTCTATGTAGGTGCAACACATTCCAAAGAAAACAAGAAGACCTCCAAAGCAAAAGCAGAGCAAAATAGATCAAACCGAAAGAAAACCTAAACTAACCAAAACCTAATCTAAAGAAAGCTAGAGTAGAAAGAAAATTTAAAGAGAGTAGAGCAATCTACATTTATTCAAATTAAACTATATACAAAGAGACTCAAAACAACTCATTATCAGACAGGGTGAACCAAGACCTACATCTATATGATTCATTAATGCATGAACAAGCAACAAGGTGAAAGTAACAGTCCTTAAGAATGCAAACTTATCTTTATACTCAGCAAAATAAGGCTCAATAATGCAACATTCAAACTCAACCTCATAATCAGGAATGATCAGCAATTGAGGCAACTCATTAAAACCATGATTAATCCATATGCAAGTTGTCTTTCCTAAACTCCCATAATCAAATTGACAAGATTCAGAATTTTCAGCAAGGAAAGACACAACCTGATTTTGTACTACAGTAGACCGGATGTGGTATTCTTCATTCTTCAATTGTAAAGAGCTAATATCTATGTCATCAGGAGGTCTCCATTGATGGTACAACAATCCCTTTGTGTTGGAAACCATAAATTCCTCAATAGGATGCTCATGAAGACACATCATGGACCAATCTTTAAGCACATTTTCACTTGCAGTTGTGTGATCATGCCCATCAATTATGACTGCAATATTACTATTTTCAACAATATTCAAATTTTCCTGCATATCAATATGAGCCACATCAGTTATCTCATCCTTAATGCTTGAAACCTATGAATTTTCAATATTCATTTCATCAATAGATAGAGGAAAAACAGAATTTGATAAATGAAA
This sequence comes from Sequoia sempervirens, assembly GCA_007258455.2. Classification (NCBI taxonomy): domain Eukaryota; kingdom Viridiplantae; phylum Streptophyta; class Pinopsida; order Cupressales; family Cupressaceae; genus Sequoia; species Sequoia sempervirens. The sequence continues at coordinate 212,201,610 of VDFB02373365.1, forward strand.
AGACTCCCTGAATTCTTCCTCTGTTGTCATTGGCTCAGACTCTGGATCACATTCATCAGGAATATTTACCACTCCATTAAGTGCTTCCTCATGCTTTTCAAGACATTCATCAACAACTTGTTGAAATTCTCCCATTGGAGCTTTTTGTGTATCCCTCGCATGTTGTGGCAATTGTATTTTCTCTTCCACCTCTTTTTTGGCTGCCTAACACTGGAAGCATGTGAATTCTGAATGCTCTTCCTCATGTATCCTGCACAAAGATGGTAGCATAACTCAAGGTTGACCAATCCTTTATAATCCTAGCAACAAACTCTTCATATCCAGTCTTTATTGGATCCTTATTCTGAATGAATTCCTAGAAATTATCCAGTAAACTAAGCTGACTGTCTTTAAGATCACCTTCATTTTCAACTAGTTCCACCAGGGATTCAGTACTACTGGACTCTGTTATGAGATCAATAGGCATTGTGTGGAACATAAGGACTTCTTAAAAGGGGCTGCAAGCACATAATTACCCATACTTACCTCAGATATCATAATTTCTTTGGAGGTGCTTTTATATTCTGTGATCATATACTTCATCCTGGGTTCTCTTTTAATTCTAATATGGTTTTACACTCCCTTCCAAGGAAGCCACGTGAGAGTTATCGGTTGATACATGTCCATTCAAGGCCCTGGTAAAGTCTCTTCCCAGAATCAGGCCATAAGCATCAGTTATATCAACCACTTGTATATTAATGACCTATTGAATCCTAGGATTAGAAGCAAAATGCATATGAATCATGTTTAATTCTCCTACAACATTAACTTCAATTCTATCCAATTGTGTAACTTTCTTTTGGGAATCAGTAGGAGTAATGCCCAAAGCTCGACAGACACCATATGGCATTACATTGGTGGAAGCACTAGAATCTAACAAGCAATTGTGCAAGTGCTTACCAAATATGCGAACAAAAATAAGGAATGGAGGAGCCTCTATTTTTCCTTGAAACAAAGTTAAGGGAGTATCTACTTGAGAAGCTTGAGTTCTATCTTTCTCTTTTCCCTTATCTCTAGGAGGCATATGAACTTGATTATGAGTCTAATTTTTCCTTCCTACTATTTGAGAGTTAAATACCTTGTTGATACTTTCACTAACTGATCTATCTTGTGATATGGAATTTGCATTATAAGCTCCTAGGACTACATTCCTAATGGTTGGAACCCTCAATAACTCAAATGTAGAGAGACTTACCTTTAGTTTCTTGAGTTTCTTTGCAACATATATAGCCAATTGTTCTTCACTTAGATCAGCAGGAGTCTCTTTTGGATAGTCCACCATCTTGTCTTTGCTTGCTTCAATACTCCTTCCTTTTGACATGTCCATATATGATTGTCCTTCCTTTGACAGATACTACTTAGACACACGAGGATATGATGGATTATTGTTGGCATTAGGATCTGGAGGTATTGTGAAGTTGCTTGGTGGAATGGAGGTGGTGAAGGGGCCTCCAGCTGGTGGATGTCTATGTGGCATGTCTCTTGAATCATACTTCTTAACAGGCCTCTGGAAAGTTTGTACTTCTTCAACATAAGCTTCTTCTTCATCCAAGGGGCCATTGTCATTCACTAGATTTTAATCAAACAACTGTGAAATTTTATCTCCATTACACACTTGGTCTGCCTCTTCCTTGAGCTGGTCTGATTGTTCTTCAGGAACATTGTCTTTGCTCTGTGGAAAAGGAACATGGTTCAGGACCAACACTGGTGAATCATAAGGAATAGATGGCACCATCTCCTGACTAATCGAATTGTTCTCCACTTCATATTGGAAGATTGAAGCTGTTGTCTGGAACTCTTGACAATCTAATTTAGAATGCTGACTTGTTTTGTGAAGTCTACACCATCCTGATAAAGCAACTTCAACTAAAAATACACCACTAGGAGGCTTCTCTTGACTGACTGGCTAATTGACTAGTTGATCCAATGGAGTAGGGACTCCTCCATTATTAGGCCTTGTGTTCCAAGTCTTGTTTTGTCTCGGTGGCTATCTCCTATCAAAACCTTTTCCACCAGCTTGACCTCTATCAAAGTTCTGGCCTGAGGACTGTCCTTTATCATAATTCCATCCTCTGTCATTAATATATCCCCAGTCATTGTTGTATCCTGCATTATTATATCATTTGTTGTTGTTGTATCCTCTATCATGATGTTGTCCTCTATCAAAGTGATGTCCTTGTTGATTTTCTTGACTTTCTCTATTTTGATTGGATTGCATATTTCTCTGAGCATCTTACAACTGACTATTCTAGTTCCTCAAGTAAGTTACCTCCATATTCAGCTTCTTCACTTGTTTAGACAATTCATCCAGTCTCTCCTAGTCAGGACTTCTATATGGGGGTTGGCTCGCATTATTTTGGGAATGTCCTACTGCAGTGCTGGTACTTAATGTCTAGTTCAAAACTTTAGAATTCTTCAGATATGGGGGGTAGCTAGCATGAGATTGTGGATGAAGAGTCTAATTTTCACTTTGTTGGGGATAGTTAGTTGTAGGTGGCATTTGACACACTGGAGGCCCTGGGTGAGGGACCATAGGCAACTAAGGAATCAGATTCATAATGGGAGTATGATTGGTGAGAGCCTAGTTAAGAGCTTGGACTTGTCCAGGATGAGCAGTGGGTCCTAATGATGGTAAAGGTCCAAACAAATGTTGTCTTAAGGAAATGCTAACCTTTACAGCCTCTGCATATGCATCAAGTAGGGTATTAGGAGGATTATTTCTCCATTTCATGAAGGTAGCAGTCAGACTATCAAGACCTTCATAATAGACTTCTAAAGCAGTGGCATCATCAATAGCATAGGGGGCCTGCAGTTGGGTATAGGAACAATGAAACCTATTGTTAAAGGACCCTATAGGCTCATTGAATTCTCTCTTAACATTAGTGAACTGGCAATAGAGCTCATTGTAACTAATGGGAATCCTAAAATTTTGCAGGAATGCAATCTCTAGTTTATTCCAATGCTGGATAGACCCGACAGGTAAGTGATTATACCAATAGAATGCATCTTCTCCTAAGGAATAAGGAAAGAGCCTACATGCTACATCCTCATGATTGATTCCTATATCCTTAAGGCTATTCTGAAAGATCCTAATGTGTTCTTCAACTGTTCTATTGGGATCATTAATATGGAACTTCAAACAAAAGTGTTCAAGGTTCTTGGGCATGACATTGTAATTGGTGAAACTCAATGGAGATGGGTTATTAGCTAGGAAACCCATTAGTGGAGATGGGGGTGGTAATGGCTGATTTATGACTGGCTGAGGTTGTTGGATGGGAATGTCCTCAGACTCAGATGAAGGTGAACTTGGGGATGATGGAGATGATGGAGGTGGTTGGGTGGATGATGATTCTCCCTTTGTACCATTCCTTCTTGACCTAGTAGGGTCTAGTAATTCTTGAAATTTCTCCTCTCCTGGAGTAGATCTAGTTCTTCTTCTAAATCTTTCAGGAGATATAGCGTACAAAAATTGATCCAGCTTAGCTTATTCAGGCCCTCCTTCTAGCGCCAATCTATTGATGATGTTTTCTGCATAGCAATAGCTCAGACAGAATATGAAATCCTATCTCTCTTGAAAGGTAAATCTCTATCAGCAAGCCTCAAGAGATAACCCCAAGGTCTCTAATGTCAGGTCTTGACAATGCATAAACAAGTCAGTGATAAATGTGAAAATGTTGGTAATCACAAAGGGACCTTACTACAAGCAAAGACTGAATCTTGAACTTATCAGATCTAGCAATGTAATGATACTTCAATCCTAAATCTATCTCAAATGATAAAATAAATAACAAAAGATTAGGGTTTCAAATAAATATCTAAATCTAACTACTCCTAAGATTAACAATACAAATTATGAAATACTTGAAATAGACCAATCCCTCATAAACTAATTCCTACATGACCAAGACAAATCTACAATCTCACAGAAACAGTGCAATCTTCTAAGGTTTTAAATATTTTCAGATCATGAACATTCATCCAAGACAACCCAATTGCAATTGAAATGAATAAACTTCACAATTGAACTAAGAACAATGAATATAAAGGTCCAGGCTAACTTTGCAAAGCAACTAACAATCAACTAGCTGCAAAAAGTATGGACCAGGGATTGCTGCAAACACTTCAAACATTAAATCATGAACATCATTGAATTAGATCTAAATCTAAATCCAACATATATCTAATAACCTTGAGAAATTTGAAAGATAGAATCATAAGAACCATGCAATATAAATCAACACAAAAGAGATCACCATAAAATCACAATGCACTTCAATTGTATTGAATCACCCAATTTCAGCAACAATTCCAATGTTCTGTTACAACATTTTCTTTGAAATTGACTAACTTCTACCTCTGCTCTACTGCTAAAGTCGCTTGTATATGTCTATGTACTCTATTCTATCTATTCTATATGTTACAAATGAGGCAAAATGCCCAATTTATAGAGAACCCCAAAGCATGTCGGCCAAGAAAGGGTTTTACAATAATAAAATAGCCAAAACAAGTCAGTCCAAGGAGAATTCAAAAAATAAATTAACATTAAATACATGAACTCAATCCAAGTTGGCCTGGGATCTCCAAAACAATTCAAACCAAGGCACAGATTTCAATGCAGCCTAAAATGCTTCCAACATGAGTGCACCTCACCAAGTTGTCCAAGGGGTGGAATAACAGTATTTGAATTTATTGATTAAATTTCATCTCTAGAATTTCCAACGACCATGCCAGACTTAGCCTGCACTCAGAAAAACCATCATCAATATCCATTATAACACTATTATAACATGAAGATCAAGATTAGTATATCATCAACAATGTATTCATAATCCAAATAAGCTCAAACACAAATCGAAATCAACCTAGAAACATTGCTCAATCACAAACTAAAGAATCTAGGACTTCGAGTCAGTCGTGGAATCTGGGCTAGAAGGGAAATTCTGGAAAAATCCGACCCAGGTAGATTTTGACAAGGAAGGCATAAAATCCACCATAGATCATTAAAAATGAATAAAGAATGCATAATCATAGTGTAATTTATCAGTTAAGAGCATGGAATGTTAAGAATTCATCATTAAATTCATCCAATTCACCAAATTTTTGAGTTTCACCAAGCTTCCCAGAAAATCTAGAAAAATCCAGCCAAACTGGATTTCCACGAAAATGATAACACTAAATGAACTCCAAGGAAACGAGGGGAAAAAGGAGGAACCGAGAAAATCTGACTGAACAGTAAAATCCCGAAGCCGACAGAAAACCCAAACAACAACAATCTAATACAAATTCACACTCAAATTGACCAAAGGTCACAAATTTAAGGACCCATGCATGGAACCAGCTTAACCTGAACCTTCAACAGATCTTCCTTGAATTCTAGGCTCAATCGAAAACAAATCAAAAAGAAATGGCAACGCCCTAGGCATGAAACCCTAGATTTTAACCATGAATGCACAGGGAAAGCCATGAAATGCCCAAACACAAGAATTTGAACTCCAAGCAAAACTATAACATTTTAAAGCACAAAAAGATCAAACATCTCAACTCAAGAGAACGCAGATGATAAAGCAAAATGGCGTAAAGCTCAAAAATCAACCAAGTTGAGAAACCCAATGGCAAGGTAGAAATTTAGAAAAATCCAGCCCAGGCGGAATTCTGCAAAGGCCAGAAATCTTTGAACTATAGTATAAAATAGGCCGAGCCAGACTTTGAATGCAATCCAGGAAAATCCAGATGGGGTAGAAAATCCTGAACTGACTCAAAAACCCAAATAGTAGCATCAAAACCAGAGTTTGGATGAAATCCGGGAAAATCCGGACAGACCAAAAAATCCCGAACCTGGGTAAAAACCAGAACTTCACCCAAAACTTAAGATTTTCAATATGCAACTTGGGAAAAACACTTGGGCAAGCAAGATAAACATATTAAGCACATACGAAGGAAATGCACATCCACAAAATCAAAGGGGCAAAAGACCAAAAGCGAAAACAAAAGAGGGTGCCTGCTTTCAGTGGGGCATGTGTGCAAAAACTACACAACTAAACCCCAATCATCTTCTAATAGCTTTATGACTTCCTCAATATGTTTTTCTTTTTCTTTTTTTTGCATGGGTTCTACTTGTGTAGTCGGTGTCAATGTTTTCAAAGGATTTTCCTTATTTTTCTTAGTGTTTAAACAACTATTTGGTTAACAACTATTTGGTTCAAGATTAGCTTCAAGTATGTACACTTTGTTGTTCTAGATGTACTTCATTTATACAATGAAGAGTAGAAGGAGCCCCTTTCATTGCATGAATCCATGGCCTTCTTGAAAGAAGGTTAAATATCATGAGGCATAACATGGATCAATGTTTCTAATGTGGTCTTTCCAGCTATAATAGGGAAAGTGATCACACCAAGTGGTTGTTTCCCTATATTATCAAATATCTTAATAGATAAAGAATCAGGTTGAATTTTTTATTTATCCATGCCATGCCTATCCAAAAGGGCCACACTACACACATTAAGGGTGGAGCCATTATCAACAAGGGTTCACTTTATGCCTCTTCACTTCTAGCGAACAATTACCATGAAAGCATCATTTTTTTTTACACTTCCAAAGGAGGGAGCTCACTTTGGTGGAAAATAATGTTAGCATTTATTCCTTGAGTCATGGTTACGAGGTCATTCGGGTTTGCACTAAAGGGGACCACAATTTGTTGCAAGGCACTTTAAATCATGTTATGATAATGAGGAGATGCTTGAATAAGGTCCCATATTAATATTTTAGTAGAAGTATTCTTCAGTTCTTCGACAAGATCATACTCCTTTGCACTTTGTGAAGGAAAATGAAGAGGATCTGGTAATATAGGGTTAGGTAGTGGGAAGGATGTTGAAGGTATTTGTCTTGGTTGTGGATTGTTTCTAGTGTTATATGTATGAGCAATGGTGTTATAATTCGGTTGTTGTGAAGCATTATTCTTAGGTGGGTAAAGGATGAATTGAGGTTGAATAATATTAACGTCCTTAGTGAAGGAGAGTCTAATGTTACTTCATCATCATCATATAAGGAAACTATATCACTATTATCAATGTTAGCATTTTCTTGCACCATGATATTCTCCTTAGAAGGATATTTTTTAGGAGAACTACAAGCAAGATGTTCATTACATTCAAAGGTTGGCTCTTCAAAAATGACTTCATCACAAGTAAGGGATTTGTCAATGGTTGGATTTTTGTGTTCATCAATGTTGTCATTTTCTTATTCAATAATTTTTTTCCTAGGAGAAGATAGACACATAATATTCTCATGACTCTCATTGGTTTGATATTTTAACACAAAAATATCTTCTTTACAACTAGGAGAGATACTAGGAAAAGAAAAAATGTGATTTTCATGTTTATCTATGATTTCATCCTCTTTCACTAAAACATTCTCTCAAGCAAGGGATGAATGGAGACTAGGTAAGGTGATGTTTAGAAATGTGTCTATGATCTCGTTCTCTTGTGCTATAATATCTTCCCAAGTGGGGGAGAAAAGGACAAGCAAGAATTTCATGATTCTCAGTGATTGTATCTTTTTTCACCTAGATACCTTCATCACTAATAGGAGAGGTATCAAGAGAAGAAAAAATTTGATCATCATGATTTTCTATACTTGTATCTTCTTCAACCATTCCATTCCCACAAATAGGAGAGATAGGAGGGGGTGTAGATTTAAGGAAAGCATCAATATTTTCACTTTCTTGCACTAAAAGACTCTCATAACTAGGAAATGTATTGAATGAATGAATAACATGCTTATTGACTAAATTTTTCTTTGAAATTTTGGAAAATATAGATACTAACATTTGTGACAAGTAATCTATGCAAAATTACAATGGAAAGAGACTTAAAATGTAATGTGAAGACCTAGAATGAAATGTGTAAATGCAGTTTTGGTGCAGGAGCACCCAAGCTCTTCAAGGAACACTTCAAGAGACATGAGGATGAAGGGGTCATGAAGACCTATCAAGGAACTTAGAGCATCAGTTATAACATCCTAAAGCCTATAATGGCTTTTGAAATGGTTAAAAACATTAAAGGAGTCAAATGTCCTAAGGGTCTTGATAAGGACCATATGACCAAAATGCATTGTAATTGGACAAATAATGTCCTAAGAGTCTAGATAGGGTTTCAGTGTTTTAATTAGGTTCATTAAGGTTGAATAGTGAAATGAAATAAGTTTTAGAAGGTTTTAGTCATAGGAGTTAATAAATTTCAAGTTGGAGTATTCAGATTTTTAAAATCCAACTTTGGCGGGAAAGTGTGTTTTTGATGTTTTAACAACTTTAATGTAATCAAACCAATTCCAAACAGTTTGAGCAGTTTTTTTATGGTTATGTAACCCTAAAGGAATCATTTGTATGGAGTTTGGGTTTCTAGTACGGATTTTGTACGGACTGCTACAAGAAAAAGCAAAAAAATAGCAATTTCTTGCATTTTTCTTGTGCTCTTTTGATGTTTTATTGATTTCTATTGAAGATTTGTTTAGTAGGATGGTTTAGGGACTTGTATCAACTTTTTTTGAAGTCATTTGAATGTCCTAAAAGCAACATAAATCAATTCTTTGTATATTATTTCTGACTGTCCTCAAGAAAGTGCAGATTTTTCACTAATTTTGAGGTTTTTCATGGATGATTGATCCATTTCAAGGTAAAATGCTGCTGTGACCTATGAAATGGATCATTCCTAACATGTAACATACATATTTAACAAAATAATGTGCAGGGAAGAAGAATATTGAGGTGTACACCAAGATTTCACAATGCAAAGTGCTTGAAGATGGAGGCTAGGGTATAGCAGCATAAGATCTGCCTTAATGAGGGGTGTGTTTTTGAGTTGGGATAGACTAAATATGTTTTCTTAATAGTGTAGAGTCAATGAGAAAGTTCTGGAAGTGATTGGAAGGTTAGTTTTCAAGAAGCCCTAGTTTTGAGGCAAGTTAAGGAGGGTTTTGTGTTTCAGTGTGTTAGAGGTGTCATAGAGGTCTAAAAACTTGGAATCCTTGGTTTTGAGTCATTTTAAGGGACTTTTGAAAGTTTCATGGTCAGGGGTTGAGTTTAAAGAGGGGTTGCTTTGGAAAAGTGGGCTAATTAGGCCTAGTTTTTTAGGAGACGGCATATTTTGGAAGGGTTTGTCTGAAGCAAGTGATATCAAGGTTTGGATATGTTGTTTGTCATCACAAACCACATCTGAAATAGTCATTGGACTAGAGGCTCCTTTGGAAAGTTTGAGTGCAAAGTCAAAAATCCTTCGCTAGAGGCCTAGTTGGCTAGTAGCCTAGTTAAGGTGAAAAATTGGTTTTGTGTCTAAGTCTAAGGGTTGGGCTTTGAAATAATTCAAAACAAGTTTGCTTAAGTCTCTTAAGGGTGTTCCAAGGGTTTGGGTCCATAAAGAGAGCATACAAATGATTAGTGCATCATTAAGCCTTGTCTCCATTAGGGTGCCTGGGAGATAGCTTGAGATTGCAACCTTTAATCCTTGAAATCTTTGTGTTTCTTTCAAAGTATCTAACCCTCTGCATCAAGTTTTCAGATTGCAAACAAAGTAATTTACTGATTACACTATGCAACAATTTAAAAATGAAATTTTGTAAATGCAAATTTGGAATCGAGAAATGCATGAAATGAACTAATTTAATCTAGATCTAGTGAAATACATGTAACATAAAACTCAGCCAACTAAAACAGATAACTAATGAAGAAAACAAAAGTGCAGAAACAAGGTTTTCAATGTTGCAAAAGGAACTTTTAGAGCCAATCTAGTACTAATTCACCCAGATGGGCATATGAGTCCCAGTCAGGTTTTTTGGAGGGGTCAAATGCTAGAAAAAACACAACACAAAAATCCCATAAAGTAGGAAAAATAACCTGTACTAGGACTAAATCACCCAAACGGGCGTATGAGTCCTAGATTAGAGTTTTTACACTGATTTTAGCAAATTATAAGTTGATTCTAATGTTTCTAACTTGTATGGTGTCTAGACTATTTGAAATTGCAAAATTTAGGTGAAATTGAATGATCTATGATGCAAAAATGCAACTATATGAACTTTCACTAATGCAAGACTTAGAAACCCTAGATGCCAATCAACTAATGCAAATCCTAATGCAAAGTTAATGCAAGCTAGATCTAGGAATATGATGGACTCCAAATCAAAATTAAGGTGTTCTAAATATAGGTTCACTAAAATGAAAGGTGTAAAATAGTTGCTTTATGGTTTAGGACAGAACAAGTTTTCTTCACTTCTCATTCAAGGAAACCTTGGACATCTCAATCCAAAGATGGAATGAAGGAAAGAGATCTATAATACGGATGTCCTAGGGTATGGTTAGAGACAAAAGAGGGGTTCACCACCAAGCTAGGGATTGGAAAGAAAAGAGATAAATGAATCATACAAAGTACCATGCAAAACCTAACTAGATTACCTAAGAAATGAAATTGAAATGCAGAATATCAAACTGGAAATGAACAAAGGTGCACTTGGAAGAAGGATGAGGTTAGAACAAGATTCAAAACCTTGAAATATTGTTGTTTAATGCCTACTGGGACTCATACACCAGTCTGGGTGATTTAGTCCTACACTAAGGTTTTTGTGCCAAAAGTGGAATCTCACAGTGGTTGATTTGAAACAACTAAAATCTAGAAAATATGCTATATTGGGACTCATACGCCACAAGTGGCACATCAGTCCCACTCTTCTTTTTCAAAGTTCGAAGACCTAAATGTGCTCTCCTATCTTTGCTCTTCCTGCCACACTTTGCTTTTAGGTCTAAAACCTTGTTTTGCAACCTATAGGTGACTTTTAGTGAAGATGATAACCTTCTGACAACTTGATGATTTTCTTCAAGCTCCAAGACACCTAGATCTACAAACACATATGCAAAGAGAGAGAAAAGTGTTGTTTTTTTAGGGAATAGGGGTTTTCCTTGGTCAAATCCCATTTGGGTAATTAGACCAAATGATGAAACAATGAAATAAGGACATGAAACATGAAACATGAGATGATGATACCTTGGATGTTGTATTGGAATGTAAATCTGCAATCTATCATGATGTGGTCATGAAGAATGTAGATCTTTATCTCAAATTGGATGTGAAATAATGCTTGCAAATGGATCTTGAATTTTTGCAAAAAATGATGTAGTAATTTTCCCTTGAATTCCTTAGAAATGATTTTGAATTCTCTTGTGAAGTCTTGTAAACTCTTGTAATCATAAACTTGCTATTAGGAGTGCTCTCTTGAAAGTCAGAGGTGGAAATGAGTGAAATAACCTTGTATTTATACTTGTTTATGCCAAATTTCTTGAAATTACAACTCTACAAGATGACATAAAATCTAGGAGGATAAAATCCCACCAATAATTTGAATTTAATTTAGGTTTAAGCCACATAGGGCTCATTTTCCAGTTGTGGCGTATGAGTCCCAGTAGGTCAAGCTTTGGGACAAATTTTTCAAGAAATGCTTAGATTTATGTGAAATCCAAATCAAGGCCCTGAAACCTAGGTGGGACTCATATGCCCAAGGTGGTGTATGAGTCCCAAATCACTAAATCTAGGCCACACAATATAAAAACATTAATTTTTTATTGTTCATTTGATATACGCCAGGATTATCCTCAGAAAGATGCATTAATTAAGGCTTGCAGATGTAAAATAAGGCCGAATAAGGCATAAAGAAGCCCAATTTATTAATGAAACCCTAGATTAGTGTGAATTTTTTAAGATGCACTTTAAAACACCCTAAATAAGGCACCATTAGGTCCATTTAGTTTACAAGGGCCCTAAATTTAATGTGAAGGTGTAAATGAATACACTTTACAACACTAAATTAAGGTAAAGTTAGGTTAATTTAGCTTAAAAGGACCATAAACACAATGTGAATGTGTAAAATACATTGCAACACTAGATCAAGGAAAAATTATTCCTAAATTAGGTATGATAATGTAAACAATGACATTTTTCTACACTACTATTTGATAATCCATTGTTTGGAGATACATGTTGAACCAAAGAATTTTAAATAGATATGATATATTGATTCGCCCCCCTCTCAGTATATTGTGTTCCCTTCAATTGTTATCATATCCGAGTTTTTTTAACAAAGATTAATTGCTTGAGGTAGATTCAATATGGCACACTCAGTGGCTCAAGAAGGTTTTTCTTCAAACAAGGAACCACTCTTTGATAGATCCAATTATGCTTTTTGGAAAGTAAGGATAGAGGTATACTTTATGGACGTAGGGTTTGAGGTTTGGAAATTAGCTATATATGGATATGAGATCCTTGAAAGTTCCTCGAGAGATCAAGCTATAAAGAAGGTTTCTGAGAACAATGCTAACATTGCAAGGATTTTTTATGTGGTTTATCTAATTTTGAGTTTCTAAATATATTGCATTGCAAGGAAAAAGGGGAAGTGTGGAGCAAGTCACACAACATCTATGAAGGTGATGAAAAGGTCAAACAAGACAATATTCAAACTCATAAAGGTCAATTTGAAATTTTGAAAATGAAGGGGAAAATATTGCCATACTCCTTCTCAAGGTTGTTGAGGTTGTCAAATCTATCAAAGGTCTTGGTGAAGAACTAAAATAATGTATGATTGTGAAAAGGGTATGCATATCCCTTCCAAAAAAAATTAATGTAAAATTTTCTACTATTGAAGAAGCTAAAGATTTGAATAAATTAACTATGGATGAATTACATGGAATTCTAACTACCTATGAAATGAGAATTTAGAATGAAAATTCTATAAGGAAGGATGCTACATTTAAGGTTTCCAAGAAGCACAATGACATTGATTCAAATGATGGATCTAATTCATAAGAAGCAAACTTTATTAGAAGGCTACAAAGAGATTCTGGAAATTATAAAGGTAAGTTGCTTTTTAAATGTTTTAGTTGTGGCCACGTAGGTCATTTCATGGCTAAGTGTCTACATAAGGAATCAAACAATGATGAAAGGAAGTCATTTCAAAAAGGGAAAAAGATTCAAAAAAAATAGAAAAGTTTCTTTATCAATGAGGAAGGCTACTCAGTTGATGATGATGACCAAAGTAACTCCAAAAAAGAAGGATAAATGACTCTCTTCATGGCTATGGAAACCTCTAAAGAAGATACAAAAATATAGTCTATAGTTGAAGGTGATGTGGATGTAGACCTTTTGGAAGAACTGCTCTATGTTGATAAGGAAATCAAAAGGTTGAAGAAAATAATTGTAGAAGAAGTGAAACCTAAAGAAAATTTATCTTAGAATTTTGAGGATGCAAAGAAAATGATCATTGATATAAATTTCCGAGTAGAAGAATAAATTATGATTGAATAATTTCTAACTAAAATATTGCCATCAAGAGATAAGGATTGTGAAATATTGCAAAAGATCACCACACATCAAAACCAATATTGGTCTTTTAAATAAATAGAGGAATAAGGTGATCAAAAAACATTTAATGTTTGTTGTTGAGACTCTAGAAATGAATGGCTCCAGAAGTTCAAATTTTGATAAAATCATAGTGAACAATGAAATAAAGGTGTTGAATGATGGATTTATTCAAGTGCATAGACATAATAGAAGGTACAGAAGAAAATATTTAATAGAAGTCTACAGTACCAAGTTCTATCATTATTTTTCTAGTTACTATTTTAATTGCAATCACTATGGTAATAAGTCCATGAAATGTATAAATTCTCCTTAAAATTCTAAATGATCTCAAAGGAGAAAAGGTTAGGGAAATACATGGTGGCTTAGACTAATCTACATACTCAGAAGGAGAAGAACCTATGGATCATTGACAATGGATGCTCAAGTCACATGAATGGGACAAGAGCAAGTTCATGCACTTTAAGAAGTATAATGGAGGATCTGTAACTCTTGGTAATAACACTATTTCTAAGTTTATTGATAAGGGTATTTTGAGTCTTGAAAGAGGAAAGGGAAAAACTCATGATGTCTTGTATGTGGAAGGTTTCAAAAACAATTTTTTGATTGTAATTCAAATGTGTAATCAAGGTTACAATATTTTATTAACTGCTAAATATTGTGAAATAAAAAAGACCAATGCTAGAGATTTGGTTGTAGAAGGAAGTAGGATTGGAAATGATATATATCATCTCAGTGAGGTAAATGGATAGATTTTTTTTGGAATACAAAGAGAAGAGACCTAGATATGGTATAAAATATTAGGACACCCCAACTTTTATGATCTAGTAAGGATCAATTCAAAAAAGTTGGAGCACCCAAGAGAAACAACACACCAAAATAAACCTTCATGAAAGAACGAGATAAGCAATAGAAGAAGTTATTTCACTAGGAGTGAAAAGGAATGCATTAAGAAATGAAAAACATAATGTACAAAGTGCCTTAAAAAGGCATGAAAAATTGGTGATGGGTGAGAAACTTCCCAATACGGGAAAAAACTACCCTGAATAACAAATGCACTATTAACCCTAAGTAAACCTAAGAAAGTGAAAATATTCACGCTAACAAAAAAGAATGGTAAGAGATGTGCCTAATATTACGAATTAACCCCAGTCTACAAGCTAAAAACCATGTCATGAAGGAAAACAAACAAAGACCAAATTTCCCACTAACAAATATTCTACCAAAAATCCATTGGATTTGACTCATACTGATCTATGGAGACTAATGAAAACAAAGAGCTTACAAGGTGACCTATATTTTATGATGTTTATTGGTGACTACTCTAGAATGACTTGGATTACTTTTCTAAAATAAAATTTTGTAAGTTTGTGTAATTTTTCATTGATATGTCTAATGGAAAAATGAGTAATGAGAATGAGTTATTAATATGCAGTTTTTTCATTAATATAATCATTATATGGATATTGATATACAAATAATTTGGTGAATCATGTGTATATTGGTTATAATCCAATGTATATTTTCAAGAAGGTTTGATCCAGTGTAGATAGTTGAAGTGGAAAATTAGTTGTGTTAAAATAGTATTTTTAGTGTATCAGACATCTGGTATTTCAGTCTACATTGGTCCACCTTAAGGAATCTTGCTAGATATGGTTTTAAGGAAATTTTGTTGGATGTTAAAGGATTCTAAATCCATTTTTTTACATTTTTTTTCCCCTCTAATGAAGAAGTTATGAATAATATAATATCGGGTCTACCAGTGATAGTGATTTCCAATACAGGGTGTATGTTTTGGTGAGTCGGCACTTCACTGCAGATTGGTATATGGTCTTGCAAATTTATGGTATTTTTGATAGGTTTCAAGTGCATCTTAATTACAAGTGGCATGAATTTTGGAGGTCTATGTGTCCATTTTTAGTTGATCAGCTAGTGAATTTTGGTGTTAGTTCATTATCGGTGCTGACCTAAAATGATATGAGGATTGTGGAGTTTAAATAAGTGTTGATGCATTATGTGGGAGATAATATAGGTCTATACCAACCTATTTGAGTTCATCATAAGTTTTTTTTGTGAGGGTATGCAAGATCATGATGGGCCAAAAAGGGGCAAGATGATGGGTATGTGGTGATGAATTTGATTTACCCAAAATTGATGAAACCAAAAGGGTTTTTAAAGAAGATTCTCAACTTTCCACCAATATAAATTATGCTTTACTTTGAATTAAATAAGTAATTATTACTCATTTTCTATTTGAATTATGACTAAAGTCTTGATTGATAGGCTGATTGAGAAACATCTATAGCTTTCAAACGGTATCAAATTTTTTGAATCCAAAACATGCATCACATTCTATGCTTCACATACTATAGGATTAAAAAGAAAAAATGAATTTCATGAAGTTTTGACCAAGTTAGTGGTCGACATACAAGTTTTTATATTTTTAAAAGTTGTAATAAAAAATTCATAATTAATTATTTACTTGGAAAAAAATTACAAAAAAAATGTATCACATCAGGACATGATTCATCTACTTATATCAAAAATATTATAAAAAATATTATCATTTTATTGTGGTTAGGGTGGTCAGACAGACACCTCCTTATTTTTTCCCTAAAATTTAAGTACTATGCATTGAAATTTAAAATTTTCACCAAATAGATTTAAAAAAAAAAAAAAACCTAGTATTTTAGAAACTACATTCAATTTGCTACAGATTCTATTCATACATATTTTTGAAATAATATAGATAACTTATTTAAATTTTTACATCAAGTTGTCTACCTCTAATTTTTCTAATTTTTTTGCCACTTAAGGGCCTATTTTTTCCATGATGATCTTGCACATACCCGGAATGAAGTATATTTTGGGGTCAACAAGTTATATTTTGCATGATACATCTAATTAGGCTGATCTATTTGATGTTGGGATGAAATGGATATAAGTATAAGATCATTTCAATGTTGGAGTGTGTGTTAGAGAATATGCAAGTGTAGAACATAATAGAGTGTTAGAATGGAGTGATGAAGTGTGTTGACTATGTGTATTGAGCTTCAGTGGAACAATATTCTAGCATGTTGTAGATGCATTTCTAATAGCTCATTTTAGTTGTGTGCCACCCCTCTCTTTTATATTTTCTTCTTTGTATGGGTAGCAAGTCCACTAGGTCAATCAGTCCACCTACAATGAGCACTTTTGTAATATATTATAACTGGTTATAATACATTGTGAGTAAATCCTCACCATGGTTTTTCCCTTTTTTGGTTTTTCCATGTAAAAATATGGTGTTCATCTACTTTGTGATGGTGATGGTTGATTTCATGCTTTCCTTTCTTATTATAAATTAAATATTCTATGTGAAATGAATGTTTAAATGTTTAAGTGGATTCAAATAATAGTGATTCACCATGCCACTCAATATTATGGGTGTTCAACAATTGGTATCAAAGCTTAGTTCCTTGGGGAAGATCTTGGAGGTTGAACACATGGCTCTTAGAAGATATCCTACTCTTTCGAAATAAATTCTTGCTATTGAATTTATGAAAGAAGAGTGCATGGTTGATATGAATGGATAACTCAAAATAGCCCTTAAATATCTGGAAAGGACTGAAAATGAGAACAAAGATTTGAAGTAAAATATCAAAGAAGAAGATGAATGCATCAGAAAGTTGAGAGAGAAAATCACGAAGTTCAAATAAAGACATAAGGAGGCTAATGAGCAACTGAAGCAAGCCAATGAAAAAATTACTAGTCTGAAAGTGTAAGTTGAAGAAGGAAAAATAATTGGAGAATATGTCTGAATGTACAAGTGAAAATAAAATTTGAAGAATGTTCAAAGCTTGAAGAAGAAGTTGTGACCTTGAGATCAGTTCTTGGAAAATAAAAGAGTCATGAAGAAAAATTCAAGATGAGCTCTATAAAGCTTGATGAAATGATTGCAAATTAGAAAGGATCTAAAGAAAAAGAAGGATTAGGGTTTGAGAAAGGTGAAAGCTCAAAGATAGATCAAATCCTAAATTAGGCTGAAAAGAAGATTAAGGACATGAAGAGTAATGGAAAGCAAGTCCAGAATCAAAGGAACGACTTAAAAAGATGACCAATTAGACAACCAAATGCACAAAGGTATCCATATTTTAATGGTTTGTGTTATTCCTGTAATAAATTTGGACATAAGGATATGGAATGTAGAAGTAGAATGAATTAGAATGTTCATTATTCTCTTTAGTTAGTGATTTACATGCAAAAGGTTTAGTCATGAGGCTAGTGAATGCAGAAATCAAATGATGAATGGTTATAACAATGGTATGATGTTACAATATTTTGATGGCTATTGTTATCCATGCAATGTATTTGGTCATAAATTTAATCAATGTAGATCCAAAATGGGTGGAAGTAAGCTTGTTCAAAATGTTTTCACTTGTTACAATTGTAAAAGACTTGGACACATTTCTAAATTTTGTAGAAGAAAGAATGTGAAGAAGAATAATCCAGTAAATAAGAATGATCTAGTGAAAAAGGTTGACCTAGTAGAGATGAAAGAGATGGAAAATATTTAGAGAAAGGAAGATGGTGAGACTAATCTTGAGTTTGTACTAGCATTTGCTACAGATAATTCCTCCAGAAACTAAGTAGAAAGCCTTGGCTTAGGGGGAGCATTAACAAAAGATATTTTATCCCTTACCAAAGAAATGGTGTTGATTCTTTAGCATATGTATATGAGGTGTAGGTTGACATGGTTAACCTATTAGTGAAAGAGCTAATGGAAAATATTGAGTTGCAAAAGTTTACAAAGTATTTGAAGTTGATTATGCATACAATTAGGGCTTTTACCAGCTTTTCATATTGTGTTTTCAATGTGAATCAGGTCAATTTATAAAAAGGAGTTTATAAGTGATTTCACTTAACCAAAAAAAGCATTTGCAAATGAGAATTTGAGAATAATAGAGTAGTGAAGGAGTGAAGTAAAGTGTTTCAAGAATTTTTCAAAATTTCTTATGTGCAAATCCCTAACTAAAAGGAAATCAAAGTCATTTTTAGTTCTATCTTGCACTAAGTTTTCAAAGATATTTTGAAGTATTGACAATGTATACAACACAAGTTATATAGTTAGTGGATTGTCCCCTACCCAAATTCAAAAGGCATCATAATAAATCCTTAGTGGATGATCTGAATGGTGCATTTTCACACATCCCATATGGTTTTCTACACACATAAGACATAAGGGTATACATTCATGTGAAGTTGGAAGAATATGATCACAGTAAAATGAGTGATGTGTGGATTAAAGAACTCACTAGAGAAAACTTTGAACTAAAAATAGAATTTGAGAGCTTGGTGGAGAAAAAAATTGATGTGTGGTATTATTTTCATAACTTTAGTCATGAGGACACATAGGTAAGATTCACCATGAAAAGATTCTATGATAGATTCATCTAGCTTGATATACCTCACTTGATCAACAAAGAGGAAATTAGGGTTGTTATGGGTTTATGCTCAATTGGACTAGTTCTAACACTAAAGTCTATGAACAATGAGGTAGTGATGGAGCTAACAGGAGTGATGCATGACAAGATAGCTTTGATAGTTAA
Source organism: Sequoia sempervirens (assembly GCA_007258455.2). Taxonomy (NCBI): domain Eukaryota; kingdom Viridiplantae; phylum Streptophyta; class Pinopsida; order Cupressales; family Cupressaceae; genus Sequoia; species Sequoia sempervirens. The sequence goes on from VDFB02373365.1 coordinate 212,220,631, forward strand.
GAACATCAGAGATTCGATAGTCAAGGATGCCTCAATGATGATTGGCTAAAAAATATATTTCACTATTAATAGGGAGAAATTTGTATCAAACAACTGTCATTAATCTAGCATATGAAATAGTTGTGAAGGGTGTGGACTATGACCTATGTGAGTTATTGAGGGCACAACTACTTGAGAACTTGCAGAAAACAAAGGATTCAAAATATCCTTTCAAGTTCTACACATTGATCATTTGTCTATTATTTTACTTCAATGAAATTCTTATAACAAAGAATATAGTTTGGTTGAAGGATAGATTAGTAGTACATCAAATCAAAGACCACTTAATAAGACTAGGTAATGTGGAGAAATAAGAAGATGCATTATGGGGATTTTTCAAAACTTCTCAAGAGAATATGCTGGCTAGAGAGTGGATACCAAAAAATGTGGTAGAAAAATACAAGAATGGGATTATTTTCATGGTAACTAAAGATTCTTGCATAATGAAGGTTGTTGAGCCTAGAACTATGTGGATCCCAGAAATTATAAGATATGAAGTTGAAGAGAAATTAATAATTGGTTTGGTTGATCTTATGTTGAGAAAACCTAGGAACACTTCTCAAGAGAGGTATGACACCTATGACGAGAAATCCATGGAGGTGAACATGGATGAGAGGTAGAAATAGGTAAAGAAAATAATTGATAAAATTATTGCATAGTTTGCATAGTGTTACCTAATTCCCCTACCCGCATTTAAAACTTTTAATGCACTTTAGCCTACTAAATCACAAAAAAAAATAAAAAAAATCTAAAAATATGTGATAGCTAGTATGAAATCATTTTGTAGGATTGATTGTAACCTATTTTATCCTATGAGGCCAATTTTCATGCCAAAATACCTCACCAATTGAGATATTTTAATGTTTCAAGTTTCTAACTGGTGATTTGCAAGTAATGTCAAAATCAAGAGTTCATGCATCTAAAGCCAAAATGATATCTTGGGTTTGTTTTATGATGATCATAATTCTTGTTGTTCAAATTTCATGAAAAATGGAGTTTTTAGTTGAGAGATATGGAATTTTTCATCTTCAAGCTCAAAGAGGTGGTTACAAAGTATTTTTAAGTTTAAAATTTTACAAAGTTGCATTTTGGTGGTGATTGTCAAGGTTATCATAACTTCTCACCAGAGTTAGCATAATTACTCAAAACCCCACCAAGTGGAGAGTTAGCAAAATTACTCAAAACCCTGCCAGTTGGAGAGTTAGTAGAATTACTCAAAACCCTGCCAAGTGGAGAGTTAGCAGAATTACTCATAAATCCTGTCAGTAATGTCTGAAGTAGTTTTATTTTAGATTTTCAGAGAGGTAGTTACCAAAATGTGAAAGGTCATTTTTTTAACTGATTCTTTAAAGAAGAATAGTTACGAAATCGAAAAGTCTCCTAAAGATAAATTCTATATATATTATATAAAGACTCCTTGAAAATGGATCTCTTATTATGGTTTTTCTTGGGGAAGGAGCATATTTATTTTCTTTTCAACATAGTTTACTATATAGAATAATTTTGAGTCTAAGAACCCATTATTTGTATCAAAGAAGAGAGGAGATACTTTGAATTTGTGTATTTAATTATGTTTCCTTCTAATTACAAATTTTTGGTGTGTCATTTGTGATTAATCTTTGGTATATTTTTTGTTATATCAGATTATGCATGTGTTGATTAATAATCTATGAGTTCTAGTCAATTTAATTATTGGAGAGATCTATTGTTTGTTCTTTCCTGGTTGTTATTCATGGGTGTGTAATGGATGATTTGTGCGTCATTTATGATATTCTCTTTATTCCAAGTTAATTAATCGCAACTGTGTCATGGTTATACACAATTGTTAGTTTTTCCTTTCCTATTGTCTAGTTAAAAGCACACCCAAAAAAAATTAAATCACATGAGGGAGTTGTACCTCAGTAAAATTTAGAGGAAAATCATAAATGAAATTGTGATCTTTCTAGAGCTTTTGGAAACAATTACACCTTTCTGGGCAAAGAGCTAATAAAACTTCAAGGTGCCCAACTTGTTTGCTAATAGATTTTGGTGACTTTATCGGGAGAGGATATATGTGCTGCTGTTTGTTCCTCTCGTGAATTTTAGAAAGGTACCCCAAGGATGGAGTTAGCAACTTCGATGATAAACTGCTCGTAGCATATTTCTAGTAGAAGATTCAACCTTTCTTTTTCTAAATCTCCATTATGGCATTGGTTTCACCCAACCATGGTGTATCCAATTTGGATCTTTAGCACTGCCACAATATTCAAAATTTCCTATAGGTTCAATAAAACATTTTCCAAAATTTTATGGAGAAGACTCATAGGTTGTAAATAATCATATTCGAGCCTTCACAATAGCTTGTACAATTTTGGGGGTAAGAGAGGAAAATGTTTTTGTCTGATTATTT
>VDFB02373365.1:212223158-212238584 GCA_007258455.2 Sequoia sempervirens
AAATCCATGGAAGTGAACATGGATGAGAGGCAGAAACAGGTAAAGAAAATAGTTGATAAAATGATTGCATATTTTGCATAGTGTTACCTAATTCCCCTGCCCCCATTTAAAACTTTTAATGCACTTTAGCCTACTAAATCACAAAAAAAAATAAAAAAAAAATCTAAAAATCTGTGATAGCTAGTATGAAATCCTTTTGTAGGATTGATTGTAACCTTATTTTATCCTATGAGGCCAATTTTCATGCCAAAATACTTCACCAATTGAGATATTTTAATGTTTAAAGTTTCTAACTGGTGATTTGCAAGTAATGTCAAAATCTAGAGCTCATGCATCTAAAGCCAAAATGATATATTGGGTTTGTTCTATGATGATCATACTTCTTGTTGTTCAAATTTCATGAAAAATGGAGTTTTTAGTTGAGAGATATGGAATTTTTCATCTTCAAGCTCAAAGAGGTGGTTACAAGGTATTTTTAAGTTTAAAATTTTACAAAGTTGCATTTTGGTGGTGATTGTCAAGGTTATCATAACTTCTCGCCAAAGTTAGCAGAATCACTCAAAACCCCACCAGGTGGAGAGTTAGCAAAATTACTCAAAACCCTACCAGGTGGAGAGTTAGCAGAATTACTCAAAACCCTGCCAGGTGGAGAGTTAGCAGAATTACTCATAAATATTGTCAGCAATGTCTGAAGCAGTTTTATTTTAGATTTTCAGAGAGGCAGTTACCAAAATGTGAAAGGTCATTTTTTTTAACTGATTCTTTAAAGAAGAACAGTTACAAAATCGAAAAGTCTCCTAAAGATAAAGTCTATATATATCATATAAAGACTCCTTGAAAATGGATCTTTTTTTTATGATTTTTCTTGGGGAAGGAGCATATTTATTTTCTTTTCAACATAGTTTACTATATAGAGTAATTTTGAGTCTAAGAACCCATTATTTGTATCAAAGAAGAGAGGAGATAATTTAAATTTGTGTATTTAATTATGTTTCCTTCTAATTACAAATTTTTGGTGTGTCATTTGTGATTAGTCTTTGGTATATTTTATGTTATATCAGATTATGCATGTGTTGATTAAGAATCTATGAGTTCTAGTCAATTCAATTATTGGGGAGATCTATTGTTTGTTCTTTCCTGGTTTTTATTCATGGGTGTGTAATGGGTGATCTGTGCATCATTTATGGCATTCTCTTCATTCCAAGTTAATTAATCACAATTTTGTCATGGTTATACACAATTGTTAGTTTTTCCTTTCCTATTTTCTAGGTAAAAGCACACCCAAAAAAAAAATCACATGAGGGAGTTGTACCTCAGTAAAATTTAGAGGAAAATCATAAATGAAATTGTGATCTTTCTAGAGCTTTTGGAAACAATTACACCTTTCTGGGCAAAGAGCTAATAAAACTTCAAGGTGCCCAACTTGTTTGCTAATAGATTTTTGGTGACTTTGCTGGGGAGAGGATATATGTGCCAGTGTTTGTCTTCTCAGAAATTTGAAGGTACCTCCCCAAGGATGGAGGTTAGCAACTTTGATAGATGGAACTTGCTCAGAGTATATTTCTAGTAGAAGATTCAACCTTTCTTTTTCTAAATCTCCATTATGGCATTGGTTTCACCCAACCATGGTGTATCCAATTTGGATCTTTAGCACTGCCACAATATTCAAAATTTCCTATAGGTTCAATAAAACATTTTCCAAAATTTTATGGAGAAGACTCATAGGTTGTAAATAATCATATTCGAGCCTTCACAATAGCTTGTACAATTTTGGGGGTAAGAGAGGAAAATATTTTTGTTTGATTATTTGTTGAATCCCTCATTGGAGTTGCTGCAATTTGGTTTCAATCTTTAGAATATGGATGCATTATAAATTGGGACAACATGAAGAAGACATTTCTTGGAAGATTTAAACTAGCAGTTGATGTGTGTACACTTCTATCTTAATTATTCAACATTAAAAAGAAATAAGATGAATCAATAAGGGAGTTTGTGGAATGGTTTGATAGATGTCTAAATAAGATTCCTCATAATACTCAACCAAGTAAAGAGTTGAAACTGATTACTTTTGTTGGAGCATTACATCCCGATGTTGGATTCCTCTTGAAGCGAAGTAAGGTAAGTGATATTGAGTTTGCTAAAAAATAAGTTGTTAATATATAGGATGATTTTATTTTATCTGGGGTATGGAAGAAAAATAAAGTTGAAATATTAACACAAAGTTGTCTAATTCAAAAGCATAAAACCTTGAAGTTTCAAAATATAAATTCATCCAATCTCTTATTCCCAGCAACTAAGTTTTTAAATCTCGTGGTTTTTGATCAAAATCAGTTTCAAAAAAATAAAATAATGTGGAGACTAAATATTTTAATGCTGAAATATATAATCTCAATTGTGAGATAGATGAGGATGGTTTTGATTCTTCTAGTGATGAAAGACAATTACTCTTCTTATGGAAAAAATAATGTATTACATATTCTACCTTGGCCGCAATAAATATTGGGGATTCATCCACTATGGAAAATCTAAAATCAAACAAAAATGAACAATTTTTTATGCCTCTTTATACTCCAGAAACTAAAATTTTCATATTTGAAAATATTGATATAAACTTAGCAGATGATTTGGTTAACATGAACATGAAAGGTCAATTTTCAAAAAAAAAAATGACATAAACGATTTATCAAAGTTGGAGGCTTTTATTTTTGAAGATATCAACATACATTGTGTAGCTGAAAGTGAAATTAAAAATCAACTTCAAGAGGCAAGTGAATCATCGAGCATTCTTTGTTCTCACATGCAACTTGAGTTTGAAACATTTTAGTTCATTGATGAAGTTCACAAAGATAAGGAAGCAAATGAAGAGGTAATAAATTATCCCATTTTTGAGTCTTTTCACTTTCAGGAAAATATTGTAAAAGATTCAAGTTGTTCCAGTCAATTGTTTGAATCAATATATGGGATAGATAAAAATGGAAAAGAAGTTGAATTAATTGAATCAAGGTCTAAATGTGATAAATTTTTGAAGCATGTGCTATAAATTGAGGTCTAAAATTTTAAAATAATGTAGTCACTACGTGTAGCATTCAAGAAGTTTCTTTATCCCATGGTTTTTATTTGGGTTGTCCAATTCATGGGTTGATTAATTCCAACACACAAAATGAAGTGCATCATGGTATTACATATGAAATTATACAAGAATATTTTGGTGACCATATGGAAGGTAGTGTCAGTGTGAATCATTTGGTTGTAGAGGCATACAATAAAGAGTGGCTTTTTAGGCATCAAATTTTATCTAAATGAATTTTACAAGATGCTTATTTTATCTTTTGGGTGGCAATAGTCATAAATGGGCAGTTAGTTGTGCATACAATTATCATTCACCAAGTGTTGTTCCACATGCGTAGCTATTTATTGCAGCCTATTAATTGATTTGCATGATTATTTTTGGGACATTTGAGGTAGGGTCTTCATACCATGTACATAGTAGGAGTTTTTGTTGTCCTGGTAGCTTAGTTTCTTGTTTTGTTTTGTCCCATTTTTGGCTTGCTCTAGCTCATTTTCCTCTTTGCTCTTTGAATTTGTGTCCTAATGGAATTTAACCATTGATCCATGCTCATTATTATAGGCTCCTTTCTTCATCTTTTGTGGTCCTTGTCCCCAGACAGAGCCATTTGTCACCTAATTTTTGCTCCCCCCCCCCATTTTAAACTTTTAATGCACTTTAGCGTGCTAAATCACAAAAACAATTAATTTGAAAAATATATGATAGTTGGTATGCAATCCTTTTGTTGGATTGATTGTAACATTATTTTATCCTATGAGGCCAATTTTCATGCCAAAATACCTCACTGTTTGAGATATTTTAAAGTTTCAAGTTTCTAACTAGTGATTTGCAAGTAATGTCAAAATCTGGAGTTCATGCATCTAAATCCAAAATGATTTCTTGGGTTTTTTCTATGATGAGCATACTTTTTATTGTTCAAATTTTGTGAAAAATGGAATTTTTAGTTGAGAGATATGGAATTTTTCATCTTCAGGCTCAAAGAGGTAGTTACAAAGTCTTTTTAAGTTTAAAATTTTACAAAGTTGCATTTTGGTTGCAATTTTCAAGGTTATCATAACTTCTTGCCAGAGTTAGTAGAATTAGTCAAAACCTTGCCAGGTGGAGAGTTAGAAGAATTACTCAAAACCCTACCAGGTGGAGAGTTAGTAGAATTACTCAAAACCCCGCTAGGTGGAGAGTTAGTAGAATTACTCAAAACCCCACCAGATGGAGAGTTAGCAGAATTATTCAAAATCTTGCTAGCAATGTTGGAAGTAGTTTTTTTTTAGATTTTCAAAGAAATGGTTACCAGAATGTGAAAGGTCATTTTTTTAACTGATTCTTTAAAGAAGAAGAGTTATGAAACTTAAAAGTCTCCTGAAGATAGTCTATATATATTATAAAGACTTCTTGAAAAGGGATCTTTTTTTTATGGTTTTTCCTGGGGAAGGAGCAAATTTATTTTCTTTTCAGCATAGTATTTTGTACAAAATAATTTTGAGTCAGTGAACTCATTATTTGTATTAGAGAAGATAGGAGATACTTTAAATCTATGTATTTAATTAGTTTTTCTTCTAATTACAAATTCTTGGTGTGTTATTTGTGATTAGTCTTTGGTATATTTTTTGTTATATCAGATTATACAAGTGTTGATTAAGAATCTGTTAGTTTCATTCAATTCATTTATTGGAGAGATATATTCTTTTTTCTTTCTTGGCTTTTATTCATGGGTGTGAAATAGGTGATCTGTGTGTCATTTATTACATTCTCTTTATTCCAAGTTAATCAATCGTAGTTGTGTCATGGTTATGCACAATTGTTAGTTTTTCCTTTCTTGCTTTCAAGTTAAAAACACACCCAAAAAAATTAATTAAATCATACAAGGGAGTTGTACCTTAGTAAAATTCGGAGAAAAATCACAAATGAAATTGTGATATTTTTGAAACTATTGGAAACAATTCCACCTTTCTGGGAAAAGATCGAATAAAAATTCAAGGTGTCCAATTTGTTTGCTAACACTTAGGAAATGGGCCTCACAAAAGAACAAGTAGAGAAGGATAAATCCATGTTTGGATCACTGAGAGGATCATCAAGAGTTAGAAGATCAGGTAGAATAGCTACCACTCCTCTAGTTGTCCCCAAGACCTCTGGGACTAAGTCTATCATTGGAGAAAAGAGGAAAGAGTCTATAAGTACTTTGGTGAAGGAGAAGACATCTCTAACAAAGTAGTAGAAGATGCCTATAAGAGAAAAGTCCACTCCAGAAACAAAAAAAATAGCACTTGTAAAAAGAAGAGTAAAAGAAAGCAACTAGAGAAAAGTATATGGGAGTGAATGTAGAAGATGATGAAGAAGAAGAAAAATGACCACAATTGGTCTAGAAAATATTAATAGTGCAAACTTTAATAGTAGATCACAAATCACCATTTCGAACTAAAGAAAATATTAAACTTCATTCCTCAAAGAATTCCAAACCAAATTATTAACACAATGAAAAATCATTCCAAAGAACAACTTAAAGTAGGTTTAATTCTAGCTACTTCTATTGTTGTGAAACAGATAAACAACATTTACAAATCTAGCAAGTTTCACAAGTGCACAGAAACAAATGTCTTCAAATTGACTCGATTAACTAAAAAATGAAGAAAACTCCATTGTTTATTCTACTTCTAACTCTAATCAGCTCTAAGCAAAATTTTTAACTCCTTTTCCTAAAAATCTAACCCCTTCAAAGTGAGTAGATTTGACAATTAATAGCTCAATCATTTTCATAATTCTCTCCAAAACTGAGACATCAAAACATGTAGCTTTTGTGTGAATGCAACTCTTCACAAAGATAACTTCATGTTTCAACCTTTGTCTAATTTTAGTTAACTCTAGTTCACAATTACAAATTTTAGTTTGACTCAAAGTTCTTTTTGCACAATGTAAATCAACATCTTTCCCAAAAATGACTCCAAGTTTGGACTGAGAAGTGTTCAATTCACTGAGTTCAAAGATCTTTCCGACAATTTCCCCATTTTCACATTTGATTTGCAAATCATGATCATTTGAATTTTCAAAGTATTTGTAAGACATCAAACACATTTAATTAATTTGTAAAATTAATCAATTAATAGGATTTAATTATCACCACAAATTAACCAATTTTAAACCTTAATTAATTATTTCAATAAAATACATTGGATAAAACCCTTTATCTCTATGATCTGAAATAATAATTAAATATTTCCTTTAAATTAATGTCATTAAAATAAAATAACATTAATTTGTGCCTGGTTTCAATATCTTGATGTTTTATAAGTTGGCATCTCAAATTGTCCCATCAGTTAGCACTATCCCTAGCGTTTCTCTACTTGCCAAGTCAACTTGAGAATCTATGCATTGCTCTTGTTTGTGATCACAAACACTATTTTGACTATGTACAAATTCAATAGTCACAAAACCATCATTTCCAGTCTTCACAACATCTATCTATTTCTCATGATCTTCATCCCTCGCTAACAAATTAATGTCATCATTAAAGATAATACCATTGCTAAAGTCTACCTCTCTTGATGAAATCAAGAGCTTGTCTCCATAAAATCTTTCCACACCATCATTAACTGGATCTAAGAATGTTGCTTTTATTTTACCAGAATGCAAGGGATCTCTAAAAGAAACTGAAGGCAAGGGAAGATCAAATCCATTCAAGAACTAAGATGAGATTGTTCTTCCTTTTGATGTTGAATTTCCACCCTTGTAGATCCATCTAAAGATGGTGGTACTTGACAAAGCAACTCCTTATGAGTTTGATTGTCTTGATTAATAGCATTCTTGTGTTTAAGATGTAGTTTAGCTTGTTCATTCAGTCCAAGACTCTGTTCTGTGGAAGCTCTATTTTGTCGAACATTGTGTATGTTTCCTTATTTCTCCCAAAATATTTTCAAAACCCGCTTACCGAATCCAATAAGTGAATATCCCTACACCTTGCATTAACTTGAGAGTTTTGGGCACCTCATTATCAAATCTGACTTGTTCATTTTTGCTATAGTGGTATTCAATACAATTAAATCCAATTGCGGCGCTCGGTCAATAATCCATGCACAAATTATCATTCCACATATTGCTTTTTGCAAAGCCATACTCTCCATGGGATTTCATTTAGGACATTCTTTCTAAATAGTTTGTTGTCCACTTCATGCTTCATCTCGCACGCCCAGTCAATGCTCCCATTCTTGGCTCAAACAGGATGATGTTGGCAAAGGTTTGAGTAGTTCAGTTTTACACATGCTGATAGCTTTTGCTTCAAAGTTTCTACAACCTTTTCAACACATCATTGGTCTCTATCTTTAATCATTGCATTACATGAGATGACAAGCTCTTCGAGGCAATCTGTAAAACAATTCACATGCCCTGTCTCGTACTTTATCATCCTCCTAGGTTATGGGTAAGGATAATGTTGACTATGGTTGGGGGATCCGACTTTACCACCACCAATGGAATTTTCTTGAAATTTTCCAAAGCTTTTTACAATAAAAACCTTGTACGTAACCCGCAATATCATTTGCATTCCATGGGACAATGTTCCCTTGAAGATTATGTTTAAACACTTTGTCTGCTTTATCTATGATTCTCATTTTTATAACAACGCTTACCAAGGTAGATTTGCATAATAGTTTCAAAAGCCTTCCAATTTTCATGTTGCCTGCAACTTTAGCACTCTCTGTAATGACCTCTCTTTGAGGCAATTTGTTGATGATTTGTTGCCCAACCTCTATGCCTTCCCATTTTGTGGTTTTTCTTACCAGGGTGATCATTTTGATGATGCGATCTGCAATCATGGCATTCCCTTAGATCACGTTCCTTGAGAAATGATATTTCAAAAGATGCTTTGGAAATTTACTTTGTTCATTTCCTCTTTGTAATTGTACAACCCACTCCATGTGAATACATCTCATTGAGGGTTCTGTCAAATAGTTCATATGCCCTGTCTATGCTAAAATATTCACATTTATGACGTTTCTTGAGGCATTCTGACAAATAATTTGCATGCTCTGTTCTGACCTCCATATTTAGCACACTATGTTTGTGATTCCATTTCTTGTCCATGCATTCACTTAAGAGTTTCTCTTGAGGCGTTTTACCACTTCATTCTGCGCAAGATTTGTAACACATTGATTTTGTGTATACGAAATTAGTAATCATTCTATTCCATGAGGCATAATTTCTTTGAGGCTTTATGTGAGACATTTGTATGTCATGTCTTGGCTTCCACATTTCTCCATTGGCAGGATCAAAGTCAGGTTCAACCCAGCCCCAAATTTTTTTTAATTATGATGGGCTCAAAATCTGCTCAGGACCCGATCTCGATTGCTTGCATGCGGAGGCGGAACTTCTTTAGGAGTGGGATCAGAACCTGCTTAGGAGCAGAATTAGAACTATTTTTGACATAGGAACATTTCATTTTGGGTGCATGGTTCGGGTGTCTTCCCGCACCTCCGCACAACAAAAATTTGACTCATCGTGTACCGAAGCAGGATCAAACCTAACACCAAATATTTTACCCTACTTGTTCCAAATTTTCACCCGGGTCTGAAGCCCAATGGAACTTTTTCTTTTTTTCTTACCTTCTGAATTTGCTCTCCTTGATGGATTTTGAGGTCGGGTTTTCACCCGACCCTCAACATTTTGCATTTTTATTAACTTTTACTATTTGGATTCCTTTTGACTTCTTTTATGAATTTAATAAAAGATTTTTATTTAAATCCTGTAAAACTTGCTTTTTACTTTTTATGGTTTTTAAAAAAATTTAAACCTTTTAAATTTAAATTCAAAAGGTTTCTATTTAATTTTAATTTTAATTTTGTTTTCTAAAAGTTTTTCAATTTTAGTTTTGTCTTTGAAATCTTTAAATTTAAAAAGATTTCTTTGTGATTTTTAATTTTTTGAATTTATAAATCTTTTAAAAGTTAAAAAGATTTCTTTAATAAACCTAATTTTTAAAATTGAAAGATTAATTAATTAATCTTTATTTATTTAAAAGGTTTTAACATCTTAATTAATTAATATTTTATTTATTTTATTTTTAAATTTTTAAAAATAAAAGATCTATTTATTTTATTTTTATATTTTGAAGATGTTTCATTTTTCTTTTTTGTATTTTTGATTTTTCTTGATTTTTATGATTTTAATATTTTATATTTTTTTGGATTTTCAAGACTTTAAAGATAGAACAGATGACGCGAAGATGACATGAGGAGACGAGGAAGAAAACAGACAAATGAGACAATGAAAATGACCAAAATAAATGAACGAAAGATGAAGATGAAAAGAAAATAATGTGACAAAAAGACAGCCTGGATCGTGATCAAGAATGAACATGAAATGTGAACCTTCAAAAGTGCAATGTGTCAATTCCAGTCTAAAAACCGAACCCACAAGACTAACACACAACAGACGTGAAGATCAGAATCAGGTTGGAACCAAGAACAGGAACCCTTCGAAGAAGTTCAAGGTTTTGGTTCCAGTCTAAAGTCTAATCCTGACACAAACAAGGAAAAGGAAAACAAGCGGAGATCAAATTCAGAATAACACCTAGAGCATGAACACTCTCTCGAGGACAAGTTCAAGTTTCGTTCCAAAACTCGAGCCCCGATAGAGATACCTCTAGTTCTCTCTAAGGATTTCTCTACTGCTAGCTAGGCATCTATAGCCTCAGTAGAGATACTGGAATCACCCTTGTTGATTGAGTTGATTTTCAAATTTCTTTTATTTTCTCTTTTTCTCAGATGCTAATTCTTTTGAAGTATAATTTTTGGTTTTCTCTCAATTCTCCAGTAGTGAAGCTTAAGTAGCGGGTTGAGAACCATAGTGGACATTGTGAAAGAAATTTAACCCTTTATATTTTTCACTTGGAATAGAGCCACCCCACCTAATGTAAACTAATTGATGGATTTCTTAAAATATGTAGATCATGATAGGCTTTCAAAGACTCCTCAGAAACTTCATAATGCACCAAGTTATAATCCATGCTAACATTTCCCAATTTGAAATGGATGAAGGTAAATCAAAGTTTTCAAAGCAACTATCTGATCAAGTGTTTGGAAATATAGATAGCAGACTAGCTCAATAGATCCACCCCTCAGAATAACTTGCATACAACAACTCAATTTCCACTATCAATGAGAGGAACCCATAGAGGAAGAAAAGAAATAGAGAAGAAAAGAGAGGATCACAACACACAAACACATAGATACGATGAACCAGCAAAATGAAAACAAAAAAATGAGAACCAAAACCAGCAAACAAACAACCAAAGACCAAAACAAAAGAAAACAAACATACCCAACAAGAGGACAAAAAAAAAAGCAAAACGAAAGAAAAAAAACCAAAACAAAAAAAGAAAACCAACTAAACTAAAAAAAACACTAACCAATCCTAATCCTAAACTAACTCTAAACTGAGCTCTACAAACATAAAACTACAAAAACATGTACATTCACTTGACTGATTTTTCATTATGTGTAGAAATATTAACTTACTATCACTAGTACATTTTGACCCATTTTTTGACGAGCATCCGTCGGAATTTCAATAGATGCCGAGCCAAAATTTTGACATTTCAAATGTCATCAAAATTTTGACACAATAATAGCGACGAATGATCGTCAAAATTCTAACGTACGCTTGTCAAAAAATGGGTCAAAATGTACCAGTGTAGGTACGGTTTTGAACCTAGAAATTTTATCTTTATACTCATAAATGTAAAGTTTATGTGCAATAAATTCATTCTGAGGGTATAAAGTTTGAAATATTAACAGCTATGCATTCTTAGCCTTGTCACGATTTACCCACAAACACATTTTATTATCCCCAATGTCATAATCAAACTGAAAATCATTAAAAGATAGAGCATAATGGAAAGAGACTACCTAATTTAGAAGATCATCAATTGCTGATGTAGATTTGTGTTGTACCACTTCCTTCTCACAAGGTCTCAACTCATGGAACACCATTTTGTTCCACTCCATTACATGCATGTCAACATAAAGGACATTTATTAGTGATTTTCCATTAGCATTCAGGTATGTGTAGGATCGTGATGGGCCAAAAAGTGGTGATATGATGGGTATGTGTAGGGTATGTGGCTAACAATTTTTTTTTACACAAAATTGATGAAATGAAAAGGGTTTTTAAAGGAGATTCTCAGCTTTCCACCAATATAAATTATGCTTTACTTTGAATTTAATAAATAATTATTATTCATTTTCTATTTGAATTATGACTAAAGTCCTAATTGATAGGCTGATTGAAAAACACATATAGCTTTCAAACGGTATCACATTTTTTGAATATGAAACATGTGTCACATTCTATGCTTCATATACTATAGGATTAAAAAAAAAGAATGGAATTTCATGAAGTTTTGACCAAGTTCTAAGGTGGTCAGACATGAGTTTTTTTATTTTTTAAAAGTTGTAATAAAAAATTCATAATTAATTATTTACTTGGAAACAAATTACAAAAAAATATGCATCACATCAGGACATGAGTCCTCTACTTATATCTAAAATATTATCATTTTATTGTGGTAAGGGTGGTCAAAAAACACCTACTTCTTATTTTTTCCCTAAAATTTAAGTGCTACTGCATTGAAATTTCAAATTTTCACCAAATCAATTTTAAAAAAAAAAATAAACCTAGTAGTTTAGAAACTACATTCAATTTGCTACAGATTCTATTCTTACATATTTTTGAAATAATATAGATAACTTATTCAAAGTTTTATGTTAAGTTGCCTAACTCTGATTTTTCTAAATTTCATCACCACTTAAGGGCCTATTTTTTCCATGATGATCCTACACATACCCATTCAAGACATCCAAACCTTGTTCAAAAATTTCATGCATATCTCTATCACAATCAACACTAGGCTCAAACAAAAAACTAGTGTATTTAACTTCACAGGTATTATCAACCTCAATCATGTTTCCTAAAGTATATGTATCACCAATTAAATGGTCAGCTTCCTCAACCTTTAAATCAATTTGCTCAACATTTTCCTTACCTAACTTAGCAATCTTTCTAGACCACAAGAGATCAAAAAAACTTACCTTAGGATGTGAACCAAAAGGAAGAACCCTACATGGATCACCTGAAGTGAGGTGTTTTTTGTAGATGGGATATCCATTTACCAACATCGTTGTATTCCACTCGGATGCAGAGTCCCAGATCAACTCGGTCTCCTTAGATGGACTAAGTAGTAAATCATCCCCATTGTCAACTTGCAAGGTCTACAAACGCATCTCCTCTTGAGATGAAGCATTGCTTCTAGCACTCTCTTCAAATATGTCACCCACTAGAGTTTGAAAATCAACATCTAACTCATCGCCATTAATGTCAGAGATACTGATACACGGTGAACATGGATTTTCTTCAAACAACTCAATTGAATGCACATAGTCAAATCCAAGAAAAGACTTCTTTAGTTCATGTTTCTACATATCATCAACTAAAATGTGCCACAAGTCAGCATCAAGTTTACCATGGTCAAAGTAAAATTCATTAATGCATTATAAATGAGGATTTTCCTCAAACAAATCATTTGAATAAACATAATCAAAATTAAGAAAATACTTCCCCATTTTGTTCTCTTTGTCATGATGGAGCAATTCATTTTCTGAGACAACCTCTTGATCATTTTCTTGACATTCTTCTACTTCATCCAGTTGAACCTTATCATGCATTCCTTGCTACAATAAAATACTAAACTCATTCATGTCAATATTCTGATTAGCATCAAAATCCAATTTATTTTCATGACACACATAAATTTGATGTACTTGATCATCATGCAACACTTGGTGAATCTACACATCCATTTGACCTTCTTCTTTCAAAGAATCATTTTGGCATTCAAGTCCTTATACTTGAGATTCATGTGCAATCTTATCTAGAAGTATGTTATTCTTTGTTTCAATCTATTCATTATTCAAATCAATAGAGTCATTTTCCTATGTTAACTTGTCACAAGGTGTTTCCTCCTTACCCATCATCATGAAAGAATCTATGAACACATCGATAAACTTGTTTTCCACATCGAGCATATTTGAGCAAGGTAGAGAAGCTTCATCAATTGTTGAATCCATCTCAATGCAAGAATCAATGCCATTAGATGATGGGGAAGAGCTCAACATGTTCTCATAGCTACCCTCATCATTGCGAATGGAGTCATTATCATTTTCATGTGCGCTAGTCATTTCATCTAACTCATTGAATGGGTAGGTACTCCAAGTATCTTCCATAATTATTTCTTCAACAACGATCAACTATTTGAAATATAATTTCATCCTACCTAGGAAAACATGGCAATCCATCTAGGAATGTTGATTTTTTAGATGTATCCTACATCTATTTGGCCTAGTGAGTTCTAATAGTTTTGGATCTCCTAATTATTTCAATTTCTTCCTTAATCGATTTTGCATACGTGGGATATCTAGCCAACATGAACCATGCTCTTTTGTCCATCCCTTATCACACTGATTCTCATCTTGGTCAGAAGAGTTGTTCAAAGCGTTGGAAGGTATTGTTGATTTCTCATGACAACAGTCTTGTGTTGATATTTCATCTCTCTCAATATCATCATTACTATTAACATTTCCAATGAAACTAGATTCTAACCTAATATTTCCATTATGCTATGACTTTATATCCATTTCATGCTCTTTGTCCAACAAAACATCAAAATGATATATTTCCTTATCAAATCTCTCACTTACAATTTCATTACAATGTAATGGATTATGCATTGGAGTATGACCAAAAAGAGAGAATATAGTCACAACTTCATTGGCAGGTGGAATACTTACCTCTGTCACTGGCTTTTGCAAAGCCTGACTTTTCATGTGGGTAGGCATTGTGGGTAAACCAGTGCAAAGATACGAAGGGTGGTAATTTTCAAGTACAAGACTGTTATATTTCTTACTTTGATTATGCATCTTTCTAACATCTTGTCCAGATTGTGTCAGCAAGAGAGCTTTGTTAAATGCATCCCATATAGTGGTAACTTTGCCACAACATTTAATTCTTTCTACTAATAAATTATGCAAACCCCAATAATAATGTTCTCTTACCACACGATTATTAATAACTAGATCTCAATCTATGACTCGCTTAAACATAAAAAGGAATGTGTGATTGAACTACATAATTGATTCATGTGGTGATCTTTTCACAGATGCAAATTAAAGTGATGGGTTTTGCATATGCACATAAGGATCAAATGATCTAAGAATAAGATTTTAAACTTTGTCCATGAACAAATAGAATATGGTGAAAGATTAACGTACCATTGCTATCTTGTACCATGAAGTTTTTTGATGAATACTTGACAAGTGATATCTTCAAGTTGAACCCTGAGAAAATTTAATAAATCCATGCAAATTGTAACATGATTTGAAGCTTTTTTTCCATTGTTAGGAAATAAAGGAAGCCTATTATGCATGTGACATGGAATTTCATGAATAATCCTGGGGATATACAAAGGGTTGTCCATCAGAGCTAGGTTTTCCAAGATCCAACCCACGCCAACTCGCAACAATCCAAAATTGCTCAAGTGGCCCTCCTTCTAGTGCCAGTTCTGTTGATGGTCAAATTGACACAACAACATGCAAGTAGGATGTAATTACCTTACCTCTCCTGAAAAAGACAAATGGTCATTAAATCAATCACCTTCCAAGGTCTTGGATGTCGGGTCACAATGTTGTTGTTTTGCTGAGCAGTCAATGAAGCTGTAATGTTCAAGAGGAATGTTGGTTATTGATCTTCTTGATTGCTGCAAGATCGAACTCCTATCTAAACCTACTCTAATCAGGGCATATAAAAAAAGAAAAAGATAGATCAGGGACATAAGAGTGAAAATAATATTGATTCATTTAGTTAACTAGACCTGTTACACTCCAAGGAATTCCTAAACTGAACTGTAGAACAAATCAACCTATAATCAATACAAAGTTGAACATTCATTCACAGTGCAAAATTTAACAACAAATCAAAAATCACCATTTCGAACAAAAGAAAAGATAAAAATTCTTTTCTCAAAGAATTCCAAATCAAATGATTAACACAATAGAAAATCATTCCAAAGAACAACTTAAAGTAGGTTTAAGTATGGCTACTTCTTCTGTTGCAAAATAGATAAACAACATTTACAAATCTAGCAAGTTTCATTAGTGCATAGAACCAATGTCTTCAAATTGACTCGATTAACTAAAAAAATGCAAAAAACTCCATTGTCTATTCTATTGCTAACTCTAATCAGCTCTAAGAGAAATTTCTAACTCCTTTTCCTAAAAAATATAACCCCTTCAAAGTGAGCATATTTGATAGTTAATAACTCA
>VDFB02373365.1:212238684-212263830 GCA_007258455.2 Sequoia sempervirens
TGATCTCAAATTGGATGTGAAACAATGCTTGCAAATGGATCTTGAATACTACATCACAACACTAGCTCAACAACATGATTGATGCCTAATGACTTGGACATGATGGATATTGAATTGTTGCAAAAAATGATGCAGTAATTTTCCATTGAATGCCTTAGAAATTCTCTTGAATTATCTTGTGAAGTCTTGTAAACTCTTGTAATCATAAACTTGCTATTAGGAATGCTCTCTTGAGAGTCTTAGGTGGAAATGAGTGAAATAACCTTGTATTTATACTTGTTTATGCCAAATTTCTTGAAATTACAACTCTACAAGATGAAATCAAATCTAGGAGGATAAAATCCCACCAAGAATTTGAATTTAATTTAGGTTTAAGCCACATAGGGCTCATATGCCAGTTGTGGCATATGAGTCCCAGTAGGTCAAGCTTTGGGACAATTTTTTCAAGAAATACTTAGATTGATGTGAAATCCAAATCAAGGCCCTAAAACCTAGGTGGGATTCATACGCCCAAGGTGGCGTATGAGTCCCAGATCACTAAATCTAGGCCACACAATATAAAAACATTAATTTTTTATTGTTCATTTGATATACGTTAGGATTATCCTTAGAAAGATGCATTAATTAAGGCTTGTGGATGTAAAATAAGGCTAAATAAGGCATAAAGAAGCCCAATTTATTAATGAAACCCTAGATTAGTGTGAATGTTTTAAGATACACTTTAAAACACCCTAAATAAGGCACCATTAGGTCCATTTAGTTTACAGGGGCCCTAAATTTAATGTGAAGGTGTAAATGAATACACTTTACAACACTAAATTAAGGTAAAGTTAGGTTAATTTAGCTTAAAAGGACCATAAACCCAATGTGAATGTGTAAAATACATTGCAACACTAGATCAAGGAAAAATTATTCCTAAATTAGGTATGAAAATGTAAACAATGACATTTTTCTACACTACTATTTGATAATCCATGTTTGGAGATACATGTTGAATCAAAAAAATTTAAATAGATATGATATATTGATTCGCCCCCCTCTCAGTATATTGTGTTCCCTTCAATTGTTATCATATCCGAGTTTGTTTTAAAAAAGATTAATTGCTTGAGGTAGATTCAATATGGCACACTCAGTGGCTCAAGAAGGTTTTTCTTCAAACAAGGAAACACTCTTTGATAGGTCCAATTATTCTTTTTGGAAATTAAGGATGGAGGTATACTTTATGGGAGTAGGGTTTGAGGTTTGACAATTAGCTGTAGATGGATATGAGATCCTTGAAAGTTCCTTGAGAGATCAAGCTATAAAGAAGGTTTCTGAGAACAATGCTAACGTTGCAAGGATTTTTTATGTGGTTTATCTAATTTTAAGTTTCTAAATATCTTGCATTGTAAGGAAAAAGGGGAAGTGTGGAACAAGTTACACAACATTTATGAAGGTGATGACAAGGTCAAACAAGAAAATATTCAAACTCATAAAGGTCAATTTGAAATTTTGAAAATGAAGGGGAAAATATTGCCATATTCCTTCTTGAGGTTGTTGAGGTTGTCAAATCTATCAAAGGTCTTGGTGAAGAACTAAAATAATGTATGATTGTGAAAAAGGTATGCATATCCCTTCCCAATAAATTTAATGTAAAATTTTCTACTATTGAAGAAGCTAAAGATTTGAATAATCTAACTATGGATGAATTACATGGAATTCTAACTACCTATGAAATGAGAATTTAGAATGAAAATTCTATAAGGAAGGATGCTACATTTAAGGTTTCCAAGAAGCATAATGGCATTGATTCAAATGATGGATCTAATTCAGAAGAAGCAAACTTTATTAGAAGGCTACAAAGAGATTCTGGAAATTATAAAGGCAAGTTGATTTTTAAGTGTTTTAGTTGTGGCCAAGTAGGTCATTTCATGGCTAAGTGTCGACATAAGGAATCAAACAATGATGAAAGGAAGTCATTTCAAAAAGGGAAAAAGATTAAAAAAAAATAGAAAAGTTTCTTTATCAATGAGGAAGGCTACTCATTTGATGATGATGACCAAGGTACCTCCAAAAATGAAGGATAAATGGCTCTCTTCATGGCTATGGAAACATCTAAAGAAGATGCAAAAATATAGTTTAGATTTGAAGGTGATGTGGATGTAGACCTTCTGGAAGAACTGCTCTATGTTGGTAAGGAAATCAAAAGGTTGAAGAAAATAATTGTAGAAGAAGTGAAACCTAAATAAAAGTTATCTTAGAATTTTGAGGATGCAGAGAAAATGATCATTGATCTAAATTTCCAAGTAGAAGAATAAATTATTATTGAATAATTTCTAACTAAAATATTGCCATCAAGAGATAAGGATTGTGAAATACTTGAAGCAGAGATTGTATCACTAAGGAAAAATCCTAAAAAGGTAAATCAATTTAAGTCAAAATTTGGGAAGAGCTCTAAAATCTTGAAATAGATAATAGAAAGCCAAAGATTAGCACACATCAAAACCAATATTGGTCTTTTAAATAAATAGAGGAATAAGGTGGTCAAAAAACTTTTAATGTTTGTTGTTGAGAGTCTAGAAATGAATGGCTCTAGAAGTTCAAATTTTGATAAAATTATAGCGAACAATGAAATAAAGGTGTTGAATGATGGATTTATTCAAGTGCATAGACATAATAGAAGGTCCAGAAGAAAATATTCAATAGAAGTCTACAATACCAAGTTCTATCATTATTTTTCTAGTTACTATTTTAATTGCAATCACTATGGTCATAAGTCCATGAAATGTATAAATTCTCCTTAAAATTCTAAATGATTTCAAAGGAGAAAAGGTTAGGGAAATACATGGTGGCTTAGAATAATCTACATACTCAGAAGGAGAAGAACCTATGGATCATTGGCAATGGATTCTCAAGTCACATGAATGGGACAAGAGCAAGTTCATGCACTTTAAGAAGTATAATGGAGGATCTGTAACTCTTGGTAATAACACTATTTCTAAGTTTATTGATAAGGGTATTTTGAGTCTTGAAAGAGGAAAGGAAAAGACTCATGATGTCTTGTATGTGGAAGGTATCAAAAACAATCTTCTGATTGTAAGTCAAATGTGTAATTGAGGTTACAATATTTTATTAACTGCTAAATGTTGTGAAATCAAAAAGACCAATACTAGAGATTTGGTTGTAGAAGGAAGTAGGATTGGCAAGGATATATATCATCTTAGTGAGGTAAATGGATAGAATTTTTTTGGAGTACAAAGAGAAGAGAGCTGGCTATGGTATAAAATATTAGGACACATCAACTTTTATGATCTAGTAAGGATCAATTCAAAAAAGTTGGAGCACCCAAGAGAAACTACACACCAAAATAAACCTTCACGAAAGAACGAGATAAGAAATAGAAGAAGTTATTTCACCAGGAGTGAAAAGGAATGCATTAAGACATGAAAAACATAATGTACAAAGTGCCTTAAAAGGCATGAAAAATTGGTGATGGGTGAGAAACTTCCCAATACGGGAAAAAACTACCCTGAATAACAAATGCAATATTAACCCTAAGTAAACTTAAGAAAGTGAAAATATTCACGCTAACAAAAAAGAATGGTAAGAGATGTTCCTAATATTAAGAATTAACCCCAGTCTACAAGCTAAAAACCATGTCATGAAGGAAAACACACAAAGACCAAATTTTCCACTAACAAATATTCTACCAAAAATCCATTGGATTTGACTCATACTGATCTATGGAGACTAATGAAAACAAAGAGCTTACAAGGTGACCTATATTTTATGATGCTTATTGGTGACTGCTCTAGAATGACTTGGATTACTTTTCTAAAGTAAAATGTTGTAAGTTTGTGGAATTTTTCATTGATATGTCTAATGGAAAACTGAGTATGAGAATGAGTTATTATTATGCAATTTTTTCATTAATATCATCATTATATGGATATTGATATACAGATCATTTGGTGAATCATGTTTATATTGATTATAATCCAATGTATATTTGCAAGAAGGTTTGATCCGGTGTAGATAGTTGAAGTGGGAAATTAGTTGTGTTAAAATAGTATTTTTAGTGTATAGGACATTTGGTATTTTGGTCTACATTGGTCCACCGTAAGGAATCTTGCTAGATATGGTTCTAAGGAAATTTTGTTGGATGTTAAAGGATTCTAAATCCATTTTTTTACATTTTTTTCCCTCTAATGAAGAATGGAAGGATGGAGGAAAGACCGGACAACTTATAGATGGATAAGGTTTCAAGTGTATCTTAATTCCAAGTGGCATGAATTTTGGAGGTATATGTGTCCATTTTTAGTTGATCAACTGGTGAATTTTGATGTTAGTTCATTATTGGTGCTGACCTAAAATGATATGAGGATTGTGGAGTTTAAATAAGTGTTGATTCATTATGTGGGAGATAATATAGGTCTATACCAACCTATTTGAGTTCATCATAAGTTTTTTCTTGTGAAGTATATTTTGGGGTCAACAAGTTATATTTTGCATGATACATCTAATTAGGCTAATCTATTTGATGTTGGGATGAAATGGATATAAGTATAAGATCATTTCAATGTTGGAGTGTGTGTTAGAGATTATGCAAGTGTAGTGAATGTGAATTGTGTAAAAGTAATGAAAGTGTAGAACATAGCAGAGTGTTAGAGTGGAGTGATGAAGTGTGTTGACTATGTGTATTAAGCTTCAGTGGAACAGTATTCTAGCATGTTGTAGATGCATTTCTAATAGTTCATTTTAGCTGTGTGTCACCCCTCTCTTCTATATTTTCTTCTTTGTATGGGTAGCGAGTCCACTAGGTCGATTAGTCCACCTGCAGTGAGCACTCTTGTAATATATTATAACCAGTTATAATATATTGTGAGTCAATCCTCGCCATGGTTTTTCCCTTTTTTGGATTTTCCATGTAAAAATATGGTGTTCATCTACTTTGTGATTTTGATGGTTGATTTCATGCTTTCCTTTCTTATTGTAAATTAAATATTCTATGTGAAATGAATGTTTAAATGTTTAAGTGGATTCAAATAATAGTGATTCACCATGCCACTCAATATTATGGGTGTTCAACAATTGGTATCAAAGCTTAGTTCCTTGGAAGAGGCTTAACTTCTTGGGGAAGATCTTGGAGGTTGAACACATGACTCTTAGAAGATATCCTACTCTTTTGAAATAAATTCTTGCTATTGGATTTATGAAAGAAGAGTGCATGGTTGATATGAATGGAGAACTCAAAATAGCCCCAAAATATCTAGAAAGGACTGAAAATGAGAACAAATATTTGAAGTAAAATATCAAAGAAGAAGATGAATGCATCAAAAAGTTGAGAGAGAAAATCATGAAGTTCAGAGAAATACATAAGGAGGCTAATGAGAAATTGAAGCAAGCCAATGAAAAAATTACTAGTCTGAAAGTGCAAGTTGAAGAAGGAAAAATAATTGGAGAAGGTCTGAATGTATAAGTGAAAATAAAATTTGAAGAATGTTCAAAGCTTGAAGAAGAAGTTGTGACCTTGAGATCAATTCTTGGAAAATAAAAGAGTCATGAAGATAAATTCAAGATGAGATTTGCAAAGCTTGATGAAATGATTGCAAATTAGAAAGGATCTAAAGAAAAAGAAGGATTAGGGTTTGAGAAAGGTGAAAGCTCAAAGATAGATCAAATCCTAAATTAGGCTGAAAAGAAGATTAAGGACATGAAGAGTAATGGAAAGCAAGTCCAGAATCAAAGGAACGACTTCAAAAGATGACCAATTAGATAACCAAATGTGCAAAGGTATCCATATTTTAATAGTTTGTGTTATTCCTATAATAAATTTGGACATAAGGATATGGAATGTAGAAGTAGAATGAATTAGAATTTTCAATATTTTCTTCAGTCAATGATTTACATGAAAAAGTTTTAGTCATAAGGCTAGTGAATGCAAAAATCAAATGATGAATGGTTATAACAATGGTATGATGTTACAATATTTTGATGGCTATTGTTATCCATGCAATGTATTTGGGCATAAAGCTAATCAATGTAGATCCAAAATGGGTGGAAGTAAGCTTGTTCAAAAAAATTTCACTTGTTACAATTGTAAAAGACTAGGACACATTTCTAAATTTTGTAGAAGAAAGAATGTGAAGAAGAATAATCCAGTAAATAAGAATGATCTAGTGAAAAAGGTTGACCTAGTAGAGATGAAAGAGATGGAAAATATTTAGAGAAAGGAAGATGGTGAGACTAATCTTGAGTTTGTACTAGCATTTTCTACAGATGATTCCTCCAGAAACTAAGTAGAAAGCCTTGTCTTAGGGGGAGCATTAACAAAAGATATTTTATCCCTTGCCAAAGAAATGGTGTTGATGCTTTAGCATATGGATATGAGGTGTAGGTTGACATGGTTAATCTATTAGCAAAAGATCCAATGGAAAATATTGAGTTGAAAAAGTTTACGAAGTATTTGAAGTTGATTGTGCATACAATTAGGGCTTTTACCAACTTTTCATATTGTGTTTTCAATGTGAATCAGGTCAATTTATAAAAGGGGTTTATAAGTGATTTCACTTAACCAAAAAAATCATTTGCAAATGAGAATTTGAGAAGAATAGAGTAGTGAAGGAGTGAAGTAAAGTGTTTCAAGAATTTTTCAAAATTTCTTATGTGAAAATCCCTAACTAAAAGGAAATCAAAGTTATTTTCAGTTCTATCTTTCCCTAAGTTTTCAAAGATATTTTGAAGTATTGAAAATGTATACAACACAAGTTATAGAGTTAGTGGACTGTCCCCAACCCAAATTCAAAATGCATCATAATAAATCCTCAGTGGATGATCTGAATGGTGCATTTCCACACATCCCATATGGTTTTCTACACACATAAGACATAAGGGTATACATTCATGTGAAGTTGGAAGAATATGATCATAATAAAATGAGTGATGTGTGGATTAAAGAAATCACCAGAGAAAACTTTGAACTAAAAATAGAATTTGAGAGCTTGGTGGAGAAAAAACTTGATGTGTGGTATTATTTTCATAACTTTAGTCATGATGACACATAGGTAAGATTCACCATGAAAATATTCTATGATAGATTCATCTAGCTTGATATACCTCACTTGATCAACAAAGAGGAAATT
Organism: Sequoia sempervirens; assembly: GCA_007258455.2. Taxonomy (NCBI): domain Eukaryota; kingdom Viridiplantae; phylum Streptophyta; class Pinopsida; order Cupressales; family Cupressaceae; genus Sequoia; species Sequoia sempervirens. The sequence continues at coordinate 212,245,806 of VDFB02373365.1, forward strand.
AGGGTTGTTATGGGTTTATGCTCAATTGGACTAGTTCTAACACTAAAGTCTATGAACAATGAGATAGTGATGGAGATAATAGGAGTGATGCATGACAAGACAACTTTGATAGTTAAGAACATCAGAGATTCGATAGTCAAGGATGCCTCAATGATGATTGGCTAAAAAATATATTTCACTAGTAATAGGGAGAACTTTGCATCAACAACCATCATTAATATAGCATATGAAATAGTTTTGAAGGGTGTGGACTATGACCTATGTGAGTTATTGAGGGAAAAATTACTTAAGAAATTGTAGAAAAAAAAGGATTCAAAATATCCTTTCAAGTTATGCACATTGATCATTTGTCTATTATTTTACTTCAATGAAATTCTTAGAACAAAGAATATAGTTTGGTTGAAGGATAGATTGGTAGTACGTCAAATCAAAGACCACCTAATAAGACTAGATAATGTGGAGAAATGGGAAGATGCATGATGGGGATTTTTCAAAACTTCTCAAAAGAATATGCTGGTTAGAGAGTGGATACCAAAAAATGTGGTAGAAAAATACAAGAATGGCATTATTTTCATGGTAACTAAAGATTCTTGCATAATGGAGGTTGTTGAGGCTAGAACTATGTGGATCCCATAAATTATAGGATATGAAGTTGAAGAGAAATTAATAATTGGTTTGGTTGATCTTATGTTGAGAAAACCTAGGAACACTTCTCAAGAGAGGTATGACACCTATGAGGAGAAATCCATGGAAGTGAACATGGATGAGAGGCAGAAACAGGTAAAGAAAATAGTTGATAAAATGATTGCATATTTTGCATAGTGTTACCTAATTCCCCTGCCCCCATTTAAAACTTTTAATGCACTTTAGCCTACTAAATCACAAAAAAAAATAAAAAAAAAATCTAAAAATCTGTGATAGCTAGTATGAAATCCTTTTGTAGGATTGATTGTAACCTTATTTTATCCTATGAGGCCAATTTTCATGCCAAAATACTTCACCAATTGAGATATTTTAATGTTTAAAGTTTCTAACTGGTGATTTGCAAGTAATGTCAAAATCTAGAGCTCATGCATCTAAAGCCAAAATGATATATTGGGTTTGTTCTATGATGATCATACTTCTTGTTGTTCAAATTTCATGAAAAATGGAGTTTTTAGTTGAGAGATATGGAATTTTTCATCTTCAAGCTCAAAGAGGTGGTTACAAGGTATTTTTAAGTTTAAAATTTTACAAAGTTGCATTTTGGTGGTGATTGTCAAGGTTATCATAACTTCTCGCCAAAGTTAGCAGAATCACTCAAAACCCCACCAGGTGGAGAGTTAGCAAAATTACTCAAAACCCTACCAGGTGGAGAGTTAGCAGAATTACTCAAAACCCTGCCAGGTGGAGAGTTAGCAGAATTACTCATAAATATTGTCAGCAATGTCTGAAGCAGTTTTATTTTAGATTTTCAGAGAGGCAGTTACCAAAATGTGAAAGGTCATTTTTTTTAACTGATTCTTTAAAGAAGAACAGTTACAAAATCGAAAAGTCTCCTAAAGATAAAGTCTATATATATCATATAAAGACTCCTTGAAAATGGATCTTTTTTTTATGATTTTTCTTGGGGAAGGAGCATATTTATTTTCTTTTCAACATAGTTTACTATATAGAGTAATTTTGAGTCTAAGAACCCATTATTTGTATCAAAGAAGAGAGGAGATAATTTAAATTTGTGTATTTAATTATGTTTCCTTCTAATTACAAATTTTTGGTGTGTCATTTGTGATTAGTCTTTGGTATATTTTATGTTATATCAGATTATGCATGTGTTGATTAAGAATCTATGAGTTCTAGTCAATTCAATTATTGGGGAGATCTATTGTTTGTTCTTTCCTGGTTTTTATTCATGGGTGTGTAATGGGTGATCTGTGCATCATTTATGGCATTCTCTTCATTCCAAGTTAATTAATCACAATTTTGTCATGGTTATACACAATTGTTAGTTTTTCCTTTCCTATTTTCTAGGTAAAAGCACACCCAAAAAAAAAATCACATGAGGGAGTTGTACCTCAGTAAAATTTAGAGGAAAATCATAAATGAAATTGTGATCTTTCTAGAGCTTTTGGAAACAATTACACCTTTCTGGGCAAAGAGCTAATAAAACTTCAAGGTGCCCAACTTGTTTGCTAATAGATTTTTGGTGACTTTGCTGGGGAGAGGATATATGTGCCAGTGTTTGTCTTCTCAGAAATTTGAAGGTACCTCCCCAAGGATGGAGGTTAGCAACTTTGATAGATGGAACTTGCTCAGAGTATATTTCTAGTAGAAGATTCAACCTTTCTTTTTCTAAATCTCCATTATGGCATTGGTTTCACCCAACCATGGTGTATCCAATTTGGATCTTTAGCACTGCCACAATATTCAAAATTTCCTATAGGTTCAATAAAACATTTTCCAAAATTTTATGGAGAAGACTCATAGGTTGTAAATAATCATATTCGAGCCTTCACAATAGCTTGTACAATTTTGGGGGTAAGAGAGGAAAATATTTTTGTTTGATTATTTGTTGAATCCCTCATTGGAGTTGCTGCAATTTGGTTTCAATCTTTAGAATATGGATGCATTATAAATTGGGACAACATGAAGAAGACATTTCTTGGAAGATTTAAACTAGCAGTTGATGTGTGTACACTTCTATCTTAATTATTCAACATTAAAAAGAAATAAGATGAATCAATAAGGGAGTTTGTGGAATGGTTTGATAGATGTCTAAATAAGATTCCTCATAATACTCAACCAAGTAAAGAGTTGAAACTGATTACTTTTGTTGGAGCATTACATCCCGATGTTGGATTCCTCTTGAAGCGAAGTAAGGTAAGTGATATTGAGTTTGCTAAAAAATAAGTTGTTAATATATAGGATGATTTTATTTTATCTGGGGTATGGAAGAAAAATAAAGTTGAAATATTAACACAAAGTTGTCTAATTCAAAAGCATAAAACCTTGAAGTTTCAAAATATAAATTCATCCAATCTCTTATTCCCAGCAACTAAGTTTTTAAATCTCGTGGTTTTTGATCAAAATCAGTTTCAAAAAAATAAAATAATGTGGAGACTAAATATTTTAATGCTGAAATATATAATCTCAATTGTGAGATAGATGAGGATGGTTTTGATTCTTCTAGTGATGAAAGACAATTACTCTTCTTATGGAAAAAATAATGTATTACATATTCTACCTTGGCCGCAATAAATATTGGGGATTCATCCACTATGGAAAATCTAAAATCAAACAAAAATGAACAATTTTTTATGCCTCTTTATACTCCAGAAACTAAAATTTTCATATTTGAAAATATTGATATAAACTTAGCAGATGATTTGGTTAACATGAACATGAAAGGTCAATTTTCAAAAAAAAAAATGACATAAACGATTTATCAAAGTTGGAGGCTTTTATTTTTGAAGATATCAACATACATTGTGTAGCTGAAAGTGAAATTAAAAATCAACTTCAAGAGGCAAGTGAATCATCGAGCATTCTTTGTTCTCACATGCAACTTGAGTTTGAAACATTTTAGTTCATTGATGAAGTTCACAAAGATAAGGAAGCAAATGAAGAGGTAATAAATTATCCCATTTTTGAGTCTTTTCACTTTCAGGAAAATATTGTAAAAGATTCAAGTTGTTCCAGTCAATTGTTTGAATCAATATATGGGATAGATAAAAATGGAAAAGAAGTTGAATTAATTGAATCAAGGTCTAAATGTGATAAATTTTTGAAGCATGTGCTATAAATTGAGGTCTAAAATTTTAAAATAATGTAGTCACTACGTGTAGCATTCAAGAAGTTTCTTTATCCCATGGTTTTTATTTGGGTTGTCCAATTCATGGGTTGATTAATTCCAACACACAAAATGAAGTGCATCATGGTATTACATATGAAATTATACAAGAATATTTTGGTGACCATATGGAAGGTAGTGTCAGTGTGAATCATTTGGTTGTAGAGGCATACAATAAAGAGTGGCTTTTTAGGCATCAAATTTTATCTAAATGAATTTTACAAGATGCTTATTTTATCTTTTGGGTGGCAATAGTCATAAATGGGCAGTTAGTTGTGCATACAATTATCATTCACCAAGTGTTGTTCCACATGCGTAGCTATTTATTGCAGCCTATTAATTGATTTGCATGATTATTTTTGGGACATTTGAGGTAGGGTCTTCATACCATGTACATAGTAGGAGTTTTTGTTGTCCTGGTAGCTTAGTTTCTTGTTTTGTTTTGTCCCATTTTTGGCTTGCTCTAGCTCATTTTCCTCTTTGCTCTTTGAATTTGTGTCCTAATGGAATTTAACCATTGATCCATGCTCATTATTATAGGCTCCTTTCTTCATCTTTTGTGGTCCTTGTCCCCAGACAGAGCCATTTGTCACCTAATTTTTGCTCCCCCCCCCCATTTTAAACTTTTAATGCACTTTAGCGTGCTAAATCACAAAAACAATTAATTTGAAAAATATATGATAGTTGGTATGCAATCCTTTTGTTGGATTGATTGTAACATTATTTTATCCTATGAGGCCAATTTTCATGCCAAAATACCTCACTGTTTGAGATATTTTAAAGTTTCAAGTTTCTAACTAGTGATTTGCAAGTAATGTCAAAATCTGGAGTTCATGCATCTAAATCCAAAATGATTTCTTGGGTTTTTTCTATGATGAGCATACTTTTTATTGTTCAAATTTTGTGAAAAATGGAATTTTTAGTTGAGAGATATGGAATTTTTCATCTTCAGGCTCAAAGAGGTAGTTACAAAGTCTTTTTAAGTTTAAAATTTTACAAAGTTGCATTTTGGTTGCAATTTTCAAGGTTATCATAACTTCTTGCCAGAGTTAGTAGAATTAGTCAAAACCTTGCCAGGTGGAGAGTTAGAAGAATTACTCAAAACCCTACCAGGTGGAGAGTTAGTAGAATTACTCAAAACCCCGCTAGGTGGAGAGTTAGTAGAATTACTCAAAACCCCACCAGATGGAGAGTTAGCAGAATTATTCAAAATCTTGCTAGCAATGTTGGAAGTAGTTTTTTTTTAGATTTTCAAAGAAATGGTTACCAGAATGTGAAAGGTCATTTTTTTAACTGATTCTTTAAAGAAGAAGAGTTATGAAACTTAAAAGTCTCCTGAAGATAGTCTATATATATTATAAAGACTTCTTGAAAAGGGATCTTTTTTTTATGGTTTTTCCTGGGGAAGGAGCAAATTTATTTTCTTTTCAGCATAGTATTTTGTACAAAATAATTTTGAGTCAGTGAACTCATTATTTGTATTAGAGAAGATAGGAGATACTTTAAATCTATGTATTTAATTAGTTTTTCTTCTAATTACAAATTCTTGGTGTGTTATTTGTGATTAGTCTTTGGTATATTTTTTGTTATATCAGATTATACAAGTGTTGATTAAGAATCTGTTAGTTTCATTCAATTCATTTATTGGAGAGATATATTCTTTTTTCTTTCTTGGCTTTTATTCATGGGTGTGAAATAGGTGATCTGTGTGTCATTTATTACATTCTCTTTATTCCAAGTTAATCAATCGTAGTTGTGTCATGGTTATGCACAATTGTTAGTTTTTCCTTTCTTGCTTTCAAGTTAAAAACACACCCAAAAAAATTAATTAAATCATACAAGGGAGTTGTACCTTAGTAAAATTCGGAGAAAAATCACAAATGAAATTGTGATATTTTTGAAACTATTGGAAACAATTCCACCTTTCTGGGAAAAGATCGAATAAAAATTCAAGGTGTCCAATTTGTTTGCTAACACTTAGGAAATGGGCCTCACAAAAGAACAAGTAGAGAAGGATAAATCCATGTTTGGATCACTGAGAGGATCATCAAGAGTTAGAAGATCAGGTAGAATAGCTACCACTCCTCTAGTTGTCCCCAAGACCTCTGGGACTAAGTCTATCATTGGAGAAAAGAGGAAAGAGTCTATAAGTACTTTGGTGAAGGAGAAGACATCTCTAACAAAGTAGTAGAAGATGCCTATAAGAGAAAAGTCCACTCCAGAAACAAAAAAAATAGCACTTGTAAAAAGAAGAGTAAAAGAAAGCAACTAGAGAAAAGTATATGGGAGTGAATGTAGAAGATGATGAAGAAGAAGAAAAATGACCACAATTGGTCTAGAAAAGGAAATTAGAAGCTTTACAAGGTGAAGAAAGTGCAAAGAAATAAAATATTAACATTGTGGATCTTGACAAAGGACGCTGAGGTTGAGAATGAAAACAAGGCTACAAAGTACAAATGAGAGAAAATAAAATAGAGTTTGTGTAACACCCCACCATGCGAACCCCAAAGGACAAAAACAATAATTACAGCACAAATTTTTTAAAATAACATAACATACATGTAAAACATATTAAGTCATAATATGAATTTCATTTAAATAGATTCCTTAACACACATCCCTTGGGGTACACGAGGAGTCATTACGCGACTTAGATCCATACAACAACCATAAAGAACAAAATCTAAAGATATAAAGTAAGAATTAACAAATATAACACATACATGATGATCAATGATAAGAAACCATCTAAATACGCAATTACCTCATATGCATGATCATCCTAACACATTGAATAACAACTGCCATAGCCAATATCCACACCAAGTTTAACATTTCATTACAGTACAATGTTTAAGAAGTACAATGATACAAAAGTGTTCCAAATATGAGTGAAACCATCACCAGATAGCATGATACAAATGAATAGATGAATACAAAGTATCATAACTGGCTCCAAGACAAATACAACTCTGGAGTCACCGCAATAGCACCAATCCACACCTCTCAATCCTCAACTGGGGACCCAATGGGGTGCTTGGCACGTTCCACCCGACCATGTGAGTCCGAAGACCCACCCCCCGTGCTAGGAGCTAACAAGAAAGAGACCTCAACCAAGAACATCCAACAGAGAACCACAAGACTCAACGTCATACAAAAGTATCATAACACTCAAAAATTACAATGACATAATCAACCACATCCAAGAGTCACAAATCTCATCCCCTAAATCAAAGCAATAACCAGTAAACAAGTAACCAAAGGATGATCATGAAGCACTTCCAAATCAACTGAAAACATAATACAATTCCAAATTGCACTTAAACAATACAATAACATCATATCACAGTACCATAAGGGTACAAGGTCATAAGTCAAATATCGATGAGATCATACAAAACCACAAGTACACCAAAGCCAAAATAGGGTAAAACCATAAATCATTTCAAACAACTATGTTTCATCAATTCAAGACAAAGAACCACTTCCAGAGGATTTCCAAAGACAACATAAACATGAATGTTAGAGGAGAGTGTCATCGCATGGCTTAACATGGATTCTCCACTACCACTAACGCAAGGTGCCACCTCCGTCTCATCGAATATTATGCACAACTCAAGCACTAGGAGCCGCTCCATCTATGGTTATCCGCACTACCTATCTCAAGGTGCCGCTCCATAGGGTTGCTCATGCGGATCCGTTACCCTTCACGAAGACAAGGCAACGAACATGCCAACCACGGCCTTCTCAATCCCCTTTAGTCTGTGGTAGCACTAAAAGGTGGATGAGGCATCAATTATCTTTTTAATGTGATTCTACCCACACCCTAATTAATTATTTAAATTATCACTTTTTAATTTTTACTCTAACGAGGGCTATCCTGGCGCCCCTTTGTGCGCCGACCACCCACTTAGAGCCACTCTCACTCTAGACACTCAAAACATAAAAACCAAATCCAAGGGTTGTACAACATAACAAGTACATTAGATCACAACAGAGAAGCATGCAAGGCATTACCCATCTTGCCATAAATACATAATCAAAATCTCAATGATTCATGTACAACCCTTTTAAATTCCAAAAATCAAGGCACATAGAGAGAGAACATTGACCAACCATAAAAACAAGCCTCTGGAAGATTCTCAAAAAGTTTAATTCATGTACAACCCTTTTAAATTCCAAAAAAATCAAGGCACATAGAGAGAGAACATTGACCAACCATAAAAACAAGCCTCTGGAAGATTCTCAAAAAGTTACACTAGGGTTTCCCCATGAAAATCTGACAACAATAAAAGCAAAACCTTGAAGAACTCAATCAAATATGATGAGAGAATACATCAAAATAAGATCAACAACTCCCTTAAACAACATCAACAACTTTGATACGAACTAAATCGGACATCCAAGGGAAACCTCTATTTTCTCCTCTCGGAATACCCATAACTCAAAGAACTTTTCAATTTGACTCATTAACAACTCAAGTAGAACCATCAATCATGACAAAGATAACATTAACCGATTTACCACTTAGGGTAAAGAACCAAAAGAAAACATATGGGTTCCCAACGAATAGCAACATACATTAATTGAGAGAAAATTCCCAACTCAAAATCAACTCACGAAAAGTCACATCGAAAGAATCCATAAAACCACACATTCTAATAATATATCCATTCATTCAATAAGAAGTAACTTGAAACAATCTAAAAAGAACATTATTTTAAAGATCAATCATTTCCAACATTTAAGGATAGTACAATATTGCGAAGTGAAGATAAAATCTAATGGTTTAAGCCATAAGACACTAATTCTCAAGCATACTCTTCCAAACACAAATTAAAACAATCATGAACAATAATACGGGTTCCCATTTTACACACATAATTCCGTACAAGGAAACCATCAAACACATCATCCTTGAAGAACACTATCTTAAAACACTTACATTGAACAGGCCATCGAGACATCTCCATAAATATCCCACAAATAACACCCATCTTAAAACAATTACATAACACTTAAACCAATAATCAAAACACTTGGTTTAAAACAACAATCACTCACACCTTATAACCATAAAGACATTTCTTTAATTTAAGCATTATTTCAACGTTCTTATCACTTATTTTAACATATCCACTTAATTTGATTAAGAGAGTATTTACTACAAATAATTATATTTAAAATAACTATATCATTTATAAGATAACCAACTCCATCGACTATTTAATATGAATCCTAATTATAACTTAAAAATGTAATACTAAGATGACAATTCTATAAATTACAACTTTATTATAATCCTAAGGTGACGATACTAATGGATTATTTCACATAGTAGTTTTGACAAATAATTATCATTCATAGACTCATTAGATAACAAAAAGGGTAATTAAAACCATTTAACATTTAACACAATAAATTATCTAAGAAGGCCCAAAATACTCTTTTCTCATATGAATTTAAAATAATTTTCACATAATAACCACATAGAAAAATTTCATCTTATTTTCATTTATTTATAATTACCTCTGCTTCAAACAACTTGACTCTTCTAATAACATAATATTTATACTTTCATTATATTCCATAATCATCTAATTTTACTTACGAAGAGCAAGCACATACAAAACTCTACTTTTCACTATTTCTAATTTAACTATTCCACTTGGAACTAACCAAAGTAAGAATGAACTAATCTACCAATGTTACACAATAAGTTCACATAAGCAAAATGTATTCTTTCATTAAAACCCTATATATATGCATTAATATATTTTCTTTTAAACTTAATTTACTTCAATTCACTTGTTTAACTAAATCTCTATAAAAATAAGTAATTATTTATTTCAAATTAAAGAGGAAGATATTTATTATTCCAAAGTTACCCAAATAAATACTAACTATTAACAATACAAGAATCTATGTGTCCCTCACATAATTAATACCGAATCTATATATAAATATTTATATACTTATACTTGAAAGAGAAATTATAAATCGGTCTTCTTGAAAAGAGGAACAATACCAAATTAAAGCTCGTTATTTATTTCTTTATTTATTTATTGTATGAATTCATCGTCGATAACTCCTTCCCAATTATACATTCTAGTTTATGGACCAGCTTAATTATCACCTAAAATAAGATTATATTTTCACTTAATTCCCTACCAACCCAATAATAAAGGACGAAGTCCCCAAGCTCCAGAATATTGCAATATTTATAATTAATTTATTAAACAAATAATCTAATAACTAATCTCTTAACAATTAAAAAGGAACACTAAATGACTAATTTGCAAATGAGCATCTATAGATATTTATATGAATGACTACCAAACATAATGCAGAATTATCAAATAACCTATAGATTTGCTTTCCAAACCAACATAGCATAACAAAAATACCTGAAAGTGGTGGCGCTTCATGTTAATGTTTTGGATAATATAAATGGATCTTAGTCTGCAACTTACATCTACCACACTTTTCCCACGAGGAAGAATATAATGGTAAAAGGGCTTGGATGGGGACGGTTCCAATCAAATGAGACCATATTGATCACAGGATTGTTTGCAGATATAAGAATTGAATGCAATCTATGATTATGTAAGGATAGCAGAAATCTGCAACTCTTGATGTAAGGATAGAATAAGGAGACAAAATGTAACCCATAAGTAAGACCTCTAGTTAAACATACAAAGATGTGACAGGCTGTCAAAGGAATTAGGGAGGTTGTTTAAATCTATACACCTTACCATGCTCAAGCGCCATTGTGACAGGTTATCACAGAACCAGAGAGATTATTTAATTTATTACAGCTTCGAAAAGTTATAGCTAGGATGGCTTGCCAATGGTTCAGGGAGACTATTTAATTCTGTACAACGCCTCAACTCTAAATGCTGAAACTGTGACAGTCTGCCAAGTATATTAGAAAGTGAATATTGAAATTTGGAAATATCGCCATCTACTTGCATTATTATCAAATCCCAAATGTTATCCACAAGACTGCAGAGAAGGAGAAAGGTGACGTGCAAATACATGACTTATGAGTAGGAGAAATAATATACAATCTTTTTTTTTTTTTTTTTTGAACTTGATGCAGTTCTGTTTGGTGGCGAGTTTCCAGAGACGTGCTCAAGTTTGAAGTTTGGAAATTAAACTTCACCACGGTCAACGGTAAACACTCTATTATGTTAGTACATTGACGATATTTTATTTTCAAGTGCTGCAACTGCGATAGATTGTCAGTAGAATCAAGCAGGTTATTTAAAACTTTAAACTCCCTATCATGTTCAGGTGCAGCAGCCAGAGCTTATGCAGTGTTAAACTAAATGCCTCAAGAAAGAATTGTGGTCTTCAAGGAATACCATAGTTTTCAGACTGCAGTTCGATAAATTGAGAAAGCGAAGGTCATTACCAGCAAGGAGGAGTCTGTCCAAATATCATATAAGATATATCGCCCCTCTAATAGTGACCAGCAGATCTGGGAAATCTTAAGTAATATAAATGACAAATTTCAAGGCAGCCTGGTTGTTCCTATGATTGTCTATTTCAAGATATAGATTGCATAAGGAAGTTGTCAACGAAACCTAGAAATATAACAATACTTAGAAGTCAGAACTACTCATAAAGATCACTTTCAATTATTCATGCACTCCGAATAACCTACCCAACCATAATGTTAATGCAAAACCAATTTCAATAGCATACCTTTCCTCGATCCATTCCAGACAAGAGCAATATACAAGAAAGAAAAGGCCATGACATCCCTAAACAAGGGTTTCTTCAACAATTACATGCCCTAAGATAAATCGATTACACTAAATAAAACATAAACATACAACAATCCAGATAATTGCATAACATATACCTAATATATTTACAAGCCATACACTTCTAAGAAACCGAAACGTGACTGCATATGACTATAATTTCTTCCAAGAATCTGAAAAAATGCATTTGTGCATCAAAATTGTAGCAGAAAGAACATGGTTATAAAAGAACATACGATTTATTGAGATTGAGGGATGGATCAGCCAGAACAGAAGCAATTACGCCTAAAACTTTTGCTGCATCTTCAAACCCTTGGTCAGTGCAGAAGCGAACAAACAACATAACGGAATTCGAATAAGAAAGTGCTCTCCAATTGGTTCACAGAGAGAACTCTCCCTAAATTTTTTTCTTGCCTCTTCTTAAAGAAAATACCAAATTCTCCGTTCAACCGCCCTAACTCCTCTTTCTCCCCCGTAAAAGATTTTCAAAAATAACTAATTTTTATTTACCCACTTTAATTAATCATTACTTTATGTATTTATTTATTTAATTTCAACCAATAACTTCTTTTATTTTAAATTACTTCCACTTAACTCTAAATTTTAACTAAAACAAATTTTCATAAATAATTAACTTTTAATTAAAATATAATTGAATAAATATTTTTACCTTAATTTATTTAAACTTAAGTACAATTTTAATATTTAATCCTCTTTAATATTTTATCACTTTTAAATTGAATTTAATCATTAAATGATAACTATCTTTCCTCAGCTTATCGATTAATTTAAATAACTGACTCCCAAAAATAATTAAATTAATGTTTATTATTGAATCTTAATTATTTATTTAATTCCAAACAAGTAACCTTATAGTTAAATTAACTTTATTAATCAACTCCAAGTGTATTATTAGTGTTATCTCATCATCTTAAAATTAAATTAAATAATAAAATCACCACCTCATCATGACATTACCAATCAACAACTTACTTAACATCAATGATGATCAAAACGGAGGGCACTACTTGAAAAGAGAAAAAGTCACTAAATAAAAAGAAAATGAAGAAGAAAAATACTTTGGTAAGGTCACATAGCCCTATGAAATTATATACCTTATTCAATGGGATTGTAGAACATGAAATGTTAGAAGAGACTACTAAACTATATACTACTATTGATGACATAGATAAGGCAACCATTGAAGAAGCAATTGTAAAATATATTATTAGTTTTAAAGTAAATATGAAGAACAATGAAAATAATTTTCCTAAAGAATTAAGGAATGTATTATATGCAAGAATATAGGAGGCAATCGATGAAGAAGTAAAGTTGAGATCTTTTATTTGGAAAAGATTAGTGCACCCGTTTCAGATGAAAATAAAGCCACATTGGCTCAAGTGTACAATAAGGAGTTCCAAAGAAAGCAAAGGGTAACTACCCTTATGAGAAAAGATCATGATGATCTTAAGAGGCTCCAAAATGAAATAGTAGAAAAAGTTGTAGATTTGACACAAAAAACATGCCTAACTCTGGATGGTGTAGAGGAAATTCATGATATGTCAGCTCTAGATGTTAAGGAAGTAGGAGAAACACAACATGATGATGCTCAACATAAGCATGCTACTGAAGAAGAAAATGTGTAGGATGAAACTCTTCTGGATGTGGAAGAAAATGTTACCGATGAAGAGAACACTGCAAGAGAAGGCACTACAGATGATGATCCTCTAGTAGGAGAAAATACCACTACTAAAGTTAATGTTACAAAGGCATAGAAGGAGGATGAATCTATAGAACATAACTCACCTCCTTCAAAACTAGAAATGAATGTTGAAGAAGCAATACATGCCAACCTAGAGATAAATATGCCTCCTAATAAGAAAGAAGAATTAATTAATGAGGAAAAGAAGGAAGAGGAAAAGCTTGACAATGCTTAGACTAATGGAGAAAATGTAGAAGATAGCATTGGTGATAAGAAAAATACTTTGGAGAATAAGGTTGTAGAAGATGATGCAAAGAAAGTTGGAGAATCTTCTGATACCTCCAGAGATCCTTTGAAGAATTTGTTAAGAATGCAACTCCAGTTTCAACTAGTAGTGTCTTCCCAACTATTATAGCTTCCAATGTAATAGGGACAAGTAGACATAGAAAATATCTCTCCCCTGCACAAGCTTCAATTGGGCGATATGTTCCATGCCTCTTCCTAGAAGGAAATTCTACAAATGCATCAAAATAGTGCAAAATTTATTGATGAAGTGGTGAAGGTGTTACAAGAGATTATACCTTATGCTAGCATTGATAATTCTTTATCTGTTATGTAGAATCTATTTTTTTTCTTGATTCATTTAAGGAGTGCTCCAGTGGGTTGAAATAAAAATAAGAAAAAGAGATAGAAAAAAAGGTGGATGACAAGAGGTTAATGGACATAACAGAAAGGTGTGCCACCACACACACCAAATTATAGGATAATCTCAAAGTTGTACAAGATAGTGTTGAGGAAGCAAAAATATTGTTTCAATTTTGTATGAAGTGTTCTAGCTCACCAAAAGCATAAAAGATGAGATGGACTCCATAGATTCCCAAATTGATAAGGCATCTAGTTCCTATGATCCGACATAGGAAATTGATGGGAGCACAAGGTCTATGGTTAAGAATTTGCATGAGTAGTTATTCCAACTACAAGTCTGAAAAGAGAAGATAATTATGCAATTTGATAATCTCAGGGATCTGGTAAATTCCAAATTCATACCTATCTCCAGTGCCTTGATGAGTGCAAACAAATCTATAAAGTTGAATCTAGTACCCAACACTTTAGATGATGGTGAAGAAATTATTGTGGAGTTTTGATGAAAAGGGACACTCTCCCTTTCAAATATGATTACAAAATCAAACTAAACACAATGCAAGAAGGCTAAAAATACATAAAAAGTAAGGAATATGGAAGAGAAATATGCAACTTATGGGTATGTGCAGGATCATGATGGGCCAAAAAGTGGCAATATGATGGGTATGTGGCTGATGAATTTTTGTTTACCCAAAATTGATGAAATAAAAAGGGTTCTTAAAGGAGATTCTCAGCTTTCCACCATTATAAATTATGCTTTACTTTGAATTTGATAAGTAATTATTATTCATTTTCTATTTGAATTACGACTAAAGTCTTGATTGATAGGCTAACTAAAAAAAAATCTATAGCTTTCAAATGGTATCACATTTTTTGAACCCAAAATATGCATCACATTCTATGCTTCACATACTATAGGATTAAAAATAGAAAAATTGAATTTCATGAATTTTTGACCAAGTTAAGGTGGTCAGACATAATGAGTTTTTTATATTTTTTAAAGTTGTAATAAAAAAACATAATTAATTATTTACTTGGAAACAAATTACAAAAAAATATGCATCACATCAAGACATGAGTCCCTTCTACTTATATCTAAAATATTAAAAAAAAATATTATCATTTTATTGTATAAGGTGGTTAGACAGTATTAATCAATTCTTTATTTTTCCCTTTGAAATTAAGTAATATTAGGTTGAAATTTTAAATTTTCACCAAATAGAATTTTTTTAAACAAACCTAGTAGATTAGAAACTAAATTCAATTTTCTATAGATTTAATTTACATATTTTGAAATAATATAGATAACTTATTAAAAAAATAAAATTATTCAAGGGTAAACGCTTTAATCGAAAGCTATGAACCGATAAAACCATTCAACAATACCCCAACGGAAAGTTTGAACCTTGGTGGCAGTTGAACAACAATGCCACCTATAAACATCACACCATGCCAATACCACCAACTTATTCAAATTTTACATCAAAGTTGCCTTAACTTATATTTTTCTAAAAATTTTGCCACTTAAGGCCTATTTTTTCCATGATGATTCTCAAGACATACCCTTTATATTTCATTCAAATATGTAAAAATTACATCAAAGGGTGAAGCCACAATAGTGGTTTACAATTGAAGTGAGGAAGGAAACCCTCACAAAAAATGAATGCATGGAAAAAAACTTGATTTTAAGGGTTCGTACGAACCTATTGGTTTGACCGAACCCATTAGGGGTTCGCTAGAACCTGGGTTCGGGCGAACCCTTTTAATGCTTTCCCACCAAAAAAGCAAACAAAACCCCTTATAAAAAGGGGGTTCGAATGAACCCTGGTTCGAGCGAACCCCTAGGGATTCGCTCGAACCCCCCTTATTCCTCATCCCCCATGAGACACCAAAAACCTAATTTTGGCACTTGAGCTCTGCAAGTTGAGAATGAAAAATGGATGAATCTTATAAACCCACTAACCCAAGTAGAAGTCCTCGTGAATGGAGCTATCCATTGAATATAATTTTAATATGTTTTGGTTTTATTATGTATTGTTTTTAGTTTGATTAAACATAGGTTTTTCACCGAAAATCAAGCTCTTTTTTCTGCACATGTGGGAAAATAGTAGATTATCAAAAAGTTTGAAAATATGAGGCAACTGAGCATTGAAGTCCTTAATCCAAAATAAAATAAAATTGAATTTTTATATATACAAAAAGTTATGAGTTATAATGACAAGGCTTATGTCCTCAATCTTGTAATTGGTTTGACTTCCTCAAACCTTCGGATTAAAAGAAAAAAAATATTCAATAAAACTATCTAACCAAGCACTAGATATCAAAGTTATGAATCTAAATTCAAAAGAATTATAATTTTATCCTTCAATTTAAAAAAAATTTATGCTATACAGGTGATACCTTAAAAATGGCTTTGAAAAAAAGTTTTGTGGGAGATGGAAAAAGAAGTGCAATATAATTCCAAAAAATTGAAAAATAATTAAGTAGACCCACAGACAAAATGTGTGATGAGACCCTAGTTTGCACTTCATCTTCAAATTCCCATAGTTTTAGTCGCCATAGGTGCCCAAATGAAGATTTAGTTAAAATAATAATTTCAAAGGTCCATGGCTGCAATTATAAACCACTATTGTGATTCCCCAAAATAAAGCCTATGGCCTTCAATCCTACATGCAACACCTGCAACAAATGTGTCTTCAACAATCTAGCTACATTTTAGCAACATCTGGGTATGCAAACTCAACTTCTCCAAAGCCCCCTATTAATGGCCAAACTGACATAACAACATGTAGGCATGATGTAATCACCTTACCTCTCATAAAAATAACAAACGATCATTAAATCAATCACCTTTCAAGGTCTTAGATGTTGGGTCACAACGTTGTTGTTTTTTTGAGTGGTCAATGAAGTTGTAATGTTCAAGGGGCCTGTTGGTTATTGATCTTCTTGATTGCTGCAAGATCAAACTCCTATCTAAACCTACTCTAACTGAAGGGTATAAAAAAAAAGATAGATCAAGGATGCTAGAGTGAAAAGAGTGTTGATTATTTAGTTAATCAGACCTGTTACTCTCCAAGGAATTCCTAAACTAAACTATAGAACACATCAACCTATAATCAATACAAAGTTGAACATTCATTCACAGTGAAAAATTTAATAGCAGATCACAAATCACCATTTCAAACAAAAGAAAATATTAAACTTCATTCCTCAAAGAATTCCAAACTAGATGATTAACACAATGAAAAATCATTCCAGAGAGCAACTTAAAGTAGGTTTAATTCTGCTTACTTCTATTGTTGTGAAATAGATAAACAACATTTACAAAGCTGGCAAGTTTCACAAGTGCACAGAAACCAATGTCTTCAAATTTACTCAATTAACTAAAAAATGAAGAAAACTCCATTTTCTATTCTACTGCTAACTCTAATCAGCTCTAAGTAAAAAATTTAACTCCTTTTCCTAAAAATCTAACCCCTTCAAAGTGAGCAGATTTGAAAATAAATAGCTCAATCATTTTCATAATTCTCTCCAAAACTGAGACATCAAAACATGTAGCTTTTGTGTGCATGCAACTCTTCACAAAGATAACTTCATGTTTCAACCTTTGTCTAATTTTAGTTAACTCTAGTTCACAATTGCAAATTTCAGTTTGACTCAGAGTTCTTTTTGCACAGTGTAAATCAACATCTTTCCCAAAAATGACTCCAAGTTTGAACAAAGAAGTGTTCAGTTCACTATGAGTTCAAAGATCTTTCCGGAAATTTCCCCATTTGCACATTTGATTTGAAAATCATGATCATTTGCATTTTCAAAGTATTTGCAAGACATCAAACACATTTAATTAATTTGTAAAATTAAACAATTAATAGGATTTAATTATCACCACAAATTAACCAATTTTGAACCTTAATTAATTATTTCAATAAAATGCATTGGATAAAACCCTTTATCTCTATGATCTGAAATAGCAATTAAATACTTCCTTTAAATTAATCTCATTAAAATAAAATAACATTAATTTGTGCCCGGTTTCAATATCTTGATGTTTCATAAGTTGGCATCTCGAATTGTCCCATC
>VDFB02373365.1:212263930-212354883 GCA_007258455.2 Sequoia sempervirens
ACAATATTGGGAATCAATGTGAATGATTCTCATCAATAAATTAGATAAGCTTTGAGATTGAAGGACACAAGCTCTTTGTAGGTTTTCAATGAAGATTTAATTAGCCACTAATAGGAACAATAAGAAAATAGATAAATGTGAAAATAATATTCAACTATTGGTCCATTTTTGTTCAATATAAGTTGTATTTTAAATCATTATGTGTTGTTTTTATAACAACACATAGATTTTTTGTGTTCAACTATTAGTCCATATGTGTTGTCTTTATAAAATAGAACACTCAGAACAAAGCTTTGAAGTTCCATCACTACCCATAACCCTAAACCCTAAACCATTAACCCTTAACCCTTCAACCCCAAACCCTTAAACCCTCTACCCTCTCTCTCTCTCAAGTCTCTCCCTCCTACCTCCTCTCCCTCTCTCAGATCTCTCTCTCAAGTCTCTCCCTCCTACCCCTTCTCCCTCTCTTAGGTCTTTCTCTCACTCACTCACTCCCTCTCTTAGGTCTTTCTCTCCCTCCTACCTCCTCAAACATAAACCCTTAAACCTTCTATCCTCTACCCTCAAGACTCTTCCCCTCCCCCTTCCCCCTCCTAATTCTCTCTCTCTCTCTCAAGGGGAGAGACTTGAGAGAGAGAGAGGGAGGGAGTGGGAGACAGATAGAAGGAGGGAGGGTTAAGGGTACAGGGTAGATGGTTTAATGGTTTATACATTGCTACCCCAATTGTTGTATAGATAAGAACAATATTTTTTCACTATGATAACAAAACTTGTTTCAATGAGTGTCTTATTTTATGAAATGACCATTTTATTTTTTAAATGATATACTTATAGTGGAGAGTTGTGATATTTTATTTGAAATAAATAATAATAATTATTTCACTTCATGAAATCTGTCACTTCTTTTCTTTATGAGTTATGAGAGAGGGAAAGGGGAGAGAGAGAGGAATGGTTGTCACTGAATCTTGGCTCACCCAAATAGTTGATCATTGCACTAAGATGTGCATATTCAATCAAAAGTTAAAATTCATAAAACTCAAACTAAAAGAGTGGAATATCCAAGTCTTTAGAAACCTTTTCAAAGAAAGGATCTCCTTGAAAGTAGAATGGCTAAGATCCAAAAAGACCTCTCAAATGATTTTTCTTACATCCTAATAGAAGAGAGGAATCTCATAATTCAATTGGATGGTGTCTATAGTTTTAAAATAAATCTATTGGAGACAAAAATCAAGGATTAAATGACTTAAATAAGGTGTAAAACCAAGTTTTTTCATTTAAAATACAAAATTAGAAGGAAAAGAAACATAATATGAAGATTGAAGATGGAAAGAGAGGGAGGGAGGGAGAGAGATATGGGGTAGAGGGTTAAACGTAGAGGGTAGAGGGTTTAAGGGTTTAGAGTTTAAGGGTATGGAGGGGAGAGAGATAGAGGGAGTGAGTGAGTGAGAGAAAGACCTAAGAGAGGTAGAAGGGGTAGGAGGGCAAGACTTGAGATAGAGTGAATGATTGAGAGAGAGACCTCAGAGAGGGAGTGGTGCTAGGAGGGAGAGACTTTAGAGAGAGAGAGAGGCAGGGAGGGTTAATGGTAGAGGGTAGATGGTTTAAGGGTTTAAGGTTAAGAGTGGAGGAGATAGAGATAGAGGGAGTGAGTGAGTGAGAGAGAGAACTAAGGGAGGGAGAGGGGGTAGGATATTGAAGATACTTGAGAGAGAGAGAGAGGGAGGGTTAATGGTAGAGGGTAGATGGTTTAAGGGTTTAAGGTTAAGGGTGGAGGGGATAGAGATAGAGGGAGTGAGTGAGTGAGAGAGAGATATAAGAGAGGGAGAGGGGGTGATGTAGAGGGTATGGTAAATTTAGGAAAACAACAATGATTTCAAGGATTGCAAAGATGCACTCACAAACCTCTTCTAGACACTCGTGTGGAACAATGCCTAAATGGCTGACTTATGACACAATTCCTTCTCCTATGGACCCAAACCTTGGAATTCTCTTAAGGGGCACAATTACACTTGTCTTGAATGACTACAAATCCCCAACCCTCTGTCTTAGACAAAACTTACTTTTGCACCTTGACTAGGTTTCTAGCCCAACTAGGCCTCTAGCTGTGAATTCTTGAACTTCCACTCAATGTTCCCAAAAGACCCTCCAAAATAATGATTGAACCAGATGTTTGTGATGATACATAACATACTAGATTCTTGATGGCACTTTTATTGGAGCACACCAATCAAAATCTAATGTTTCTTCAAAAACTAGGCCTAATTAGCCCTCTTTTTCAAAGCAACCCCTCTCTAAACTTATCCCTTGACCATGAAACTTTCAATAATCCCTTATAATGTCTCAAATCCAAATATTCCAAGTTTTTAGGCTTCTATGACACCCCTAACACGCTCAAACACAAAACCCTCACCAAATTGCTCCAAAACTAGAGCCTCTTGAAAATTAGCTTTCCCAAAAATTCCAAAACCTTCTCTTTAAATTTTCAACATTAGATCAACATGTGTAAACACCTTAAATTCAAAAATATACCCCTCATTAAGGCAGATCTCCTTCTGCTACACCTTAGCCTTCATTTTCATGCTCTTTGCATTGTCAAATCTTGGTGTACACCGTGGAAATCATCTTTCCTACACATTATTTTGTTATATCTGTATGATACATGTTAGGAATGATCCATTTCATAGGTCACAACAGCATTCTACCATGAAATGGATCAAACATCTAAGAAAAACTCTCAAAACTAGTGAGAAACCTGAACTTTTTGTGGATAATCAGCAATAATGTACAAAGACCTGATTGATAATACTTATCAGGACATAAAAATGGCTTCAAAACATGTAAAAAAAAGTTCCTAAACCATCCAAATGAGCATAAATTCAAAAGGAATCAAAGATTCATCAAAAAAATTGAAGAAAATGCAAAAAGATTGAAGTTTTTTATTGATTTTCTGTAGCAGTCCGTACAACACTTGCAATATCAGCCAACAGCCTGTACAAATGACTTTTACAACCTTAAAAAACCTTCCCCCAACTGTCCCAACTGATTATAATTTATTTCATTACATTATTAGTGCTAAATCAGGAAAAACACACTTTCCCGCCTAAAGTTGGAGTTTGAAAAATTGAATTCTCCAACTTTTATTTTATTAACTCCTACTAACTAAGAAGCATTAAAACCTATTACAGGAAATTATTCAACCTTAATTAACATGATTAAAACAAAAAAAAAAACACCTATCTAGACTCTTAGGACACTATTTGTCCATTTACATTGCAATTTGGTCCTAGGGTCCTTATCAGGACCCTTAGGACTTTTGACCTCTTTAAGGTTTTTATCCATTTCAAAAGACATTATAGGCTTCAAGATGTTATATTTGATGCTTTGGAATGCTTGACAAGTCTTCCTAACCCCTGCAACCTCCTGGCACTTGAAGTTTTCCTTGAAGGGCTTGGGTGCTCCTGCACCATTCTCCCCAAGAAAGAAAGAGTTCTTGCCCCAAGAAACATCCAAATTTCTGCCACCATATGTCTCCTTATTCCTATATGTTTTCACCTTCAAATCACAGGGCATGTAATCTTCCAAAGTCACCTTCTTCCTCTTTTGCCAACCTGCACTCATGTTAGACTCAAAATAGGGATGTGTTTGTCCTCTTTGTTGTTTGTTGTCAATTTTTCCTTGTGCCCTGTTTCTGCTCTTATTCCACTCATTTCTTTGTAAAGAAACACCACCATTATCATTCCCAACTATAGGGAATTAAATACTTCCAATCTTAATAATGTCCAAGTCCCAAAGATTCTAATTTTTAGGACTATATCCTTCATATCTCTGCTGCAACTTGTCCTTTCCCAACCAACTAGTATCTTCCCCTACCTTACCTATCTTACCCTGCATATTCACCTGCAAACTCTTCTCAAAACAGATCACAAAAATTTCATTAGACTACTCCAAAGGCAAAGGAATCAACTTATATCTACTATCATCTTTATGCACCAAATATGTGTTGTGAAAACCATCATGCATTGTCCTCCTAGCATACTGCCATGGTCTTCCCAAGATGATATGACCACAAGTCATTGGAATGACATCACAAATCACCCTGTCATGATAAGATCCAATTGAAAAATCCACAAAAGCTCTCTTACCAATCTCTACATGCTGCATTTGAGTTACCCAAGTGGCCTTGTAGGGAGTAGGATGATAAAATGTTTCAATCCCTAACTTGGTTACCATATCAACTGAAACTAAATTGCTATGTGACCCTGAATCTATGAGTAATCTACATATTTTACCATGACTAATACAATTAGTCTTAAAGATAGTTACCTTTGGCTCTTAATGAAGTCTTTCTCCTTGCTTGACCATAAGAAACTCACCATCAGTCACAGGGTCTGCCATGAATGTTTTTGATTCCTCCTTCTTTTCTTCTTCTTCTTGTACCAAGTTAGCTCTCCTATCTCTGCCCCTATCAGCTTGTTCCCATTTAGGACACTTGAAGGAAGGATGCCCTAGTTCATTGCAATTGAAGCACTTACCTATGAATGGTCCTCTACCTTGTCCAAATCTGCCTCCTCCTCTAGGAGTGTATCCACCTCTTTGATCAGAAAATACCTCGTTGCCTTTGTCATTGCTGCTCTTATCATTGCTGCCTTGTCCTTGCTCTCTATTACCTCTTCCCCTATTTGAACTACCTCCTCTTCCACCATTGCTTGATCTTTCTTGCTTCCTCTTCACCTTTTCTTCAGCTCTAATGGCCAATTGAAAACATTATCCTAATGTCCTTGGCAATTGTAAACCAATCTCATCTTGTAGATTATACCTAAAGCCATTGATATACCTGGCTACTTCCTCATCTTCTTCCTCATAACCTCCTCTGATACCAAGCTTGTGAAATTGCTCAGTATAGGACATCACATCCATGTCCTTTTTCCTTAAATTTTGCCTCATCCTCTTCACATGTATTGTGTAATCAAATGGTAGGAATTGTTCCTTGACCAAATTCTTCATCCTTGCCCATGTAGAGACTTTTACCAATCCTCTAGCCATCCTATCATTCTAAAAACTAGTCCACCATGTCAATGCTGGGCCTCTCAACTTGGTTTTGGCAAACTTAACCTTCCTCTCTTTATCCATCTCTTCAAACTCAAAATAGTTTTTAAAGGCATCAAGCCATCCCAACACCTCTTCACTATCCATCTTCCCTTGATAGATAGGAAATTCTATGTGACCCTTTCCTCCATGACCTTGTACTGCCTTCAACAATCTTAGTAACCTCCTTTCCTCAGGGTCCTCTGTCTCATCTACTGGTTGTTCTTGATTTACCCTCACATGCTCTTCTTCTTCATCATTGTCTTCTTGGTCTTCTCTCCTCCTACTCCTCTAAAGGTTATTTATCCTTGCTTGCATGGTCTCTCTCTCCCTTCTCTACTACCTTTCTTCTTGCTCTAGCCTACTCTCTTGCTACTTCTTGTTCTCTTCTTTCCCTTCTCTCCCTTTCCAAGATTTCCTTTAACTCATCCAACTCTCTTGCTAGTTGATTTTTTGGTGCCATTGTTGATTAGTCAATCCCTAAAGGACCTACTCACTACTCTGATACCACTCTGATGCAGAGGGTATGGGAACTTTAGGAAAACAACAATGATTTCAAGGATTGCAAAGATGCACTCACAAAACTCTTCTAGACACCCCTGTGGAAACAATGCCTAAATGGCTCACTTATGACACAATTCATTCTCCTATGGACCCAAAACCTGGAAATTCTCTTAAGGGGCACAATTAAACTTGTCTTGAATGACTACAAAGCCCCAACCCTCTGTCTTAGACAAAACTTACTTTTGCACCTTGACTAGGTTTCTAGCCCAACTAGGCCTCCAGCGGTGAATTCTTGAACTTCCACTCAAAGTTCCCAAAGGACCCTCCAAAATAATTATTGAAATAGATGTTGTTTGTTATGATACATAACATACTAGATTCTTGATGGCACTTGTCTTGGAGCACACCAACCAAAATCTGTTATTTCCTCAAAAACTAGGCCTAATTAGCCCTCTTTTTCAAAGCAAACCCTCTCTAAACTTATCCCCTGACCATGAAACTTTCAACAGTCCTTTATAATGTCTCAAAACCAAAGATTCCAAGTTTTTAGGCTTCTATGACACCCATAACATGCTCAAACACAAAAACCTCACCAAATTGCTCCAAAACTAGGGCCTCTTGAAAATTAGCTTTCCCAACACTTCTAGAACCTTCTCTTTAACTTTTCACCATTAGATCAACATGTGTAAACACCTTAAACTCAAAAATATACCCCTCATTAAGGCATATCTCCTGCTGCTACACCTTAGCCTCCATTTTCATGATCTTTGCATTGTCAAATCTTGGTGTACACCTTGGAAATCATCTTTCCTGCACATTATTTTGTTATATATGTATGATACATGTTAGGAATTATCCATTTCATAGGTCACAGCAGCATTCTACCGTGAAATGGATCAAACATTCAAGAAAAACTCTCAAAACTAATGAGAAATCTGAACTTTTTGTGGACAATCAGCAATAATATACAAAGAACTGATTGATATTACTTATCAGGACATAAAAATGGCTTCAAAACATGTAAAAAAAAGTTCCTAAATCATCCAAATGAGCATAAATTGAAAAGGAATCAAAGATTCATCAAAAAAACTCAAGAAAATGCAAAAAGATTGAAGTTTTTAATTGATTTTCTGTAGCAGTCTGTACAGCACTTGCAATATCAGCCAACATCCCATAAAAGTGACTTTTACAACCTTAAAAAACCTTCCCCCAACTGTCCTAACTGATTAGAATTTATTTCATTACATTATTAGTGCTAAATCAGCAAAAACACACTTTCCCACCTAAAGTTGGAGGTTGAAAAATTGAATTCTCCAACTTTTATTTTATTAACTCCTACTAACTAAGAAGCATTAAAACCTATTACATGACATTATTTAACCTTAATTAACATGATTAAAACAAAAAAAACACCTATCTAGACTCTTAGGACACTATTTGTCCATTTACATTGCAATTTGGTCCTAGGGTCCTTATCAAGACTCTTAGGACTTTTGACCTCTTTAATGTTTTTATCCATTTCAAACGACATTATAGGCTTCAAGATGTTATAGTTGATGCTTTGGAATGCTTGAAAAGTCTTCCTGACCCCTGCAACCTCTTGGCAGTTGAAGTGTTCCTTGAAGGGCTTGGGTGCTCCTGCACTAGGGGGTAGGATATTGAAGATAGTTGAGAGAGATAGAGAGAGGGAAGGAGTGGGAGAGAGAAAGACCTAAGAGAGGGAGTGAGTGAGTGAGAGAAAGACCTAAGAGAGGGAGAAGGGGTAGGAGGGAGAGGCTTGAGAGAGAGGCCTGAGAGAGGGAGAGGGGGTAGGAGGGAGAGACTTGAGAGAGAGAGAGAGGGTAGAGGGTTTAAGGGTTAAGGGTTAATGGTTTAGGGTTTAGGGTTATGGGTAGTGATGGAACTTCAAAGTTTTGTTCAGTGTTCTATTTTATAAAAACAAAACATATGGACTAATAGTTGAACACAAAAAATATATTTTTGTTATAAAAACAACACATAATGATTTAAAATACAACTTATATTGAAAAAAATGGACCAATAGTTGAACACTATAACTTTTTGAAAATTCTTCACATTTAATGGGAAAATACATGTTATTTATTGTGCTCACCTTTTATATTTGTAATAGGAAAAACTATTAATATAAAATTATCCAATGCTTGTACTGATGGAACATCAAATTGTGTTCCTAATGTTTCACTCATGCCCTACCTTATGTCACTGGTCTTTCATGGTGTTGGAAAATTTCTTAGGGTTGTTTTTTTTTTCTTCATCTTTTGCCTCGTGGACGTCATTAAAATATTTCATTTCATGTCATTTCATTTCTTAAACCCTTGTGTTTACATAATGCCTTGGTCGGGATCTATTTCACCATTACCTTTTTTGAAGGGTTTTAAAAACATCTTATGCCCATCGTTCCGTCTAGGCCTGGTCCCTTTGGTCTTAATATTTTATTTCCTCCATGGGTTTTATTTTCCTAAGTCTTGGTTGGCCCTGTGCTGAATGGTTTTAAAAAAACTTATGTCATTTTTTTCCATCCACCTAGTAATGTCCCCTTTTCCTTTAATGAATGTTTTATTTTTCAGAAGGATGAAATTTGCACTACCATCGATCAAAATTCCTTCAAAATCAATGGTTGCCTACCATCCCGTGATCGAGAATTGTAGGATGGTGATATCATGGGCGGGCGAGACGTGTCCCATTTGTGCATCAAATTTGTGTGACTATTCATCAATTTTCCTTTGATCTAAGCCATTCCCCACCATCTCGTGATGGTGCTTTGGTTGATTGTGAAATCATAGGCGGTTGCCACATGGACTGTACAAGGTGGGGCCCGAGGAAATTTTCCATCCACCTAGTAATGTACCCTTTCCCTTTAATGAATTTTTTATTTTTCAGAAGGATGAAATTTGTTGTCATCAATCAAAATGCCTTCAAGATCAACGGTTGCCAGCCATCCCATGATCAGGAATTGTAGGATGGCGATATCGTGGGTGGGCAACACGTGTCCCATATGGGGATCAAATTTGTGTGACTATTCATCAACTATCCTTTGATCAAATTTGTAGGATTAAATCACACACATGGTGATGTTTGCTAGGGGAGCCCAATTGGAAGACATTCCTCAATCCAGTTGGTCATAATTTTCCTCTAAGAAGAAAGTGGGCAAGACCTTGCAGATGTCTTACCAACTACCAGTGTATTTTTTTTAGTAGGCGTCTGTGTTGCCTATCGGCAAGACCTCGGGGATGTCACGGTGAGTGGAGTTCACTTGTAAACACATGTCGGCAGGACATCGATCATCATCCCAGCGACTGGGAGTTTCCCATTAGCATGAAAGTTTCCTTTGGAGAAAGGTCTCGACGAAATCTTTATGTCTCACCAACTGGTGACAACGAGAAAGCATATCGGCAGGAGATTTTGACTTTGGGGTGAAGTTTCAGAGACTTTGTTATGTCTCACCAACTACTGTGGACTGGGTTAACACTTCAACAAGAGTTGTATCTTCGGTATGTGATCTTGCCGAAAGCCTCATGTCTCACCGACCACCGATAAATATATACCTTTTGGTGAGAAACTATCGTGGCGGAGAGATGTCTTGACTAAATCTTGAAGTTTCACCGACAAGGCACCAAAAGGGGGTCTATCGATGAGAGGTCTTCCAGTCTTGCTGACTCGTTTTGTCACGGCAACCAAAAAAGTGAACCTATGGAGATTCCTCGATGAAACAAGATGTGACTATAGGATGTCTCCCCAATAAGAGGATGTTATACATGTCAGATGAAAGGATGTATATCGGTGTGACTAAAGGGAGGTCTTGGTGACAACATGGGCCGACAAAGGTTGTTCTTTTGGCATAATGTCTAGCCGAATGAAAGAAGTCACTCCGAGGAAGGTTTGTCTTCGGGGAGAGTGGTTCACCTTCGTCATGAAGTCTGGCTGACGTGCTAAGGTCCCGACGACATGAAGGAGATATCGCCATAAGTCTTGCTGACAAAGGTTCCCCAAGGGTTTTCGAATAAGATTTAGACTCTTGCCAAGAGGTCTCGATGACTAAGAAGTGTCACACCGACAGGGTATCCCCTCGGGGAGAAGAAAGATGTGCACCAAGAGGTCTGGCAGAAGTTTGGGGGTCTCGCCGACATGAAATTTGAGTTCAGTGAGATGGATTTGTTTTGGGGAGATATCTCCCCGACAATTGGGGGTTTCGCCGAAGGGTTCCCCTTTTGGTATAATGTCTTGTCGAAGAGCGAAGGTCACGCTGAAGCAAAACGAGCTCAATGAGAACAAGAGGAAATCATGGAGACTTCAAATGAATGACTATTGAGGGACATCAACACAAATGAGACCCAACTACAAAGACCTTGGGAGCTAAGGCATCCATGTGTTGTCTTTCTCTTTTAGGAGAAGCAAAGTAGCAATATTATGTTTGCATGTTGTTGTGCGAAGACACAGGTCAACACTTACTAACATCATTAAAAGGTAAGTTTATAATTATAAAAATTTAACATTAGAATTATTTAACATTTGAAATATAAAATTTAAATATTATATTATAATAGTTTATAATTTACTTATATAGTATTTTGGATAATAGAAACAATTTCGATTGATTTAATATTTTCTAAGTTCATTATTGATTTTAAATCTTATAAATAAAATTATATATCTTTAATCAATATTATAATTTAAAAATAATAATGAATATTGAAAGTCTTAGATTTTAGTATAACTTAAATATTAAAAAATTTAATGTATAAGTTTATAAAATATAATATATATTTTTTAAAATAAAGATTTAAAGATTATTATATATGTATATTTAAAGATCCATGGAATTATCTTTTTAACTGTGAAATTAATATGATTAATTTCATATATAATTTTATCTTATCTTATCTTTTTAACAATTTTTTGGTATCCTACATAATTTGTTTTCTATAAGTATCATGTTGTATACTCTTTATATGTAAGGTAGTGTTTTTTCATGGAGCTTAATAAGTTTTAATAATTTTATCATTTTAAAGATTTTTATTTTTTTATAAAGATAGGTATATTTAGACTTTTGATGGCTTATGTACAATTATGCATATTCTTTTATTTATTATATTTTTTTCAATATCATGTTATTCTTGATTAATCACATTATCTTTTTGTCATTTTTATTTGTTTTTTGAAAAATATTTTATCTTTACTTTACATCTATGATAATTTCAAAATTATCAAATTTAAAAATTATAAATAAAAACTTATTTTTATTAATCTCTTCAAGTACATAGGTCCTAATCTTTTGTAGATTAATAACTATCTAAATAGCTATTTATTTCCTTTATTTCTATAAATGTGTCTCATGTCTCTATTGAAATTTATGAGATGTGTATGTAATTCTTAGCACAACACTCTTAGAGATTAGGATTTATTTTCACATTTATCTATTTTCTTATTGTTCCTATTAGTGGCTAATTAAATCTTCATTGAAAACCTACAAAGAGCTTGGGTCCTTCAATCTCAAAGCTTGTATAATTTCTTGATGAGAATCATTCACATTGTTTCCCAATATTGTGCTCCTTGCATGATACATTTATAAAATGCACTTTGTAATTTAGTATGTGGTTGAAATATTAGAGTAACAACAAATGGTTCTTTTCATTTTTGGCACATGATTTGCCATTTTGACTATGTTAAATTTTTATTTTCACTTTTATTTTCATGTTTTTCATGTTGTCAAATTTTCATACATTTCTTAGTCTTTTTCTTTTTTAAAAATGAAGGTTCTATTAGTATCCCCAATCTTGCTAAAAATCATGTATAGAGAGAGTACAATATTTAAACTATTAATTATAGAGTATAACAACAAAATGAATTTTAAAACTACTACATAGAAACAAGGTTTAGAATAATTCAAAATAAAGATACCATTCTCCTACAAATACTATGTATAGAAACCCTATGTAGCCACACTTTCACTCTCTCCCACTCTCCCACACTCTCTCCCACTCTCTCGCACCCTCTCCTACTCTCTCCTACTCTCTCCCTCCCTATCTCTCACTCTCCCACTCTCTCCCATTCTCTCACACCCTCTCCCACTCTCACCCACCTTCTTCCTACCTCCCTCCCACTCTCTCCCACTTTCTCCCTCCCTCTCTCTCCACCCTCTCTCCACCCTCTCACATAGAAACAAGGTTTATAATAATTCAAAATAGAGATACCATTCTCCTACAAATACTATGTATAGAAACCCTATGTAGCCACACTTTCACCCTCAAAATCAATAGAATAAATTAATACATTGTTTCTATAATGAATTTAGAGAATAAATTATAAGATTTAAATTCAATAATGAATTTAGAAAATATTAAATCAATCAAAATTGATTTTATTATCCAAAATACTATATAAAGTAAATCTTAAGCCCAATCTTAAGCCTAACAATAACCCTAAGTGAACACTTATCCTAATTCAACCTTAACCCTGATTTAGCCCAAACCATAACCTTAACCCTAACCCTAATTGAACCCTAACCCTAATTAAACTCTAGCCCTGATTGAAATCTAACCCTAATTAAACTCTATCTGTAATTGAACCCCAACCCTATCCCTATTTGTTCCTAACCCTAGTATCTCACAAATACATGATCAAGACCTTGCCAACTCTAGTAAACCTTATTGGATAGTGATAAAATCTACCTTATCTTTCATTAAGGTAGAAAATTTTTTTTATACAACATTCCCCTTGAAAATTGGAGATAGGCACTGTAAGAAGAAGGTAAACACTAATGAAAATAATTAGTGGTATTGTGGAAGATGTGATAAAAATTTCCCTGAATGTGATTATAAATATATACTTCAATGCAAAGTGGAAGATCACACTTCATTCACTTGGATTACAAATTTTGAAGAAGTGGCAGAAGAAATAATGGGTGTAACAACAAAAGAATTGAACATTTTGAAGCATGAAAAATAAGATGATGTTAATTTTTCACACATTATACAAAAGATCCTTTTCAACAGATATATCTAAGTTAGTTAATGCCATTTTGTCATGATATACTTCTTTGATGTTGTCAATACTAAATCTAATGATTGATGAACATTTTTGCTTTTAAATTTATTGTTCTTGGTTGATTGTTGTTATAGACAAGTTGGTATTATTTCAAATTTCAATGTGTACCCTTATATATGGGAATTGAGATAAACAAAGACACAAACAATAATGAAATCAAATTGATTGCTTTCCAAATTCATTTTCATGAAAATGTAAGCATTTTTTCAAGTCAATAGGCATCTTGATAAAGATAACTCTCGGCGTGTTTTACATATATTATTAATTAATATAGTTATGCTAGTTAATTAAATTATTAACTATATTTTATTTGTATTATTTATTGAATTGTTAAAAGTTATAAAAATATTAATACTAAATATATAGAAAAATAGTTAAAAAATTACATATTTTTCAAAAAATAAAATATTAATATCTTTCTCTACTTATCTCTCTCTCTCTCTCTCTATATATATATATATATCCCCCCTCTATCTCCCTGTCTCTCTATATATTTATTTCTCCCTCTATCTCTCTCTATATCTCTATCTATTTTTATCCCTTTGCCTCTCTCATTCTGTATTCATCTCTACCTCTATCTATAGGGAGAGATACAAAGGTGAAGCATTGGACCTTCCAAAAGATCCACCAATCTCAACACTACTCCCAACTATTTTGAGCATTTAAGTACATATTGTATGCTATATTAGGATGCATGTGTCAAAGCTCATATTTATTGATGCAAAATAGGTCCAAAGTCACAAATTTGATGTAGAGTTAGTTATAGTTTTGTAGAAAATTTCAAGTGCCACATAGAGCAAAGATATTCCTATTTTTTATATCATCATGTCATCAAATTTGGCACTTCATCAACATTAACAAAAGCAAAGGTATGTACTTGAATCCCTTGCATTTAAATTTTTCTATATATATAAATATTTTAATATTTTCCCTCAAATCCATAATATATATATTAGTGTGTATTTATTTATTGCAATAAACAATTAACCTAAGTAACACATTAAGAATTCTAAGGATTTGTGTTTGGAAAAAATGCATAAATTTTTTTTTGTTGGATGTCGTGTTGTATAGTTTAGAAAAGCTCAAAATATGAATAGGATTTTAAGGCCATATATTATGGTAGCTTACAATGCAAAAGAAGGAAGGAAATCTATTATCAATTTTAATCTACAATTTAATACCATATGAAAAATCACATGTAGTATTATCTAAACTAATTCTTGACATATTAATTTTATAAAATACACTTACCATACAATAAACTTCTCCCAAGAAGGAAACCCTAAGTGAGCATTAATTGAACCCTAATTGTAGATTCATAACTCTAATCATAACCCTAATTGAACCCTAATTGTAGATTCATAACTCTAATCATAACCCTAAGGGAACACTTATTGAATAGTAGTCCTAATTGTACCATAACCCTAACTTTGAACTATAGTTGAACTCTAATCCTAACCCTAACACTAATTCTTATCCTAATTGAAACTTAACCCCAACCCTAATCTTAACCTTGACCCTATTTGAACTCTTATTGAATTCATAACCTTAATTAAACCCCAACCTCATCCTCAATCCTAACCCAAATTGAACATTAATTGAACCCTAAACCTAACCCTAAGTGAACACTCATCCTAATTGAACTCTTAACTTTTTAGTTGAAAATATTAAAGTGCCTTATATTTTCCCATTCATCGTCATTTATCATTCAATTCCTAATAGAACTCCAAAAATTTATACATTTATAATGTTTTTAATACACACCTAATATTAAGGGTTTAGAGTTTAAGGGTTAAGGGTTTAGGGTTAATGGGAGAGAGATAGAGGGAGTGAGTGAGTGACCCATTTACATATTATTCTTTTATTCTTCACCAATTAAATATTTAGTTACCCATTTACTGTTAGTAGAAATGACCCAAGAATTTAATAGAATATACTACTCATATAATACCTTGCATTATGGAGCTCAATTCTCTGATATATTACTGCTTATCAAATTATTTGTAAATAATTATAAAATTATGACTCCATTTAAGCATTTAATTGATTTTCTTGAATCAAAGCAAAAACATAGACACACAATTGAACAAATTCTCAAAAGAAGAATGACAACTTCATTAACATTTCATTCAAAATTCACTCAAATCCACATAAGGAGAGAAAATATGTTAGAATTATGTGTTTATTCATGCTTATAAGTCATATCTACATACAATTTAAGATAATTTGCATATATTCATCCAAAACTCAAAACAAGCTATCTATTCTATTCCATCCACTTGGGTTTTAACAACCAATGGCACCACAGATATCACTTCCTCATCAGAGGACATATATCTTTCTACCCATATATTCAACTCAAAACCTAGCTAGAGCTTTCATCAGTTCTCTCCCTACAAATGAGCCTTGAATTCCCTTTTATATGACAAGAGAGCAACAAGCTTCAAGCTTAAATGTAATTTCACCAAAAAATTTCATTTGAACAAAATCTCCATTGCATTTGAATTTCATTACAAAACTTCCTACATGTTTAATCTACAAAACATATATAGTGCATGAACTGGGGTAGCGTAAAAGAATAGGGAACACAAATTTTCATCAAAATCCCCTTGTCGCTATCCACGCAAAAAAAATAGGCAACCAAATTTCCATGAAGGCACCACAACAACTTCTTATTTACCCGCCACCCTACCCTTACCAACACTTAGACCCTAGTATACACGCCTGTTTCTAGTTGTTTCCCAATACGGTAGACCCTCAGCCTCCTCTTCTTTCTTGTCCTTGCCCAATATAGTTCTAGTCTGCCCACTTGGGGTTTTTACAGTTGATGTGCCCATAGATATCATTTCCTCATCAGAGGGTAGAACATGATTAAAGCGACTTAAATACCGATAGTAGTCTGAGTCAATCTCAATTACATCATTAGAAGTGTTGCTTGTAAGGTCAATGGGCAAGTGTCAGCCACATCTAAAGCACACTGACTGCTTTCCTTTGTCATCTACCAGTTGAGCAGTAATGTCCTGGAATTCCAATCTTCTAGTGCAACCAAAGTAGTAGAAGGTTACAATTCCAGGACATTGCTGCTCAACCAAAGCACCTTCCTGAATAGCAGGACCGAGCTTTTGTGAGCTCAAATGAACAAACCTCCTTACTAAATTACTCATTTTCTCTTCTCAGAAAAGCACTCAAACTTGAATAGACTCAGCCCACAAAGCGCTCTAACTGCTACAAGAATGACACTATTAGCAGTTAATTCCTCTTGTATTTATTGTGTGAGATAATGGCAACCTTCATAAATGCTTAGTAAATGTACATGTGCAAACATGGAAATTTGGTGGTGTATGTACTATCACCGTTTAACTAGAGCTAGATGAGAATCCAAAGATCACCCTTCATGATTTCCAACAACAATATCTTCACACAGATTGAGATTGATGTGACTACACAAGCAAGGAATAATTCATTAATGCTTCACCAACCTTCATCTTCCTCCTACGAGCTAGCAGGGAATAACAGATATTTATTAGCTTTTGATCTTGGTTGTCAATTTAAAACCACGGGTTATGAGCTCAATAGTGGAGATTGGGCCCCACATTCCATACACTTCAAATATTAAATCATGAACATCATTGAATTAAATCTAAATCTAAATCTAACATATATCTAATAACCTTGAGCAATTTGAAAGATAGAATCATAAGAACCATGCAAGATAGATCAACACAAAAGAGATCATTAGAAAATCACAATTCCCTTCAATTGTATTGAATCACCCAATTTCAGCAACAATTTCAATGTTCTATTACAACATTTACTTTGAAATTGACTAACTGCTACCTCTGCTCTATTGCTAAATTTGCTTGTATCTGTCTATGTATTCTATTCTATCTATTATATATGTTACAAATGAGGAAAAGTGCCCAATTTATAGAAAACCCCAAAGCATGTCAGCCAAGCAAGGGTTTTCCAATAATAAAATAGCCAAAACAAGTTGGCCCAAGGAGAATTCAAAAAATAAATTGACATTAAATACATGAACTTAATCCAAGGTCGGCCTGGGATCTCCAGAAAAATTTGAACAAAGGCACAAATTTCAATGCAGCCCCATATTAAATGCCTCGAGTATGAGCACACCTCACCAAGTCAGCCAAGGGGTGGAGTAACAGTATTTGAATTTCTTCATTAAATTTCATCTCCAGAATTTCCAACGACCATGCCAGACTTAGCCTGCACTCAGCAAAACCATCATCAATATCCATTATAACACTATTCTAACATGAAGATCAAGATTAGTATATCATCAACAATATATTCGTAATCCAAATAAGCTCAAACACAAATCGAAATCAACCCAAAAATGTCGCTCAATCACAAACTACAGAATCTGGGACTTCAAGCCAGTCGTAGAATCCGGGCTAGAAGGGAAATTCTAGATAAATCTGGCCCAAGCGAATTCTAGTGAGGAAGGCGTAAAATCCACCATAAATCATTAAAAATGAATAAAGAATGCATAATCACAATGTAATTTATTAGTTAAAAGCATGGAATGTTAAGAATTCATCCAATTCACCAAATTTTTGAGTTTCACCAATCTTCCCATAAAATCTAGAAAAATCTGTATGGACCGGATTTTCGTGAAAATGATAACACTAAATGAACTCCAGGGAAATGAGGGGAAAAATGAGGAACCAGGAAAATTCGACTGAACAAGAAAATCCCGAAGCTGACAGAAAACCCTAACAACGGCAATCCAACACGAATTCACACTCAAATTGACTGAAGGTCAAAAATTTGACGACTCGAGCATGGAAATAGCTTAACCTAAACCTTCAATAGATCTTCCTTGAATTCTAGGCTCAATCGAAAAGAAATCGAAAAGAAATGGCAACACCCTAGGCATGAAACCCTAGATTTCAACCATGAATGCATAGGGCAAGCCATGAAATAGCCAAACACACAGGAATTCGAACTCCAACAAGACTATAACATTTTAAAGCACAACAAGATCGAACATCTCAACTCAAGAGAATGCAAATGATAAAGCAAAATGGCATAAAGCTCAAAAATCAACCAAGTTCGGAAACCTGATGGCAAGGCAGAAATTCAAAAAGATTTGGCCCAAGAGGAATTCTGTGAAGGCCAAAAATCTCTGAACTATAGTGTAAAACATGTCGAGCTGGACTTTGAATGCAATCCGAGAAAATCCGGAAAGAGCGGAAAATCTTGAACTGGCTCAAAAACCTAAACAGTAGCATCAAAACAGGAGTTTGGATGAAATTTGCGAAAATCTGGATGGACTGGAAAATCCCGAACTTGGGTAAAAACTTGAACTTCATCCAAAACATAAGATTTTCAATATGTAGCTTGGGAAAACACTTGGGAAAGCAAGATAAACATATTAAGCACATGCCAA
The DNA here is from genome assembly GCA_007258455.2 of Sequoia sempervirens. NCBI lineage: Eukaryota > Viridiplantae > Streptophyta > Pinopsida > Cupressales > Cupressaceae > Sequoia > Sequoia sempervirens. The sequence goes on from VDFB02373365.1 coordinate 212,281,998, forward strand.
GGCAATGCACATCCATAAAATCAAAGGGGCAAAAGACCAAAAGCGAAAACAAAAGAGGTTCCCTGCTTTTAGCGGGGTGTGTGTGCAAAAACTGCACAACAAAACCCCAATCATCTTCTAATAGCTTTGTGACTTCCTCAATATGTTTTTCTTTTTCTTTTTGTTGCATGGGTTCTACTTGTGTGGTCGGTGTCAATGTTTTCAAAGGATTTTCCTTATTTTTCTTAGTGTTTAAACAACTATTTGGTTCAAGATTAGCTTCGAGTATGTACACTTTGTTGTTGTAGATGTACTTCATTATATGATGAAGAGTAGAAGGAACCCCTTTCATTGCATGAATCCATAGCCTTCCTAAAAGAAGGTTAAAGATCATGAGGCATAACATGGATTGATGTTTCTAATGTGGTCTTTCCAGCTATAATAGGGAAAGTGATCACACCAAGTGGTTGTTTCCCTACATTATCAAATCCCTTAATGGATAAAGAATCAGGTTGAATTTTTTATTTATCCATGCCAAGCCTATCCAAAAGGGTCACACTACGAACATTAAGGGTGGAGCCATTATCAACAAGGGTTCACTTTATGCCTCTTCACTTGTAGCGAACAATTACCATGAAAGCATCATTTAATTTTTACACTTCCAAAGGAGGGAGCTCACTTTGGTGGAAAACAATGTCAACATTTATTCCTTGAATCATGGTTATTAGGTTATTTAGGTTTACACTAGAGGGGACCAAAATTTGTTGCAATGCACTTTAAATCATGTTATGATAATGAGGGGATGCTTGAATAAGGTCCCATATTAATATTTTAGTAGAAGTATTCTTTAATTCTTCAACAAGATCATACTCCTTTCCACTTTGTGAAGGAAAATGAAGAGGACCTGGTAATATAGCGTTAGGTAGTGGGAGGGATGTTGAAGGTATTTTTCTTGGTTGTGGATTGTTTCTAGTGTTATATGTATGAGCAATGGTGTTATAATTCAGTTGTTGAGAAGCATTATTCTTAGGTGGGTAAAGGATGAGTTCAAGTTTTTTTTGAGTTGGAAGTTTGTGTGAAGGTGGGTAAAGGATGAATTGAGGTTGAATAATATTAATGTCCCTTAGTGAAGGAGATTCTAATGTTACTTCATCATCGTCATATAAGGAAACTATATCACTATTATCAATGTTAGCATTTTCTTGCACCATGATATTCTCCTTAGAAGGAGAGTTTTTAGGAGAACTACAATCAAGATGTTCATTACAATCAAAGGTTGGTTCTTCGAAAATGACTTCATCGCAAGTAAGGTATTTGTCAATGGTTAGATTTTCATGTTCATTAATGATGTCATTTTCTTATTCAATAATTTTTTTCCTAGGAGAAGAGAGACACATAATATTCTCATGACTCTCATTGGTTTGATCTTTTAACACAAAAATATCTTCTTTACAGCTAGGAGAGATACTAGGAAAAGAAAAAATGTGATTTTCATGTTTATCTATGATTTCATCCTCTTTCACTAAAACATTCTCACAAGAAAGGGATGAATGGAGACTAGGTAAGGTGATGTTTAGAAATGTGTCTATGATTTCGTTCTCTTGTGCTATAATATCTTCCCAAGTGGAGGAGAAAAGGACAAGCAAGAATTTCATGATTCTCAACGATTGTATCTTCTTTCACCATGATACCTTCATCACTAATAGGAGAGGTATCAAGAGAAGAACAACTTTGATCATCATGATTGTCTATACTTGTATCTTCTTCAATCATGCCATTCCCACAAATAGGAGAGATAGGAGGGGGTGTAGATTTAAGGAAAGCATCAATATTTTCACTTTATTGCACTAAAAGACTCTCATAACTAGAAAGTGTATTGAATGAATGAATAACATGCTTATTGACTAAATTTTTCTTTGAAAATTTGGAAAAGATAGATACTAACATTTGTGACAAGTAATCTATGAAAACTTATAATTGAAAGAGACTTAGAATGTAATGTGAAGACCTAGAATGAAATGTGTAAATGCAGTTTTCAGATTGCAAACAAGGTAATTTACTAATTACACTATGCAACAATCTAAAAATGAAATGTTGTAAATGCAAATTTGGAATCAAGAAATGGATGAAATGAACTAATTTAAGCTAGATCTAGTGAAATACATGTAACAAAAACTCAACCAACTAAAATAGATAACTAATGAAAGCAAACAAAAGTGCAGAAACAAGGTTTTCAATGTTGAAAAAGGCACTTTTAGAGCCAATCTAGTACTAATTCGCCTAGAGGGGAATATGAGTCCTAGTTAGGGTTTTTGGAGGGGTAAAATTCTAGAGAACACACAACACAAAAATCCCATAAAGTAGGAAAAATAACCTATACTAGGACTAAATCGCCCAAATGGGTGTATGAGTCCTAGATTAGGGTTTTTGCACCGATTTTAGCAAATTCTAAGTTGATTCTAATGTTTCTAACTTGTATGGTGTCTAGAATATTTTAAATTGCAAAATTTTAGTGAAGTTGAATGATCTATGATGCAAAAATGAAACTATATGCACTTTCACTAATGCAAGACTTAGAAACCCTAGATGCCAATTAACTAATGCAAATCCTAATGCAAAGTTAATGCAAGCTAGATCTAGGAATATGATGCACTCCAAATCAAAATTAAAGTGTTCTAAATGTAGGTTGAATACTAAAATGAAAGTTGGAAAATAGTTGCTTTATGGTTTAGGACATAGACGAACAAGTTTTCTTCACTTCTCATTCAAGGAAACTCTAGACATCTCAATCCAAATATGGAATGAAGGAAAGAGATCTACAATACAAATGTCCTAGGGTATGGTTAGAGACCAAAGAGGGGTTCACCACCAAGCTAGGGCTTGGAAAGACAAGAGATGAATGAATCGTACAAAGTACCATGCAAAACCTAACTAGATTACCTAAGAAATGAAATTGAAATGCAGAATATCAAACTAGAAATGAACAAAGGTGCACATGGAAGAAGGATGAGGTCAGAACAAGATTCAAAACCTTGAAATATTGTTGTTTAATGACCACTGGGACTCATACACCAGTCTGGGTGATTTATTCCTAGACTAGGGTTTTTGTGCCAAAAGTGGAATCTCACAGTGGTTGATTTGAAACAACTAAAATCTAGAAAATATGCTATATTAGGACTCATAAGCCACAAGTGGAACATCAGTCCCACTCTTCTTTTTCAAAGGTCGAAGACCTAAATCTTCTCTCCTATCTTTTCTCTTCCTACCACACTTTGTTTTCAGTTCTAAAACCTTGATTTGCAACCTATAGGTGACTTTTAGTGAAGATGATAACCTTCTGACAACTTGATAATTTTCTTCAACCTTGTAACCTAATATTCAAAGGATCTTCAAGCTCCAAGAAACCTAGATCTACAAAAACATATGCAAAGAGAGAGAAAAGTGTTGTTTTTTTAGGGAATAGTGGTTTTCCTTGGTCAAATCCCATTTGGGTAATTAAACCAAATGATGAAACAATGAAATAAGGACATGAAACATGAAACATGAGATGATGATACCTTGGATTATGTATTGGAATGTAAATCTACAATCTATCATGAAGAATGTAGATCTTGATCTCAAATTGGATGTGAAACAATTCTTGCAAATGGATCTTGAATACTACATCACAACACTAGCTCAACAACATGATTGATGCCTAATGACTTGGACATGATGATGGATCTTGAATTGTTGCAAAAAATGATGCAGTAATTTTCCCTTGAATGCCTTGGAAATTCTGTTGAATTCTCTTGTGAAGTCTTGTAAACTCTTGTAATCATAAACTTTCTATTAGGAATGCTCTCTTGAAAATATTAGGTGGAAATGAGTGAAATAACCTTGTATTTATACTTGTTTATGCCAAATTCTTGAAATTACAACTCTACAAGATGAAATCAAATCTAGGAGGATAAAATCCCACCAAGAATTTTAATTTAATTTAGGTTTAAGCAACATAGGGCTCATATGCTAGTTGTGGTGTATGAGTCCCAATAGGTCAAGCTTTGGGATAATTTTTTCAAGAAATGCTTAGATTGATGTGAAATCCAAATCGAGGCCCTGAAACCTAGGTGGGATTCATATGCCCAAGGTGGTGTATGAGTCCCAGATCACTAAATCTAGGCCACACAATATAAAAACATTATTTTTTATTATTCATTTGATATACGTTAGGATTATCCTTAGAAAGATGCATTAATTAAGGCTTGTTGATGTAAAATAAGGCTGAATAAGGCATAAAGAAGCCCAATTTATTAATGAAACCCTAGATTAGTTTGAATGTTTCAAGATACACTTTAAGACACCCTAAATAAGGCACCATTAGGTCCATTTAGTTTACAAGGGCCCTAAATTTAATGTGAAGGTGTAAATGAATACACTTTACAACACTAAATTAAGGTAAAGTTAGGTTAATTTAGCTTAAAAGGACCATAAACCCAATGTGAATGTGTAAAATACATTGCAACACTAGATCAAGGAAAAATTATTGCTAAATTAGGTATGAAAATGTAAACAATGACATTTTTCTACACTACTATTTGATAATCCATGTTTGGAGATACATGTTGAATCAAATATTTTAAATATATATGATATATTGATTCGCCCCCTCTTAGTATATTGTGTTCCCTTCAATTGTTATCATATCCGAGTTTGTTTTAAAAAATATTAATTGCTTGAGGTAGATTTAATATGGCACACTTAGTGGCTCAAGAAGTTTTGTCTTCAAACAAGGAACCACTCTTTGATAGATCCAATTATGATTTTTGGAAAGTAAGGATGGAGGTATACTTTATGGGAGTAGGGTTTGAGGTTTGACTATTAGCTGTAGATGGATATGAGATCCTTGAAAGTTCCCTGAGAAATCAAGCTATAAAGAAGGTTTTTGAGAACAATGCTAACATTGCAAGGATTTTTTATGTGGTTTATCTAATTTTGAGTTTCTAAATATCTTGCATTGCAAGGAAAAAGGGGAAGTGTGGAACAAGTTACACAACATCTATGAAGGTGATGACAAGGTCAAACAAGAAAATATTCATACTCATAAAGGTCAATTTGAAAATTTGAAAATGAAGGGGAAAATATTGCCATATTCCTTCTCGAGGTTGTTGAGGTTGTCAAATCTATCAAAGGTCTTGGTGAAGAACTAAAAGAATGTATGATTGTGAAAAAGGTATGCATATCCCTTCCCAAAAAATTTAATGTAAAATTTTCTACTATTGAAGAAGCTAAAGATTTGAATAATCTAACTATGGATGAATTACATGGAATTCTAACTACCTATGAAATGAGAATTTAGAATCAAAATTCTATAAGGAAGGATGCTACATTTAAGGTTTCCAAGAAGCACAATGGCATTGATTCAAATGATAGATCTAATTCAAAAGAAGCAAACTTTAGTAGAAGGCTACAAAGAAATTCTAGAAATTATAAAGGAAAGTTGCTTTTTAAATGTTTTAGTTGTGGCCAAGTAGGCCATTTCAAGGCTAAGTGTCTACATAAGGAATCAAAGAATGATGAAAGAAAGCCATTTCAAAAAGGGAAAAAGATTAAAAAAAAATCGAAAATTTTCTTTATCAATGAGGAAGGCTACTCATTTGATGATGATGACCAAGGTACCTCCAAAAATTAAGGATAAATGGATCTCTTCATGGCTATGGAAACGTCTAAAGAAGATGCAAAAATATAGTCTAGAGTTGAAGGTGATGTGGATGTAGATCTTCTGGAAGAACTACTCTATGTTGGTAAGGAAATCAAAAGGTTGAAGAAAATAATTGTAGAAGAAGTGAAACCTAAAGAAAAGTTATCTTAGAATTTTGAGGATGCGAAGAAAATAGTCATTGATCTAAATTTCCAAGTAGAAGAATAAATTATTATTGAATAATTTCTAACTAAAATATTACCATCAAGAGATAAGGATTGTGAAATACTTGAAGCAGAGATTGTATCACTAAGGAAAAATCCTAAAAAGGTAAATCAGTTGAAGTCAAAATTTGGGAAGAGCTCTAAAATCTTGGAATAGATAATAGAAATCCAAAGATCAGCACACATCAAAACCAATATTGGTCTTTTAAATAAATAGAGGAATAAGGTGATCAAAAAACTTTTAATGTTTGTTGTTGAGAGTCTAGAAATGAATGGCTCCAGAAGTTCAAATTTTGATAAAATTATAGCGAACAATGAAATAAAGGTGTTGAATGATGAATTTATTCAAGTGCATAGACATAATAGAAGGTCCAGAAGAAAATATTTAATAAAAGTCTACAATACCAAGTTCTATCATTATTTTTCTAGTTACTATTTTAATTGCAATTACTATGGTCATAAGTCCATGAAATGTATAAATTATCCTTAATATTCTAAATGATCTAAAAGGAGAAAAGGTTAGGGAAATACATGGTGGCTTAGACTAATCTACATACTCAGAAGGTGAAGAACCTATGGATCATTGACAATGGATTCTCAAGTCACATGAATGGGACAAGAGCAAGTTCATGCACTTTAAGAAGTATAATGGAGGATCTATAACTCTTGGTAATAACACCATTTCTAAGTTTATTGATAAGGGTATTTTGAGTCTTGAAAGAGGAAAGGAAAAAACTCATGATGTCTTGTATGTGGAAGGTTTCAAAAACAATTTTATGATTTTAATTCAAATGTGTAATCAAGGTTACAATATTTTATTAACTACTAAATGTTGTGAAATAAAAAAGACCAATACTAGAGATTTGGTTGTAGAAGGAAGTAGGATTGGCAATGATATATATCATCTCAATGAGGTAAATGGATAGATTTTTTTTGGAAGACAAAGAGAAGAGAGTTGGCTATGGTATAAAATATTAGGACACGTCAACTTTTATGATCTAGTAAGGATCAATTCAAAAAAGTTGGAGCACCCAAGAGAAACTACACACCAAAATAAACCTTCATGAAAGAACGAGATAAGAAATAGAAGAAGTTATTTCACCAAGAGTGAAAAGGAATGCATTAAGACATGAAAAACATAATGTACAAAGTGCCTTAAAAAGGCATGAAAAATTGGTGATGGGTGAGAAACTTCCCAATATGGGAAAAAACTACCCTGAATAACAAATGCACTATTAACCCTAAGTAAACTTAAGAAAGTGAAAATATTCATGCTAACAAAAAAGAATGGTAAGAGATGTGCCTAATATTAAGAATTAACCCTAGTCTACAAGCTAAAAACCATGTCATGAAGGAAAACAAACAAGGACCAAATTTCCCACTAACAAATATTCTACCAAAAATCCATTGGATTTGACTCATATTGATCTATGGAGACTAATGAAAACAAAGAGCTTACAAGCTGACCTATATTTTATGATGCTTATTGGTGACTACTTTAGAATGACTTGGATTACTTTTCTAAAATAAAATTTTGTAAGTTTGTGTAATTTTTCATTGATATGTCTAATGGAAAAATGAGTATGAGAATGAGTTATTAATATGCAGTTTTTTTAGGGGATGCTGGTCCGAGCCTAGTTGGTTAAGGTGTTCCCTGTAGCAGGGTGCCCACCATGGGTTCGACTCTCTAGCGCTCCTGTGGTACCAGTTGGTGTGTCTCGCCAGCACTGCCGGTCATGGTAAAAAGTTTACCAGCGATGGGGGCTTATATGGGGGGTCGTGCTGCACCCGATTCCCCTCGTTAATATATATATATATATATATATATATATATATATATATATATATATATATATATATATATATATATATATATATATATATATATATATATATATATATATATATATATATATATATATATATATATATATATGTAGTTTTTTCATTAATATCATCATTATATGGATATTGATATACAAATAATTTGGTGAATCATGTGTATATTGGTTATAATCCAATGTATATTTTCAAGAAGGTTTGATCTAGTGTAGATAGTTGAAGTGGAAAATTAGTTGTGTTAAAATAGTATTTTTAATGTATAGGACATCTGGTATTTCATTCTACATTGGTCCACCTTAAGGAATCTTGCTAGATATGGTTCTAAGGAAATTCTGTTGGATGTTAAAGGATTCTAAATCCATTTTTTTACATTTTTTTTCCCTCTAATGAAGAAGTTATGAATAATATAATATCGGGTCTACCAATGATAGTGATTTCCAATAAAAGGTGTATGTTTTGGTGAGTTGGCACTTCACTGCAGATTGGTATATGCTCTTGCAAATTTATGGTATTTTTGATAGGTTTCAAGTGTATCTTAATTCCAAGTGGCATGAATTTTGGAGGTATATGTGTCCATTTTTAGTTGATCAACTGGTGAATTTTGATGTTAGTTCATTATTGGTGCTGACCTAAAATGATATGAGGATTGTGGAGTTTAAATAAGTGTTGATTCATTATGTGGGAGATAATATAGGTCTATACCAACCTATTTGAGTTCATCATAAGTTTTTTCTTGTGAAGTATATTTTGGGGTCAACAAGTTATATTTTGCATGATACATCTAATTAGGCTAATCTATTTGATGTTGGGATGAAATGGATATAAGTATAAGATCATTTCAATGTTGGAGTGTGTGTTAGAGATTATGCAAGTGTAGTGAATGTGAATTGTGTAAAAGTAATGAAAGTGTAGAACATAGCAGAGTGTTAGAGTGGAGTGATGAAGTGTGTTGACTATGTGTATTAAGCTTCAGTGGAACAGTATTCTAGCATGTTGTAGATGCATTTCTAATAGTTCATTTTAGCTGTGTGTCACCCCTCTCTTCTATATTTTCTTCTTTGTATGGGTAGCGAGTCCACTAGGTCGATTAGTCCACCTGCAGTGAGCACTCTTGTAATATATTATAACCAGTTATAATATATTGTGAGTCAATCCTCGCCATGGTTTTTCCCTTTTTTGGATTTTCCATGTAAAAATATGGTGTTCATCTACTTTGTGATTTTGATGGTTGATTTCATGCTTTCCTTTCTTATTGTAAATTAAATATTCTATGTGAAATGAATGTTTAAATGTTTAAGTGGATTCAAATAATAGTGATTCACCATGCCACTCAATATTATGGGTGTTCAACAATTGGTATCAAAGCTTAGTTCCTTGGAAGAGGCTTAACTTCTTGGGGAAGATCTTGGAGGTTGAACACATGACTCTTAGAAGATATCCTACTCTTTTGAAATAAATTCTTGCTATTGGATTTATGAAAGAAGAGTGCATGGTTGATATGAATGGAGAACTCAAAATAGCCCCAAAATATCTAGAAAGGACTGAAAATGAGAACAAATATTTGAAGTAAAATATCAAAGAAGAAGATGAATGCATCAAAAAGTTGAGAGAGAAAATCATGAAGTTCAGAGAAATACATAAGGAGGCTAATGAGAAATTGAAGCAAGCCAATGAAAAAATTACTAGTCTGAAAGTGCAAGTTGAAGAAGGAAAAATAATTGGAGAAGGTCTGAATGTATAAGTGAAAATAAAATTTGAAGAATGTTCAAAGCTTGAAGAAGAAGTTGTGACCTTGAGATCAATTCTTGGAAAATAAAAGAGTCATGAAGATAAATTCAAGATGAGATTTGCAAAGCTTGATGAAATGATTGCAAATTAGAAAGGATCTAAAGAAAAAGAAGGATTAGGGTTTGAGAAAGGTGAAAGCTCAAAGATAGATCAAATCCTAAATTAGGCTGAAAAGAAGATTAAGGACATGAAGAGTAATGGAAAGCAAGTCCAGAATCAAAGGAACGACTTCAAAAGATGACCAATTAGATAACCAAATGTGCAAAGGTATCCATATTTTAATAGTTTGTGTTATTCCTATAATAAATTTGGACATAAGGATATGGAATGTAGAAGTAGAATGAATTAGAATTTTCAATATTTTCTTCAGTCAATGATTTACATGAAAAAGTTTTAGTCATAAGGCTAGTGAATGCAAAAATCAAATGATGAATGGTTATAACAATGGTATGATGTTACAATATTTTGATGGCTATTGTTATCCATGCAATGTATTTGGGCATAAAGCTAATCAATGTAGATCCAAAATGGGTGGAAGTAAGCTTGTTCAAAAAAATTTCACTTGTTACAATTGTAAAAGACTAGGACACATTTCTAAATTTTGTAGAAGAAAGAATGTGAAGAAGAATAATCCAGTAAATAAGAATGATCTAGTGAAAAAGGTTGACCTAGTAGAGATGAAAGAGATGGAAAATATTTAGAGAAAGGAAGATGGTGAGACTAATCTTGAGTTTGTACTAGCATTTTCTACAGATGATTCCTCCAGAAACTAAGTAGAAAGCCTTGTCTTAGGGGGAGCATTAACAAAAGATATTTTATCCCTTGCCAAAGAAATGGTGTTGATGCTTTAGCATATGGATATGAGGTGTAGGTTGACATGGTTAATCTATTAGCAAAAGATCCAATGGAAAATATTGAGTTGAAAAAGTTTACGAAGTATTTGAAGTTGATTGTGCATACAATTAGGGCTTTTACCAACTTTTCATATTGTGTTTTCAATGTGAATCAGGTCAATTTATAAAAGGGGTTTATAAGTGATTTCACTTAACCAAAAAAATCATTTGCAAATGAGAATTTGAGAAGAATAGAGTAGTGAAGGAGTGAAGTAAAGTGTTTCAAGAATTTTTCAAAATTTCTTATGTGAAAATCCCTAACTAAAAGGAAATCAAAGTTATTTTCAGTTCTATCTTTCCCTAAGTTTTCAAAGATATTTTGAAGTATTGAAAATGTATACAACACAAGTTATAGAGTTAGTGGACTGTCCCCAACCCAAATTCAAAATGCATCATAATAAATCCTCAGTGGATGATCTGAATGGTGCATTTCCACACATCCCATATGGTTTTCTACACACATAAGACATAAGGGTATACATTCATGTGAAGTTGGAAGAATATGATCATAATAAAATGAGTGATGTGTGGATTAAAGAAATCACCAGAGAAAACTTTGAACTAAAAATAGAATTTGAGAGCTTGGTGGAGAAAAAACTTGATGTGTGGTATTATTTTCATAACTTTAGTCATGATGACACATAGGTAAGATTCACCATGAAAATATTCTATGATAGATTCATCTAGCTTGATATACCTCACTTGATCAACAAAGAGGAAATTAGGGTTGTTATGGGTTTATGCTCAATTGGACTAGTTCTAACACTAAAGTCTATGAACAATGAGATAGTGATGGAGATAATAGGAGTGATGCATGACAAGACAACTTTGATAGTTAAGAACATCAGAGATTCGATAGTCAAGGATGCCTCAATGATGATTGGCTAAAAAATATATTTCACTAGTAATAGGGAGAACTTTGCATCAACAACCATCATTAATATAGCATATGAAATAGTTTTGAAGGGTGTGGACTATGACCTATGTGAGTTATTGAGGGAAAAATTACTTAAGAAATTGTAGAAAAAAAAGGATTCAAAATATCCTTTCAAGTTATGCACATTGATCATTTGTCTATTATTTTACTTCAATGAAATTCTTAGAACAAAGAATATAGTTTGGTTGAAGGATAGATTGGTAGTACGTCAAATCAAAGACCACCTAATAAGACTAGATAATGTGGAGAAATGGGAAGATGCATGATGGGGATTTTTCAAAACTTCTCAAAAGAATATGCTGGTTAGAGAGTGGATACCAAAAAATGTGGTAGAAAAATACAAGAATGGCATTATTTTCATGGTAACTAAAGATTCTTGCATAATGGAGGTTGTTGAGGCTAGAACTATGTGGATCCCATAAATTATAGGATATGAAGTTGAAGAGAAATTAATAATTGGTTTGGTTGATCTTATGTTGAGAAAACCTAGGAACACTTCTCAAGAGAGGTATGACACCTATGAGGAGAAATCCATGGAAGTGAACATGGATGAGAGGCAGAAACAGGTAAAGAAAATAGTTGATAAAATGATTGCATATTTTGCATAGTGTTACCTAATTCCCCTGCCCCCATTTAAAACTTTTAATGCACTTTAGCCTACTAAATCACAAAAAAAAATAAAAAAAAAATCTAAAAATCTGTGATAGCTAGTATGAAATCCTTTTGTAGGATTGATTGTAACCTTATTTTATCCTATGAGGCCAATTTTCATGCCAAAATACTTCACCAATTGAGATATTTTAATGTTTAAAGTTTCTAACTGGTGATTTGCAAGTAATGTCAAAATCTAGAGCTCATGCATCTAAAGCCAAAATGATATATTGGGTTTGTTCTATGATGATCATACTTCTTGTTGTTCAAATTTCATGAAAAATGGAGTTTTTAGTTGAGAGATATGGAATTTTTCATCTTCAAGCTCAAAGAGGTGGTTACAAGGTATTTTTAAGTTTAAAATTTTACAAAGTTGCATTTTGGTGGTGATTGTCAAGGTTATCATAACTTCTCGCCAAAGTTAGCAGAATCACTCAAAACCCCACCAGGTGGAGAGTTAGCAAAATTACTCAAAACCCTACCAGGTGGAGAGTTAGCAGAATTACTCAAAACCCTGCCAGGTGGAGAGTTAGCAGAATTACTCATAAATATTGTCAGCAATGTCTGAAGCAGTTTTATTTTAGATTTTCAGAGAGGCAGTTACCAAAATGTGAAAGGTCATTTTTTTTAACTGATTCTTTAAAGAAGAACAGTTACAAAATCGAAAAGTCTCCTAAAGATAAAGTCTATATATATCATATAAAGACTCCTTGAAAATGGATCTTTTTTTTATGATTTTTCTTGGGGAAGGAGCATATTTATTTTCTTTTCAACATAGTTTACTATATAGAGTAATTTTGAGTCTAAGAACCCATTATTTGTATCAAAGAAGAGAGGAGATAATTTAAATTTGTGTATTTAATTATGTTTCCTTCTAATTACAAATTTTTGGTGTGTCATTTGTGATTAGTCTTTGGTATATTTTATGTTATATCAGATTATGCATGTGTTGATTAAGAATCTATGAGTTCTAGTCAATTCAATTATTGGGGAGATCTATTGTTTGTTCTTTCCTGGTTTTTATTCATGGGTGTGTAATGGGTGATCTGTGCATCATTTATGGCATTCTCTTCATTCCAAGTTAATTAATCACAATTTTGTCATGGTTATACACAATTGTTAGTTTTTCCTTTCCTATTTTCTAGGTAAAAGCACACCCAAAAAAAAAATCACATGAGGGAGTTGTACCTCAGTAAAATTTAGAGGAAAATCATAAATGAAATTGTGATCTTTCTAGAGCTTTTGGAAACAATTACACCTTTCTGGGCAAAGAGCTAATAAAACTTCAAGGTGCCCAACTTGTTTGCTAATAGATTTTTGGTGACTTTGCTGGGGAGAGGATATATGTGCCAGTGTTTGTCTTCTCAGAAATTTGAAGGTACCTCCCCAAGGATGGAGGTTAGCAACTTTGATAGATGGAACTTGCTCAGAGTATATTTCTAGTAGAAGATTCAACCTTTCTTTTTCTAAATCTCCATTATGGCATTGGTTTCACCCAACCATGGTGTATCCAATTTGGATCTTTAGCACTGCCACAATATTCAAAATTTCCTATAGGTTCAATAAAACATTTTCCAAAATTTTATGGAGAAGACTCATAGGTTGTAAATAATCATATTCGAGCCTTCACAATAGCTTGTACAATTTTGGGGGTAAGAGAGGAAAATATTTTTGTTTGATTATTTGTTGAATCCCTCATTGGAGTTGCTGCAATTTGGTTTCAATCTTTAGAATATGGATGCATTATAAATTGGGACAACATGAAGAAGACATTTCTTGGAAGATTTAAACTAGCAGTTGATGTGTGTACACTTCTATCTTAATTATTCAACATTAAAAAGAAATAAGATGAATCAATAAGGGAGTTTGTGGAATGGTTTGATAGATGTCTAAATAAGATTCCTCATAATACTCAACCAAGTAAAGAGTTGAAACTGATTACTTTTGTTGGAGCATTACATCCCGATGTTGGATTCCTCTTGAAGCGAAGTAAGGTAAGTGATATTGAGTTTGCTAAAAAATAAGTTGTTAATATATAGGATGATTTTATTTTATCTGGGGTATGGAAGAAAAATAAAGTTGAAATATTAACACAAAGTTGTCTAATTCAAAAGCATAAAACCTTGAAGTTTCAAAATATAAATTCATCCAATCTCTTATTCCCAGCAACTAAGTTTTTAAATCTCGTGGTTTTTGATCAAAATCAGTTTCAAAAAAATAAAATAATGTGGAGACTAAATATTTTAATGCTGAAATATATAATCTCAATTGTGAGATAGATGAGGATGGTTTTGATTCTTCTAGTGATGAAAGACAATTACTCTTCTTATGGAAAAAATAATGTATTACATATTCTACCTTGGCCGCAATAAATATTGGGGATTCATCCACTATGGAAAATCTAAAATCAAACAAAAATGAACAATTTTTTATGCCTCTTTATACTCCAGAAACTAAAATTTTCATATTTGAAAATATTGATATAAACTTAGCAGATGATTTGGTTAACATGAACATGAAAGGTCAATTTTCAAAAAAAAAAATGACATAAACGATTTATCAAAGTTGGAGGCTTTTATTTTTGAAGATATCAACATACATTGTGTAGCTGAAAGTGAAATTAAAAATCAACTTCAAGAGGCAAGTGAATCATCGAGCATTCTTTGTTCTCACATGCAACTTGAGTTTGAAACATTTTAGTTCATTGATGAAGTTCACAAAGATAAGGAAGCAAATGAAGAGGTAATAAATTATCCCATTTTTGAGTCTTTTCACTTTCAGGAAAATATTGTAAAAGATTCAAGTTGTTCCAGTCAATTGTTTGAATCAATATATGGGATAGATAAAAATGGAAAAGAAGTTGAATTAATTGAATCAAGGTCTAAATGTGATAAATTTTTGAAGCATGTGCTATAAATTGAGGTCTAAAATTTTAAAATAATGTAGTCACTACGTGTAGCATTCAAGAAGTTTCTTTATCCCATGGTTTTTATTTGGGTTGTCCAATTCATGGGTTGATTAATTCCAACACACAAAATGAAGTGCATCATGGTATTACATATGAAATTATACAAGAATATTTTGGTGACCATATGGAAGGTAGTGTCAGTGTGAATCATTTGGTTGTAGAGGCATACAATAAAGAGTGGCTTTTTAGGCATCAAATTTTATCTAAATGAATTTTACAAGATGCTTATTTTATCTTTTGGGTGGCAATAGTCATAAATGGGCAGTTAGTTGTGCATACAATTATCATTCACCAAGTGTTGTTCCACATGCGTAGCTATTTATTGCAGCCTATTAATTGATTTGCATGATTATTTTTGGGACATTTGAGGTAGGGTCTTCATACCATGTACATAGTAGGAGTTTTTGTTGTCCTGGTAGCTTAGTTTCTTGTTTTGTTTTGTCCCATTTTTGGCTTGCTCTAGCTCATTTTCCTCTTTGCTCTTTGAATTTGTGTCCTAATGGAATTTAACCATTGATCCATGCTCATTATTATAGGCTCCTTTCTTCATCTTTTGTGGTCCTTGTCCCCAGACAGAGCCATTTGTCACCTAATTTTTGCTCCCCCCCCCCATTTTAAACTTTTAATGCACTTTAGCGTGCTAAATCACAAAAACAATTAATTTGAAAAATATATGATAGTTGGTATGCAATCCTTTTGTTGGATTGATTGTAACATTATTTTATCCTATGAGGCCAATTTTCATGCCAAAATACCTCACTGTTTGAGATATTTTAAAGTTTCAAGTTTCTAACTAGTGATTTGCAAGTAATGTCAAAATCTGGAGTTCATGCATCTAAATCCAAAATGATTTCTTGGGTTTTTTCTATGATGAGCATACTTTTTATTGTTCAAATTTTGTGAAAAATGGAATTTTTAGTTGAGAGATATGGAATTTTTCATCTTCAGGCTCAAAGAGGTAGTTACAAAGTCTTTTTAAGTTTAAAATTTTACAAAGTTGCATTTTGGTTGCAATTTTCAAGGTTATCATAACTTCTTGCCAGAGTTAGTAGAATTAGTCAAAACCTTGCCAGGTGGAGAGTTAGAAGAATTACTCAAAACCCTACCAGGTGGAGAGTTAGTAGAATTACTCAAAACCCCGCTAGGTGGAGAGTTAGTAGAATTACTCAAAACCCCACCAGATGGAGAGTTAGCAGAATTATTCAAAATCTTGCTAGCAATGTTGGAAGTAGTTTTTTTTTAGATTTTCAAAGAAATGGTTACCAGAATGTGAAAGGTCATTTTTTTAACTGATTCTTTAAAGAAGAAGAGTTATGAAACTTAAAAGTCTCCTGAAGATAGTCTATATATATTATAAAGACTTCTTGAAAAGGGATCTTTTTTTTATGGTTTTTCCTGGGGAAGGAGCAAATTTATTTTCTTTTCAGCATAGTATTTTGTACAAAATAATTTTGAGTCAGTGAACTCATTATTTGTATTAGAGAAGATAGGAGATACTTTAAATCTATGTATTTAATTAGTTTTTCTTCTAATTACAAATTCTTGGTGTGTTATTTGTGATTAGTCTTTGGTATATTTTTTGTTATATCAGATTATACAAGTGTTGATTAAGAATCTGTTAGTTTCATTCAATTCATTTATTGGAGAGATATATTCTTTTTTCTTTCTTGGCTTTTATTCATGGGTGTGAAATAGGTGATCTGTGTGTCATTTATTACATTCTCTTTATTCCAAGTTAATCAATCGTAGTTGTGTCATGGTTATGCACAATTGTTAGTTTTTCCTTTCTTGCTTTCAAGTTAAAAACACACCCAAAAAAATTAATTAAATCATACAAGGGAGTTGTACCTTAGTAAAATTCGGAGAAAAATCACAAATGAAATTGTGATATTTTTGAAACTATTGGAAACAATTCCACCTTTCTGGGAAAAGATCGAATAAAAATTCAAGGTGTCCAATTTGTTTGCTAACACTTAGGAAATGGGCCTCACAAAAGAACAAGTAGAGAAGGATAAATCCATGTTTGGATCACTGAGAGGATCATCAAGAGTTAGAAGATCAGGTAGAATAGCTACCACTCCTCTAGTTGTCCCCAAGACCTCTGGGACTAAGTCTATCATTGGAGAAAAGAGGAAAGAGTCTATAAGTACTTTGGTGAAGGAGAAGACATCTCTAACAAAGTAGTAGAAGATGCCTATAAGAGAAAAGTCCACTCCAGAAACAAAAAAAATAGCACTTGTAAAAAGAAGAGTAAAAGAAAGCAACTAGAGAAAAGTATATGGGAGTGAATGTAGAAGATGATGAAGAAGAAGAAAAATGACCACAATTGGTCTAGAAAAGGAAATTAGAAGCTTCACAAGGTGAAGAAAGTGCAAAGAAATAAAACATTGGCATTATGGATACTAATAGTGACATTGAGGTTGAGAATGAAAAACAAGGCTACAAAGTACAAATGAGAGAAAAGAAAATAGAGTTTGGAAAAGAGAAAAAGTCACTAAATAAAAAGAAAATGAAGAAGAAAAATACTTTGGTAAGGTCACATAGCCCTATGAAATTATATACCTTATTCAATGGGATTGTAGAACATGAAATGTTAGAAGAGACTACTAAACTATATACTACTATTGATGACATAGATAAGGCAACCATTGAAGAAGCAATTATAAAATATATTATTAGTTTTAAAGTAAATATGAAGAACAATGAAAATAATTTTCCTAAAGAATTAAGGAATGTATTATATGCAAGAATATAGGAGGCAATCGATGAAGAAGTAAAGTTGAGGTCTTTTCTTTGGAAAGATTAGTGCACCCCTTTTAGATGAAAATAAAGCCACATTGGCTCAAGTGTACAATAAGGAGTTTCAAAAAAAGAAAAGGGTAACTACCCTTATGAGCAGAGATCATGATGATCTTAAGAGGCTCCAAAATGAAATAGTAGAAAAAGTTGTAGATTTGACACAAAAACATGCCTAACTCTGGATGGTGTAGAGGAAATTCATGATATGTCAGCTCTAGATGTTAAGGAAGTAGGAGAAACACAACATGATGATGCTCAACATAAGCATGCTACTGAAGAAGAAAATGTGTAGGATGAAACTCTTCTGGATGTGGAAGAAAATGTTACCGATGAAGAGAACACTGCAAGAGAAGGCACTACAGATGATGATCCTCTAGTAGGAGAAAATACCACTACTAAAGTTAATGTTACAAAGGCATAGAAGGAGGATGAATCTATAGAACATAACTCACCTCCTTCAAAACTAGAAATGAATGTTGAAGAAGCAATACATGCCAACCTAGAGATAAATATGCCTCCTAATAAGAAAGAAGAATTAATTAATGAGGAAAAGAAGGATGAGGAAAAGCTTGAAAATGCTTAGACTAATGGAGAAAATGTAGAAGATAGCATTGGTGATAAGAAAAATACTTTGGAGAATAAGGTTGTAGAAGATGATGCAAAGAAAGTTGGAGAATCTTCTGATACCTCCAGAGATTCTTTGAAGAATTTGTTAAGAATGCAACTCCAGTTTCAACTAGTAGTGTCTTCCCAACTATTATAGCTTCCAATGTAATAGGGACAAGTAGACATAGAAAATATCTCTCCCCTGCACAAGCTTCAATCGGGTGATATGTTCCATGCCTCTTCCTAGAAGGAAATTCTACAAATGCATCAAAATAGTGCAAAATTTATTGATGAAGTGGTGAAGGTGTTACAAGAGATTATACCTTATGCTAGCATTGATAATTCTTTATCTGTTATGGAGAATCTTATTTTTTTCTTGATTCATTTAAGGAGTACTCCAGTGGGTTGAAAGAAAAATAAGAAAAAGAGATAGAAAAAAAGGTGGATGACAAGAGGTTAATGGACATAACAGAAAGGTGTGCCACCACACACACCAAATTATAGGATAATCTCAAAGTTGTACAAGATAGTGTTGAGGAAGCAAAAATATTGTTTCAATTTTGTATGAAGTGTTCTAGCTCACCAAAAGCATAAAGGATGAGATGGACTCCATAGATTCCCAAATTGATAAGGCATCTAGTTCCTATGATCCGACATAGGAAATTGATGGGAGCACAAGGTCTATGATTGAGAATTTGCATGAGTAGTTATTCCAACTACTAGTTTGAAAAGAGAAGATAATTATGCAATTTGATAATCTTAGGGATCTGGTAAATTCCAAATTCATACCTATCTCCAGTGCCTTGATGAGTGCAGACAAATCTATAAAGTTGAATCTAGTACCCAACACTTTAGATGATGGTGAAGAAATTATTGTGGAGTTTTGATGAAAAGGGACACTCTCCCTTTCAAATATGATTACAAAATCAAACTAAACACAATGCAAGAAGGCTAAAAATACATAAAAAGTAAGGAATATGGAAGAGAAATATGCAACTTATGGGTATGTGCAGGATCATGATGGGCCAAAAAGTGGCAATATGATGGGTATGTGGCTGATGAATTTTTGTTTACCCAAAATTGATGAAATAAAAAGGGTTCTTAAAGGAGATTCTCAGCTTTCCACCAATTATAAATTATGCTTTACTTTGAATTTGATAAGTAATTATTATTCATTTTCTATTTGAATTACGACTAAAGTCTTGATTGATAGGCTAACTAAAAAAAAATCTATAGCTTTCAAATGGTATCACATTTTTTGAACCCAAAATATGCATCACATTCTATGCTTCACATACTATAGGATTAAAAATAGAAAAATTGAATTTCATGAATTTTTGACCAAGTTAAGGTGGTCAGACATATGAGTTTTTTATATTTTTTAAAAGTTGTAATAAAAAAATCATAATTAATTATTTACTTGGAAAAAAATTACAAAAAAATATCCATCACATCAGTACATGAGTCCTCTACTTATATCTAAAATATTATTAAAAAAATTATCATTTTATTGTGGTTAGGTGGTCGAATGACACCTACTTATTTTTCCCGAAATTTAAGTACTATCTTGGGTGCAATTTTAAATTTTCACCAAATAGATTTTTTTAAAACAAACCTAGTAGTTTAGAAACTACATTCAATTTTTATAGATTCTATTCTTACATATTTTTGAAATAATATAGATAACTTATTCAAATTTTTACATCAAGTTGCCTAACTTTGATTTTTCTAAATTTTTTGCCACTTAAGGGCCTATTTTTTCCATGATGATCCTGCACATACCCTTATATTTTATTCAAATATGTAAAAGATTACATCAAACTAAAGCTCATGGGCTCCTCTTCAATCCTACATGCAACACCTGCAACAAATGTGTCTTCAACAATCTAGCTACATTTTAGCAACATCTGGGTATGCAAACTCAACTTCTCCAAAGCCCCCTATTAATGGCCAAACTGACATAACAACATGTAGGCATGATGTAATCACCTTACCTCTCATAAAAATAACAAACGATCATTAAATCAATCACCTTTCAAGGTCTTAGATGTTGGGTCACAACGTTGTTGTTTTTTTGAGTGGTCAATGAAGTTGTAATGTTCAAGGGGCCTGTTGGTTATTGATCTTCTTGATTGCTGCAAGATCAAACTCCTATCTAAACCTACTCTAACTGAAGGGTATAAAAAAAAAGATAGATCAAGGATGCTAGAGTGAAAAGAGTGTTGATTATTTAGTTAATCAGACCTGTTACTCTCCAAGGAATTCCTAAACTAAACTATAGAACACATCAACCTATAATCAATACAAAGTTGAACATTCATTCACAGTGAAAAATTTAATAGCAGATCACAAATCACCATTTCAAACAAAAGAAAATATTAAACTTCATTCCTCAAAGAATTCCAAACTAGATGATTAACACAATGAAAAATCATTCCAGAGAGCAACTTAAAGTAGGTTTAATTCTGCTTACTTCTATTGTTGTGAAATAGATAAACAACATTTACAAAGCTGGCAAGTTTCACAAGTGCACAGAAACCAATGTCTTCAAATTTACTCAATTAACTAAAAAATGAAGAAAACTCCATTTTCTATTCTACTGCTAACTCTAATCAGCTCTAAGTAAAAAATTTAACTCCTTTTCCTAAAAATCTAACCCCTTCAAAGTGAGCAGATTTGAAAATAAATAGCTCAATCATTTTCATAATTCTCTCCAAAACTGAGACATCAAAACATGTAGCTTTTGTGTGCATGCAACTCTTCACAAAGATAACTTCATGTTTCAACCTTTGTCTAATTTTAGTTAACTCTAGTTCACAATTGCAAATTTCAGTTTGACTCAGAGTTCTTTTTGCACAGTGTAAATCAACATCTTTCCCAAAAATGACTCCAAGTTTGAACAAAGAAGTGTTCAGTTCACTATGAGTTCAAAGATCTTTCCGGAAATTTCCCCATTTGCACATTTGATTTGAAAATCATGATCATTTGCATTTTCAAAGTATTTGCAAGACATCAAACACATTTAATTAATTTGTAAAATTAAACAATTAATAGGATTTAATTATCACCACAAATTAACCAATTTTGAACCTTAATTAATTATTTCAATAAAATGCATTGGATAAAACCCTTTATCTCTATGATCTGAAATAGCAATTAAATACTTCCTTTAAATTAATCTCATTAAAATAAAATAACATTAATTTGTGCCCGGTTTCAATATCTTGATGTTTCATAAGTTGGCATCTCGAATTGTCCCATCAGTTAGCACTATCCCTAGCATTTCTCTACTAGCCAAGTCAACTTGAGAATCTATGCATTGCTCCTGTTTGTGATCACAAACACTATTTTGACTATGTACAAATTCAATAGTCACAAAACCATCATTGCCATTCTTCACAACATCTACCTATTTCTCATGATCTTCATCCCTCGCTAACAAATTAATGTCATCATTAAAGATAATACCATTGCTAAAGTCTACCTCTCTTGATGAAATCAAGAGCTTGTATCCATAAAATCTTTCCACACCATCATTAACTGGATCTAAGAATGTTGCTTTTATTTTACCACAATGCAAGGGATCTATAAAAGAAACTGAAGGCAAGGGAAGATCAAATCCATTCAAGAACTAAGATAAGATTGTTCTTCCTTTTAATGTTGAATATCCACCCTTGTAGATCCATCTGAAGATGGTGGTACTTGAAAAAGCAACTCCTTATCAGCTTGATTGTCTTGATTAATAGCATTCCTATGTTTAAGATGTAGTTCAGCTTGTTCGTTTAGTCCAAGACTTTGTTCTGTGGAAGCTTCATTTTGTCGAACATTGTGTATGTTTCCTTATTTCTCCCAGAATATTTTCAAAACCCGCTTACCGAATCCAATAAGTGAATATCCCTACACCTTGCATTAACCCGAGAGTTTTGGGCACCTCATTATCAAATTTGACTTGTTCATTTTTGCTATAGTGGTATTCAATAAGATTAAATCCCATTGTGGTGCTCGATCAATAATCCATGCACAAATTATCATTCCACATATTGCTTTTTGCAAAGCCATACTCTCCATGGGATTTCATTTAGGACATTCTTTCTAAACAGTTTGTTGTTCACTTCATGCTTCAGCTCGAATGCCCAATCAATGCTCCCATTCTTGGCTCAAATAGGATGATGTTGGCAAAGGTTTGAGTAGTTCAGTCTTACACCTGCTGATAGCTTTTGCTTCAAAGCTTCTACAACCTTTTCAACACATCATTGGTCTCTATCTTTAATCATTGCATTACATGAGATGACAAGCTCTTCGAGGCATTCTATCAAACAATTCACATGCCCTATCTCATACTTTATCATCCTCCTAGGTTATGGGTAAGGATAATGTTGACTATGGTTGGGGGATCCGACTTTACCACCGCGAATGGAATTTGCTTGAAATTTTCCAAATCTTTTTACAATAAAAACCTTGTATGTAACCTGCAATATCATTTGCATTCCATGGGAAAATGTTCCCTTGAAGATTTTGTTTAAACACTTTGTCCGCTTTATCTATGATTCTCATTTTTATAACAATGCTTACCAAGGCAGATTTGCATAATAGTTTCAAAAGCCTTCAAATTTTCATGTTGCCTGCAACTTTAGGACTCTATGTAATGACCTCTCTTTGAGGCAATTTGTTGATGATTTGTTTCCCAACCTCTATGCCTTCCCATTTTGTGTTTTTTCTTACTAGGGTGATCATTTTGATGACACGATCTGCAATCATGGCATTCCCTTAGATCACGTTCCTTGAGAAATGATATTTCAAAAGTGGCTTTAGCAATTTACTTTGTTCATTTCCTCTTTGTAATTATACAACCCACTCCATGTGAATACATCTCATTGAGGGTTCTATCAAACAATTCATATGCCCTGTCTATGCTAAAATATTCACATTTATGACGTTTCTTGAGGCATTCTGACAAATAATTCGCATGCTCTGTTCTAACCTCCATATTTAGCACACTATGTTTGTGATTCCATTTCTTGTCCATGCATTCACTTAAGAGTTTCTCTTGAGGTGTTTTACCACTTCATTCTGTGCAAGATTTGTAACACATCAATTTTGTGTATACGAAATTAGTAATCATTCTATTCCATGAGGCAGAATTTCTTTGAGGCTTTCTATGATACATTTGTATGTCATGTCTTGGCTTCCACATTTCTCCATTGGCGGGATCAAAGTCAGGTTCAACCCAACCCCAATTTTTTTTAATTATGATGGGCTCAGAATCTGCTCAGGACCCGATCCCGATTGCTTGTGTGCGGAGGCGAAACTTCTTTAGGAGTGGGATCGGAACCTGCTTAGGAGCAGGATTAGAACTTTTTTGACACAAAAACATTTCATTTTGGGTGCATGGTTCGGGTGTCTTCCCGCACCTCCACACAACAAAAATTTGACTCATCGTGTACGGGAACGAGATCAAACCTAACACCAAATATTTTACCCTACTTGTTCCAAAGTTTCATCTGGGTCTAAAGCCCAATGGAACTTTTTCTTTTTTTCTTACCTTCTGAATTTGCTCTCCTTGATGGATTTCGAGGTCGGGTTTTCACCCGACCCTTAACATTTTGCATTTTTATTAACTTTTACTATTTGGATTCCTTTCGACTTCTTTTATGAATTTAATAAAAGATTTTTTATTTAAGTCCTATAAAACTTGCTTTTTACTTTTTATGGTTTTTAAAAAAATTTAAATCTTTTAAATTTAAATTCAAAAAGGTTTCTATTTAATTTTATTTTTGTTTTCTAAAGTTTTTCAATTTTAGTTTTGTCTTTGAAATCTTTTAAATTTAAAAGATTTCTTTTGTGATTTTTTGAATTTTTGAATTTATAAATCTTTTTAAAAGTTAAAAAAGATTTCTTTAATAAACCTAATTTTTTAAAATTGAAAGATTAATTAATTAATCTTTATTTATTTAAAAGGTTCTTAACATCTTAATTAATTAATATTTTATTTATTTAATTTTTAATTTTAAAAAAATAAAAGATCTATTTATTTTATTTTTATATTTTGAAGATGTTTCATTTTTCTTTTTTGTATTTTTGATATTTCTTGATTTTTATGATTTTAATATTTTATATTTTATTGGATTTTTAAGACTTTAAAGATACAACAGATGACGCAAAGATGACACGAGGAGACGAGGAAGAAAATGGACAAATGAGACAATGAAAATGACCAAAACAAATGAATGAAAGACGAAGATGAAAATAAAATAACACGAAAAAAAGACAGCTTGGATCGTGATCAAGAATGAACATGAAATGTGAACCTTCAAAAGTGCAATGTGTTAGTTCCAGTCTGAAACCCGAAACCGCAAGACAAACACACAACAGACGTGAAGATCAAAATCAGGTTGGAACCAAGAAAAGCAACCCTCCAAAGAAGTTCAAGGTTTTGGTTCCAATCTGAAGTCTGATCCTAACACAAACAGGGAAAAGGAAAACAAGCGAAGATCAGATTCAGAATAACACCTAGAATATGAACACTCTCTCGAGGACAAGTTCAGGTTTCATTCCAAAACCCGAGCCCGAAAAAGGAAAAACAAGGAAGGTTTAAGGGTTGTGAACAACTCCGAGACAAGACCAAAATGATAACAAACACAAAATGAGAGACAAAAACCAAAACAAGCAAAGAGGGAAAAGATGAAATGATAACAACAAAGCACAAAACATAACGAAACAAACCAGTGAAACAAAAGAAAACAGAGGGGCTCCCTACCTTTTCCAAGAAAAAATTTGGGGCATGTATGCAGGGCATAACAAATGGTGTCTCGGTTGGGAAAATTCTCTAAGCATTTTAAAATGTGTAACCCTCCAAATACCCAAAATCTCTAGTTTATACTCATTCAAGGCAACCTAAGAAGTGTAAACACAATCAAAACTAGGACATGAAAAAGTTCTGAGATGAAACTGAAATCTATTTGTGTGTGCAAATGATTCATTCCCCTCCATAAGCATTATTGTCATTAAAGTGGAATAAAATCTACCCAAGCTATGTAGTTTTGAGTTACATTTCAAGTGTGCAATGATATCCTGGTCATAGCTCTGCTACTAGACACGTGCCTATAGCCCTGATAGAGATACCTCTAGTTCTCTCTAATGATTGCTCTACTACTAGCCAGGCATCTATAGCCTCAGTAGAGATACTAGAATCACCCTTGTTGATTGAGTTCATTTTCAAATTTATTTTATTTTCTCTTTTTCTCAGATGCTAATTCTTTTGAAGTATAATTTTTGGTTTTCTCTAAATTGTCTAGTAGTGAAGCTTAAGTAGCGGGTTGAGAACCACAGTGGACATCGTGAAAGAAAACCCTTTATATTTTTCACTTGGAATAGAGCCACCCCACTTGATGTAACCTAACTAATGGATTTCTTAAAATGTGTAGATCATGCTACGTGTAGACACCTAAAAATGACCTAGGCCTGTAAGCTTCATTTTTACCACTTTTGTCCTAGCATAATTACGACATTTAATTATGTCCTTGGTCCACATTCGACTATTAATTAAATAATTTATAATTATTTAATTAATTCATGTCTTTGTATTCTTCATGATTATTAAATAAATAAATTTTATTTATTTATTAAATACGTCATTAATTGTCTAAGTCTTCCCTTAATTAAATAAATTTCTTAATTTATTTAATTCCCCTTGTCATATATTTCTTCTGATTATTAAATAAATGAATTACATTTATTTATTTAATATGTCACTAATTGTCTTAATTAAATAAATTGATTAATTTATTTAATTAATTAATCTTATCTTCTAAATTAAATAATTAAATTTAATTGTTTAATTGCCAATTTGATATTCCTCTCATTTTAAAGAAATCAATTATTTAAAATGTCATCACAATCTTAACTGTCAGTCCATTTTGGTAAATAATCTAAAAAAGATTATTTATTGTCTCACAAAATCCATATTTTGAATTAATTTAATTCAAATTGGTAACTAATCTTCCAAAAATCAAGTAATTGAGCAGATTCTTGATTTTCCAAATCTGATCTTCAGTTCAACTCTTATCTTCTTGATTTTTTGAATCTCGCAAATTAGACAATCTTCATCTTCTTGATTTTTCAAAAATCTTTATTTTCTAATTAATTTATCCCATTTATTCTCCATTGTCGATCAATTTATCTGAGGTTTTATCTTGACCATTCAATTAATGAATTTTCCCTAACCCTAATTAGGGATTCTCAAGTTTAATCTGGACCTCTCATTCTAGGTCTTTCTTAGAATTTAACCTCATCCGTCCACTCAAAATTGTGTTTTCTATAAAAGACAAATTTTCTCATAATTTTGGGACCCTGTCATTTTTAATATAGGCATTATAGTCATTTTAGCGTTGATAGTCATTATTTTCAATCATCATTTTGTCATAGACATAGGCATTTATCAAATCATTCAACATTTGCATAGGGCTTTGGCATTAGTATAGGTTGCTCAATTTGAAATCTGAGGGCCTCATTGACTTGTTGCAAACTAGAAGGTGCTATGAAGGTGAAGCGTGGAAGGAAAGGAAGGTATAATCGTTCTTTATTTTGATTTTCCATTATTCTTGATAGCCTCTTTGGATTTTAATGTTTATTATTTAATAAGCTAACCCCATCTAAATTTCCATAGATACATTTGGTGAACCCGACATATTTTAACACATTTTGAGAAATCTTGGAGTTGGATTCTTTTGTTGTAGGTTTTGTTTGATTTTTGTTGTAGTTTGGCATCATTGTAGATAAAGCCCTAGTTTCCAAAGACATGACCATAACGTTCAAATGGCTATGTATTTTCTCACAAAAATTTTTTTGGAGCTTGGGAACAACATCATGCACTTTCATTCCAAAAGTCAGATTTTTTGGATCTATTTTTCATTTTTTATAATTTTTTTTCTGTTTTTCATAAAAACTTAATTTTGAGAGAAATAATTGAATTTTTCAGATATTTTTATATTTCTGGAAATCTCTTTAAATTTTAATAGGGGTCCATTCTTTTTATTTTAAATTTGGATGTGTGATTATTAGTCAAACAATAGATCTTTTAAAATCTAGGTTTAAAAATGATTTGCTTATATCTCACTCACGGTTGTAGATCTAATCACAATTTTTTTTTTCCAGATTTGGGATGACATCAGACGACTCCAATACAAAAATTAGAATTTGTAGAGCTGATTTGTATTTTTTATAATTTTTTTATGGTTTTTCATAAAAAATTAATTTTAGATGCAAAAAAACAATTTTTTTCTAATTTATTTACATTTTTGGAAACCTATTGAGATTTTAGATAGGCTTTATTCTCTGTATTTTTCATTTTACTATAAAAAAAAAATCTAAAAATAAGATTTGTCTCGACTAGGTAACCCTCTAATAGTAGTGATCGATTATCTTGTTAGCGTTTGTCATTGGTTTTGTGCATGTGCAGAAAATAAACACTTCAAAGGACACATTGGAGCAAGTGGACAAAAATGAAACGTCTAACTATTTTTGATCGATAGTCGAAGATCATTATTAAACTACTAATGTGTGGTCTTGTAGGTTCGAACATCAAAGACTAAACATCAAAACAATGTGCTTGTCTTTTTTAGTATAATACACATTTCCTTTGGTGCAATTAAAATGAACTTGTCTTTCTACTATGTCTGAGTGTGTTTGCAAAATGGTAGGTGAGTATGCTCTCACCTTGTGAAAACTCAGTGATAAAAAAACCAGACCCATTTTTATCTGTCATTACCTTCACGACTTGGTATATCGGAGTATCCTCTCCCCTTGCGCTTTCGGGCAATCTTGGGTGTAAGAGAAAAAATTACCAACTCTAGAAATTGGGCCTACCTGGGGATTTCATCACCCCAATGTGACTCAAACTAACAATGGAGCTAAAGCCAAGCTACCCCCAATCGGTATATAAATGTAAACTTTAAGGGAAAACCTAAGGTTGCTTGTGCGGATGTGTCATACAGATGGAGTTGTACTCCCTTAAAATCTATTGAGCTTAACCTCTTTAGGCTGGAGTGCCACCTTAATGGTGATTAATCTCTTGCCCCATGTATGGCCACTCAAACGAGGGTCCCGAACTAAAAAATTTTGTGTAGTAAGCCAAAAACCTTCGATTTGCTAGCGCAGCACCAATCGGTGTGAAGGCATCCACACTTTCTCAATTTGTAGTAGAGGTGATCAATCTGCCATGGGAGTTTCATGGGGGTTGGAAGCTTGGTTGGCCTGAGAAGAGAGTGCACTGTAAGGGGGAGCCTGTGCAGCCAAAGCTTCTGGATTCATATGCTACATATATGTGGTTGGGGAAACCCACGTGGAATCTAGTGAATATTGTCCTGGCCTAACCTAGGATTGTGCTTATCTAATGTGTGCTTTCTTACAGTAAAATATCATGCTTTTCAAGTGTTTTATGTACTTTCAAACAATATACACAATAGTCACAAATCTGGACACAAAAAATTGACCTTAGACAACTCAGACTTTTCAATAAAACATAAAAAAATGCAGTCTTAGTCTTCATTTTGAACTTAGACTTTGCATTGTCCATCATAGTCCTCATTTAGCATCTAGACTTGGCATTGGTCATTTTCCTTATTCAACATCTTCATTGTCATCTTGGCATTTGGCATCCTTTCTTGAAAATTTTATCACCTTGCATTGGTCATTTCCCTTAGACAAACGTCATTATCACTTTGCATTTAACATCATGATATCCACCACCTTGTCTTCCCTTCACCAACATATTGATAGGCTTGCTAGTAAAGTTGAATACCAATTACTCTGTAGAGGTCAATACCAACAAGCCTTAGACGTTAGGAGACAATTCCTCCAAACCGACAATCAATGTCCTTCGTACCAACAATCCATGAGTCCTAATCCTCCGTTCATCTACCCTCACTACCAAAATTCACTTAATACCATTCATGACATTAGTCCACAACAAACATCCATTACTCACCCTTATCCTAACTTTGACAAGGGAAGCCAACTATCAACTAGTCCATTCCACACCTCCACATCATATTCTGACCCTTCACCTATCAATCTCGTCCAAGTCTACATGCCTTATCAACTATCTACCAACACATGTCACGTCCCCACATCATACCATATCGATTCGGCCCAAGTCTCCATGTCCCATTTTAGTCAACCTTACTCCAATCCAGTCCAAGTCCCTATGTCATATCCTATGTCATTACCAACTAATATAGTTGAAGTCCCCATGTCACATCCTATGTTGTCACATCCTAATCCAGTCCAAGACTCCATGTCATATCCGGTCCAAGTCTCCACGTCATAACCTTTTCCTTCACATACTAGTCCAATGCAAGTACCCATGTCCTATCCTTTTCTTTCACATCCTAGTCCAGTTCAAGTCCCCACCTCCTATCCTAGTCATTCATTCATTAATCCTTTTCAATTCATCCCCTCACAATCCACATCTAGTCATGAAAGTTCTATCATTACTCAAAGTCAAATCCTATTGTGTAAACCTGAGAATACATGTCAAGACGAAAGCCCAAAGCATGACATTATAACGTCACCCTCATGTCAAGAACAAGGTAGTCCATCCCATGACCCTATTTTCAACAACCCCATCATTGACAAAGACCCTACCATTGACCAAGAAATCCAAAATGATCCACTCCTTGACCTTTATGCCATTCATGATCAAACACCTGCTGACCCTATAAAGGCCTCGACTATTGACACTTCCCAAGATGAGACAGTTGCCTCCATGGGACACATAGATGATATTCCTCTAGAAAAAGAATCTTTCACTAGGGACATGCCTCCATATGATCAAGTTATAGCTAAAATCATGGGGCTCTATGACACTAAACATAATGATGGCTTCGACATTGCCTTGGAAACACCAACAAAATCATTTGAACCTGACATGTCACAAGATAAGACCAAAGATATCAGTCAACAATATGTCCATCATGACAATGAAGCTAAGACACTTTATCAACTAGGGTCATCTATCTTTTTCAGAGCAGGTTTTCTTACAGACAAAAATATTAGAAGTGACAGTATCGACATAACTAACGATGGGTTAGCATTTTGCTTTCAAAACAACAAATACCCCATCGCCAACAAAATATGACAAAGCATGCAATATCAAGGAAAAGGATTAGGCATACATGAACAAGACATTCAATAACCAATACAACTCTAGGAAAATTATAGACATCAAGGTCTTGGCTATTCCTCAGTTAGAAAATCAAATGATGTCAGTGATACCTCCTCGATACTGGGGGCAACTTTGTCAAAAACAAATATCAAAATGGAGGCCATGAGAAATCCTTGTCATAAGATTGCTGCCAACACTCCCTCCATTCGCACCATAAATCATCATTTTCAACCTTCCCTTTGGAACCAAAAAAACAAAAGTATTACAAAGTCAAAAATCAAATGTCAAATGCGATTGAATCAGACAAAAGGACAAGTGGAAAAATGAAATTAAAATGGATCCCAAAGAAAAGTGGATCAAACAAAAACACCACGTCAAATACAAAAGTCAATCACAATGTGGAGCCAAAAGCAAAGAGGACTCCCACATATAATAGACATCCACCTCCTTCAAAATGGTCATCAAGCAAGGCATATAGAAGTGTTTGTTCCAAACATCAACCCAATGAAAATTCCAAAATCCATCATCCACCATCCCAAGTTTGGAAAATAAAAAATAATTCATTCAAACTCCCAAACAACCTTTCCACGTCCACCATCATTCATCATAATCCTACATCTCGCATAAAGTCCAAAAATCCTATGTCACAAATCCATCACATCATGGCAGCAACTCTCTACCACAAGGACTCTCATGACACTCTATTGTGATGTACATATTCTAATAAGGCCAACTCTAGTATCATAAAGGATCACAATGACATTGATCAGTTGTATATAAGTGCTACGATCCTGACAAAACAATTCCATCAACAAGGTTATTATTGGCATATCATGGCACCAATCTCTACATCGGCACCATCAGTGGATTCAGAACAGTTAGTGGTAATCTAAAGCATCCAGGCTATCCACAAAATCAGAAATACAAAAAGAATAAAATTGAAAAATGATAAAAATTGTCATCCTGATGAAAACCTGGCAAACAGGCACTCTGGATAAGTACCATGATGAAAACCTGGCAAATAGGCATCATGTGTAAAATAAATTGTCTATGTAGAATTTTATACTTGGGGTCAAGTCATCTCATCTCCTAGGCCTTCCTCTTGACATTGTCATCTGACCATTTCATTCATATCATTTTCATATCATTCCTACCTATCTTGATCTTGACATAAAACTGGCACACATAAATCATGCTTTGGAAAAAATCTTGACATGTCTATCCTTCGGTAATACACAAAACATGATGTCATTGACTATCATAGTCTTGTTGTCCTTATACGACATAGTCCTTGAAAATCATATGATAATTTCATTAGTCTCATTTCTCCCATCTTTTACCAAGGCCACCCCCTATCCTTTCATGCCTGTCACCTATCTTGGCTTTCCCTTGTCAAATGGTCTAAGGATAATCATCATCCCATCTAGTCCTAACCAAGTCATTCCAAATGCAATGATTCTAATCCATACAAGCACATTATCCAAAACATTACTTGAATGCATTCCTGGCGCGACTGTAGACCTCCATACTTTCGTCACATTATTGTCATCATCCTCACGTTGTTTTGGGATGCATCCTTCCCACATCAAACAACGTTGTGATCACCTATCAATTGGTATTCAGCTTGACTAGGGGCACAATCATGTTTTTCCTTGGATTCTCATGTGTAGGCATCAGTCATATGCATTTTCCACGATCCTCTTAAACGTCAAAATCCAAAAAAATCATAAAATGACAAAAAGATAAAAACATCACAAAATGTCCTAACAAAAAGATAAAAACATCACAAAATGTGCTAACAAAAAGACCAAAAACATCAAAAAATGTCCTAAAGAAAAACTAAATACATCATAAAATGTCCTAAAGAAAGACCAAAAACATCATAAAATGTCCTGAAGAAAGACCTAAATATCATAAAACGTCCTAAAAAAGAAAAAGAAAACACAAAAAACATCCAAATCAATGTCAAAATCCTAAAAATGGAGTCAAAGTCAGTCATGTTAGTCAGTCCATGTCATTGTCGAACTACATTGTCTCTACGCAATTGCTACGTAGGAAAGACTCACACTTGAGTCCCCGAGATATTAGGTCAGTCCTTTTAGTTTGTCAAAATAAAATCATGGCACAATCTTTTGTCATCGATACAAAGTCATTGGTCGTGTCGAACTATGAGGTCTCTGAGTACATGACGTAGACAAGGCCATCTGTCAATGAGCCCCTAAGGCTGCACTAGGTCAGTCCATTAGGGTTCATGACACTACACTGGCACACACGTCAAAAATTTGCTAGTCACAATAGATCATTTCTCCAAATGGGAAAACTCCTAAAACAAAGTATGGCAATTATTCATTCAACATGGAAATCGTATTACCATGGTATATTATTGTCATATGATCAACACAAGTCAAACTCAGTCAAAACAAGTCAAACTTAGTCAAAACAAGTCAAATTATCACAACCTTTCAAACTATCAACTCTTGGTTACCTTTCAGATGCATCCTTCTGAAGAATAACCTTAGTCATTTATGCCTTAGGATGTGTCCTTCTTAGGCATTGTCCCTATCATTTGACATTTTTGAGGGATCCTTTCTAACACTTAAAGATCATTCCTTTTGGCATCACCGTTCTTTCATATGTTTCCTTCTGAAGAACAAAACTCTGACATTGGTGTTTTAGGATGTGTCCTTCCTAGACATTGACATTATTCAGGATGTGTCCTTCCTGAATATGGCAACCTTCGGCATTCATCATCTCAACATCATTAAAACTTGACATCCAGACACACTTGGCAAATACTTGGCATTCGTTTTTGGATTTTTATCATGTTGCTAGCTTTTCAGCGAGATCCTGACACCAGGATTTAGAGAAGCAGTGATGTATCAGGACATTTGTCTTGTCTTTTGACACTCATGTTATTAGCTTTTTAGCGAGATCCTGACACCGGGATTTAGAGAAGCAGTGATGTATCATGACATTTGTCTTGTCTTTTGACACTCATGTTACCAGTTTTTCATCGAGATCCTGACACTGGGATTTAGAGAAGTAGCAATGTATCATGACATTTGTCTTGTCTTTTGACACTCATGTTACCAGTTTTTCAGCGAGATCCCGACAATAGGATTTAGAGAAGCGGCGAAGTATCATGATGGTTGTCTTGTCTTTTGACACTCATGTTACTAGTTTTTCAACGATATCTTGACAACGAGATATAGAAAAGCAATAACATATCATGATTGTCTTATCTTGTCTTTGGATTTTTCATCATGTTACTAGTTTTTCAGCGAGGTCCTGACAACAGGATTTAGAAAAGCAGCGACGTCTCATGATGATTGTCTTACTTTGTCTTTTTTGGGACTATCATGTTACTAGTTTCTCCACAATATCCTAACAATAGGATTTAGAGAAGCAATGATGTATTATGATGGTTGGTTTGATTCTTCATCATGCTACTAGTTTCTCAATGATCTCCCAACTACAGGATTTAGAGAAGCAACAACGTATCATGATGATTGGCTTGTTTTGTCTTTTTCAAGTAGTCATGTTGCTAGTTTGTTAAGGATGTCTTGGAAATAGTTAGAGAAGCAATGACGTTTCATCATTTGTCCTTGTCTTTTTCTGCATGTGGTTGATTATGACAAAAAGGCTGGGGAAATCACGCTCTTATTATGAGTCATGATCATCCTTGTCTGTGACTATTTTTCTTACATGATGGTACGACCTTGCACACCTTGATCTATGTCATATCATGGTGTTTCTTGGCCATTAGAACAATCTGCCCAATGATGATTAAGAGCAATAAATATTAAAAGTCCTATGGTAAGGTTTGAAGGATTTGGTCTAAGAACTAACATGCATCTTCTTTAGTCTTGTCATCTTCTCTCACCCATCTCATATAAGCATTGCATTCATGTCTTTTGCACTAAAATTTATTCGTCTCTTCATATTCTAGTCTTGTAATCAATTTCGAGAGCACACCCATGTTCTTGGAACCTGTCTGTCCTCTCGAGGGGGCATACCGTAACTCTCCTTGTCATTCTTCCTTACCTTATTTTGCACTGGGGCATATTCTCGACTTATTTTTTGTCACAACGTGACAAGCAACATTATGAAAAAGAGGGGCAAAATGTAGACACCTAAAAATGACCTAGGCCTGTAAGCTTCATTTTTACCACTTTTGTCCTGGCATAATTATGACATTTAATTATGTCCTTGGTCCACATTCGACTATTAATTAAATAATTTATAATTATTTAATTAATTCATGTCTTTGTATTCTTCATGATTATTAAATAAATAAATTTTATTTATTTATTAAATCGTCATTAATTGTCAAGTCTTCCCTTAATTAAATAAATTTCTTAATTTATTTAATTCCCCTTTGTCATATATTTCTTCACGATTATTAAATAAATGAATTACATTTATTTATTTAATATGTCACTAATTGTCTTAATTAAATAAATTGATTAATTTATTTAATTAATTAATCTTATCTTCTAAATTAAATAATTAAATTTAATTGTTTAATTGCCAATTTGATATTCCTCTCATTTTAAATAAATCAATTATTTAAAATGTCATCACAATCTTAACTGTTAGTCCATTTTGGTAAATAATCTGAAAAAGATTATTTATTGTCTCACAAAATCCATATTTTGAATTAATTTAATTCAAATTGGTAACTAATCTTCCAAAAATAAAGTAATCGAGCAGATTCTTGATTTTCCAAATCTGATCTTCAGTTCAACTCTTATCTTCTTGATTTTTCAAATCTCACAAATCAGACAATCTTTATCTTCTTGATTTTTCAAAAATCTTTATTTTCTAATTAATTTGTCCCATTTATTCTCCACCGTCGATCAATTTATCTGATGTTTTATCTTGACCGTTCAATTAATGAATTTTCCCTAACCCTAATTAGGGATTCTCAGGTTTAATCTGGACCTCTCATTCTAGGTCTTTCTTAGAATTTAATCTCATTCATCCACTCAAAATTGTGTTTTCTATAAAAGACAATTTTTCTCATAATTTCGGGACCCCGTCATTTTTAATATAGGCATTATAGTCATTTTAGCGTTGATAGTCATTATTTTCAATCATCATTTTGTCATAGACATAGGCATTTATCAAATCCTTCAACATTTGAATAGGGCTTTGGCATTAGTATAGGTTGCTCAATTCAAAATCTAAGGGCCTCATTAACTTGCTGCAAACTAGAAGGTGCTATGAAGGTGAAGCATGGAAGGAAAGGAAGGTATAATCGTTCTTTATTTTGATTTTCCATTGTTCTTGATAGCCTCTTTGGATTTTAATGTTTATTATTTAATAAGCTAACCCCATCTAAATTTCTATAGATACATTTGGTGAACCCGACATATTTTAACACATTTTGAGAAATCTTGGAGTTGGATTCTTTTGTTGTAGGTTTTGTTTGTTTTTTGTTGCAGGTTTGGCATCATTCTGGATAAAGCCCTAGTTTCCAAAGACGCAATTATAACTTTCAAACGGCTGTGTATTTTCTCACAAAAAAAATTTTACAGCTTGGGGACAACATCATGCACTTTCATTCCAAAAATCAGATTTTGTGGATCTATTTTTCATTTTTTATAATTTTTTTCTATTTTTCATAAAAAATTAATTTCGAGAGAAAATAATTGAATTTTTTAGACATTTTTATATTTTTGGAAAGCTCTTTAAATTTTAACTAGGGTCTATTGTTTTTATTTTAAATTTGGATGTGCGATTATTAGTCAAAAAAAAGATCTTTTAAAATCTAGGTTTAAAAGAGATTTACGTATATCTCACTCACAATTGTAGATATAATCACAATTTTTTTTTTGTAGATTTGGGATGACATTAGACAACTCCAATAAAAAAACTAGAATTTTTAGAACTGTTTTGTATTTTTTATAATTTTTTTATTATTTTTCATAAAAAATTAATTTCAGATGCAAAACAGCAAAATTTTCTAATTTATTTACATTTTTGGAAACCTCTTGAGATTTTAGATAGGCTTTATTCTCTATAGTTTTCATTTTACCATCAAAAAAATTTCTAAAAATAAGATTTGTCTCGACTAGTTAACCCTCTAATAGTAGTGATCGATTATCTTGTTAGCGTTTGTTGTTGGTTTTGTGCATGTGCAGAAAATAAACACTTCAAAGGACACATTGGATCAAGTGGACAAAAATGACACATCTAACTATTTTTTATCGATAGTCGAAGATCATTATTAAACTACTAATGTGTGGTCTTGCAGGTTCGAACGTCAAAGACTTAACATCAAAACAATGTGTTTGTCTTTTTTAGTATAATACACATTTCCTTTGGTGCAATTAAAATGAACTTGTCTTTCTACTATGTCTGAGTGTGTTTGCAAAATGGTAGGTGAGCATTCTCTCACCTTGTGAAAACTCGGTGATCAGAAAACCAGACCCAATTTTATCTGTCATTACTTTCACGACTTGGTATATCGGAGTATCCTCTCCCCTTACACTTTCGGGCAATCTTGGGTGTAAGAGAAACAATTACCAACTATAGAAATTGGGCCTGCCTAGGGATTTCATCACCCCAACGTGACTCAAACCGACAATGGAGCTAAAGCCAACCTACCCCTGACTAGTATATAAATGTAAACTTTAAGGGAAAACCTAAGGTTGCTTGTGTGAATGTGTCATACGGACGGAGTTCTACTCCCTTAAACCTTGTTGAGCTTAACCTCTTCAGGCTGGAGTGCCACCTTAATGGTGATTAATCTCTTGCCCCATGTATGGCCACTCGAACGGGGTCCCAAACAAAAAAATTTTGTGTAGTAAGCCAAAAACCTTCTATTTGCTAGCACAACACTGGTCAGTGTGAAGGCATCCACACTTTCTCAATTTGTAGTAGAGGTGATCAATTTTCCATGGGAGTTTCATGGGGGTTGGAAGCATGGTTGGCCTGAGAAGAAAGTGCACTGTAAGGGGGAGCCCATGCAGCCAAGCTTCTAAATTCACACGCTACAGATATGTGGTTGGGGAAATCCATGTGGAATCTAGCGAATATTGTCTTGGCCTAACCTAGGATTGTGCTTATCTGATGTGTGCTTGCTTACAGTAAAACATCATGCTTTTCAAGTGTTTTATGGACTTTCAAACAATATACACAACAGTCACAAATCTAGACACAAACAATCAACCTTAGACAACTCAGACTTTTCAACAAAACATAAAAAAAAATGCAGTCTCAGTCCTCATTTTGAACTTAGACTTTGCATTGTCCATCATAGTCCTCATTTAGCATCTAGACTTGGCATTGGTCATTTTCCTTATTCAACATCTTCATTGTCATCTTGGCATTTGGAATCCTTTCTTGAAAATTTTATCACCTTGCATTGGTCATTTCCCTTAGACAAATGTCATTATCACTTTGCATTTAACATCATGATATCCACCACCTTGTCTTCCCTTCACCAACATATTGATAGGCTTGCTAGTAAAGTTGAATACCAATTAATTTGTAGAGGTCAATACCAACAAGCCTTAGGCATTAGGAGACAATTCCTCTAAACCGACAATCAATGTCCTTCATACCAACAATCCACGAGTCCTAATCCTCTGTCCATCTACCCTCACTACCAAAATTCACTTAATACCATTCATGACATTAGTCCACAACAAACATCCATTACTCACGCTTATCCTAACTTTGACAAGGGAAGCCAACTATCAATCTTGTCCAAGTCTACATGCCTTATCAACTATCTACCAACACATGTCACGTCCCCACATCATACCATATCGATTCGGCCCAAGTCTCCATGTCCCATTTTAGTCAACCTTACTCTGATCCTGTCCAAGTCCCTATGTCATATCCTATGTCATTACCAACTAATATAGTCGAAGTCCCCATGTCAAATCCTATGCCGTCACATCCTAATCCAGTACAAGACTCCATGTCATATCCGGTCCAAGTCTCCACGTCATACCCTTGTCCTTCACATATTAGTCCAATGCAAGTACCCATGTCCTATCCTTTTATTTCACATCCTAGTCCAGTACAAGTCCCCACCTCCTATCCTAGTCATTCATTCATTAATCTTTTTCAAGTCATCCCCTCACAATCCACATCTAGTCATGAAAGTTCTATCATTACTCAAAGTCAAATCCTATTGTGTAAAACTGAGAATACATGTCAAGACGAAAGCCCAAAGCATGACATTATAACGTCACCCTCATGTCAAGAACAAGGTAGTCCATCCCATGACCCTATTTTCAACAACCCCATCTTTGACAAAGACCCTACCATTGACCAAGAAATCCAAAATGATCCACTTCTTGACCTTTATGCCATTCATGATCAAACACTTGCTGACCCTATAAAGGCCTCGACTATTGACACTTCCCAATATGAGACAGTTGCCTCCATGGGACACAGATGATATTCCTCCAGAAAAAGAATCTTTCACTAGGGACATGCTTGCATATGATCAAGTTATAGCTAAAATCATGGGACTCTATGACACTAAACATAATGATGGCTTCAAAATTGCCTTGGAAAAACCAACAAAATCATCTGAACCTGACATGTCACAAGATAAGACCAAAGATATCAGTCAACAATATGTCCATCATGACAATGAAGCTAAGACACTTTATCAACTAGGGTCATCTATCTTTGTCAGAGCAGGTTTTCTTACAGACGAAAATATTACAAGTGATAGTATCGACATACCTAACAATGGGTTAGCATCTTGCTTTCAAAACAATAAATACCCCATCGCCAACAAAATATGTCAAAGCATGCAATATCAAGGCAAAGGATTAGGCATACATGAAGAAGGCATTCTAGAACCAATACAACTCTAGGAAAATTATAGACATCAAGGTCTTGGCTATTCCTCGGTTAGAAAATCAAATGATGTCAATGATACCTCCTTGATACTGGGGGCAACTTTATCAGATACAAACGTCAAAATGGAGTCCATGAGAAATCCTTGTCATAAGATTGCTGCCAACACTCCGTCCATTCACACCATAAATCGTCATTTTCAACCTTCCCTTTGGAACCAAAAAAAAAAAAGTCTTACAAAGTCAAAAATCAAATGTCAAATGCCATTGAATCAGATAAAAGGAGAAGTGGAAAAATGAAATTAAAATGAATCCCAAAGAAAAGTGGATAAAAAAAAAACACCAAGTCAAATAAAAAAGTCAATCACAATGTGGAGCCACAAGCAAAGAGGACTCCCACATATAATAGATGTCCCACATATAATAGATGTCCACCTCCTTCAAAATGGTCATCAAGCAAGGCATATAGAAGTGTTGGTACCAAACATCAACCCAATGAAAATTCCAAAATCCATCATCTACCATCCCAAGTTTGGAAAATAAAAAATGATTCATTCAAACTCCCAAACAATCTTTCCACGTCCACCATCATTCGTCATAATCCTACATCTTGCCTAAAGTCCAAAAATCCTATGTCACAAATCCATCACATCATGGTAGCAACTCTTTACCACAAGAACTCTCATGACACTCTATTGCGATGTGCGTAATATGATAAGGCCAACTCTAGTATCATAAAGGATCACAATGACATTGATCAGTTGTATACAAGTACTACGATCCTGACAAAACAATTCCTTCAACAAGGTCATTATTGGCATATCATGGCACCAGTCTCTACATCAGCATCGTCAATGGATTCAAAATAGTTAGTGGTAATCTAAAGCATCCAGGCTATCCACAAAATTAGAAATACAAAAAGAATAAAATTGAAAAATGATAAAAATCGTCACCCTGATGAAAACCTAGCAAATAGGCGTCTTGGTGACACCAAAAAAATCTAAAAGTCAAGAAAATAGTAAAGAGAAAAAATTCATCCAATGGTGAAAACCTGGCAAACAGGCACTCTGGATAAGTACCATGATGAAAACCTAGGAAACAGGCATCATGTGTAAAATAAATCGTCTATGTGGAATTTTATACTTGGGGGCAAGTTGTCTCATCTCCTAGGCCTTCCTCTTGACATTGACATCCGACCATTTCATTCATATGATTTTCATATCATTCCTACTATCTTGGTCTTGACATAAAACTAGCACACATAAGTCATGGTTTTGGAAAAATCTTGACATGTCTATGCTTCAGTCATACACAAAACATCATGTCATTGACTGTCATAGTCTTATTGTCCTTATACGACATAGTCATTGAAAATCATATGATAATTTCATTAGTCTCATGTCTCCTTTCTTTTACCAAGGCCACCCCCTATCCTTTCATGCCTGTCACCTATCTTGGCTTTCCCTTGTCAAACGGTCTAAGGATAATCATCATCCCATCTAGTCCTAACCAAGTCATTCCAAATGCAACGATTCTAATCCATACAAGCACATTATCAAAAACATTACTAGAATGCATTCCTGGTCCGACTGTATACCTCCATACTTTCATCACATTATCATCATCGTCCTCACGTTGTTTCGGGATGCATCCTTCCCACGTCAAACAACGTTGTCATCACCTATCAATTGGTATTCAACTTGACTAGGGGCACAATCATGTTTTTCCTTGGATTCTCATGTGTAGGCATCAGTCATATGCATTTGTCATGATCCTCTTAAACATCAAAATAAAAAAAAAATCATAAAATGACAAAAAGATAAAAACATCACAAAATGTCCTAACAAAAAGACAAAAACATCACAAAATGTCCTAACAAAAAGACCAAAAATGTCATAAAATGTCCTGAAGAAAAACTAAAAAAATCATAAAATATCCTGAAGAAAGACCAAAAACATCATAAAATGTCCTGAAGAAAGACCTAAATATCATAAAACGTCCTAAAAAAGAAAAAAAAAACACAAAAACATCCAAATAAATGTCAAAATCCTAAAAATGGAGTCAAAGTCAATCATGTTAGTCAGTCCATGTCATTATCGAACTACATTTTCTCTACACAATTGCTACGTAGGAAAGACTCACACTTGAGTCACTGAGACATTAGGTCAGTCCTTTTAGGTTTGTCAAAATAAAATCATGGCACAATCTTTTGTCATCGATACAAAGTCATTGGTCGTGTCAAACTATGAGGTCTTTAAGTACATGACGTAGAAAAGGCCATCTATCGATGAGCCCCCGAGCTGTACTAGGTCAGTCCATTAGGTTTCATGACACTACACTGGCACACACGTCAAAAATCTGCTAGTCACGATAGATCATTTCTCCAAATGGGAAAAATCCTAAAACAAAGTATGGAAATTATTCATTCAACATGGAAATTGTATCACCATGGTATATTATTGTCATATGATCAACACAAGTCAAACTCAGTCAAAACAAGTCAAACTTAGTCAAAACAAGTCAAATTATCACAACCAGTCAAACTATCAACTCTTGGTTACCTTTCAGATGCATCCTTCTGAAGAATAACCTCAGTCATTTACACCTTAGGATGTGTCTTTCTTAGGCATTGTCCCTATCATTTGACATTTTTGAGGGATCCTTTCTAACACTTAAGGATCATTCCTCTTGGAATCACTGTTCTTTCATATGTGTCCTGAAGAAGAAAACTCTGACATTGGTGTTTTAGGATGTGTCCTTCCTAGACATCGACATTATTCAGGACGTGTCCTTCCTGAATATGGCAACCTTGGGCATTCATCATCCCGAAATCATTAAAACTTGACTTCCAGACACATTTGGCAAATACTTGGCATTTGTTTTTGGCTTTTTATCATGTTGCTAGCTTTTCAGTGAGATCCTGACACCAGGATTTAGAGAAGCAACAATGTATCAGGACATTTGTCTTGTCTTTTGACACTCATGTTACTAGCTTTATAGCGAGAGCCTGACACCAGGATTTAGAGAAGCAGTGATGTATCATGACATTTGTCTTGTCTGTTGACACTCATGTTACCAGTTTTTCATCGAGATCCTGACATTGGGATTTAGAGAAGCAGTGATGTATCATGAAATTTGTGTTGTCTTTTGACACTCATGTTACCAGTTTTTCAGCGAGATCTCGACAATAGGATTTAGAGAAGCGGCGAAGTATCATGATGGTTGTCTTGTCTTTTGACACTCATGTTACTAGTTTTTCAATGATATCCTGACAACGGGATTTAGAAAAGCAACAACGTATTATGATTGTCTTATCTTGTCTTTTGATTTTTCATCATGTTACTAGTTTTTCAGCGAGGTCCTGACAACGGGATTTAGAAAAGCAGCGACGTCTCGTGATGATTGTCTTACTTTGTCTTTTTTGGGACTGTCATGTTACTAGTTTCTCCACGATGTCCTAACAATAGGATTTAGAGAAGCAATGATGTATTATGATGGTTGGTTTGATTTTTCATCATGCTACTAGTTTCTCAATGATCTCCCAACTACAGGATTTAGAGAAGCAGCGACGTATCATGATGATTGGCTTGTTTTATCCTTTTCAAGTAGTCATGTTGCTAGTTTGTCAAGGATGTCTTGGAAATAGGATTTAAAGAAGCAACGATGTTTCATGATTTGTCCTTGTCTTTTTCTGCATGTGGTTGATTATGACAAAAAGACTGGGGCAATCACACTCTTAGTATGAGTCATGATCATCCTTGTCTGTGACTGTTTGTCTTACGTGATGGTACGACCTTGCACACCTTGATCTATGTCATATCATGGTGTTTATTGGCCATTAGAACAATCTGCCCAATGATGATTAAGAGCAATAAATATTAAAAGTCCTATGGTAAGGTTTGAAGGATTTGGTCTAAGAACTAACATGCATCTTCTTTAGTCTTGTCATCTTCTCTCACCCATCTCATATAAGCATTGCATTCATGTCTTTTGCACTAAAATTTTTTCGTCTCTTCATATTCTAGTCTTGTAATCAATTTCGAGAGCACACCCATGTTCTTGGAACCTGTCTGTCCTCTCAAGGGGGCATACTGCAACCCTCCTCATCATTCTTCCTTACCTTATTTTGCACTGGGGCATATTCTTGACTTATTTTCTATCACAACACGACAAGCGACATTATGACAAAGAGGGGCAAAATGTAGACACCTAAAAATGACCTAGGCCTGCAAGCTTCATTTTTACCACTTTTGTCCTGGCATAATTATGACATTTAATTATGTCCTTGGTCCACATTCGACTATTAATTAAATAATTTATAATTATTTAATTAATTCATGTCTTTGTATTCTTCATGATTATTAAATAAATAAATTTTATTTATTTATTAAATATGTCATTAATTGTCTATGTCTTCCCTTAATTAAATAAATTTCTTAATTTATTTAATTCCCCTTTTGTCATATATTTCTTCCTAATTATTAAATAAATGAATTACATTTATTTATTTAATATGTCACTAATTGTCTTAATTAAATAAATTGATTAATTTATTTAATTAATTAATCTTATCTTCTAAATTAAATAATTAAATTTAATTGTTTAATTGCCAATTTGATATTCCTCTCAGTTTAAATAAATCAATTATTTAAAATGTCATCACAATCTTAACCGTCAGTCCAGTTTAGTAAATAATCTGAAAAAGATTATTTATTGTCTCACAAAATCTATATTTTGAATTAATTTAATTCAAATTGGTAACTAATCTTCCAAAAATCAAGTAATCGGGCAGATTCTTGATTTTCCAAATCTTATCTTCAGTTCAACTCTTAGCTTCTTGATTTTTTTAATCTCGCAAATCAGACAATCTTTATCTTCTTGATTTTTCAAAAATCTTGATTTTCTAATCAATTTGTCCCATTTATTCTCCACCATCAATCAATTTATCTGAGGTTTTATCTTGACCGTTTGATTAATGAATTTTCTCTAACCCTAATTAGGGATTCTCATGTTTAATCTGAACCTCTCATTCTAGGTCTTTCTTAGAATTTAATCTCATCCATCCACTCAAAATTGTGTTTTCTATAAAAGACAATTTTTCTCATAATTTCGGGACCTCGCCATTTTTAATATAGGCATTATAGTCATTTTAGTGTTGATAGTCATTATTTTCAATCATCATTTTGTCATAGATATAGGAATTTATCAAATCCTTCATCATGTGCATAGGGCTTTGGCATTAGTATAGGTTGCTCAATTGAAAATCTAAGGGCCTCATTTACTTGCTGCAAACTAGAAGGGGCTATGAAGGTGAAGCATGGAAGGAAAGGAAGGTATAATCATTCTTTATTTTGATTTTCCATTGATCTTGATAGCCTCTTTGGATTTTAATGTTTATTATTTAATAAGCTAACCCCAT
Organism: Sequoia sempervirens; assembly: GCA_007258455.2. Taxonomy (NCBI): domain Eukaryota; kingdom Viridiplantae; phylum Streptophyta; class Pinopsida; order Cupressales; family Cupressaceae; genus Sequoia; species Sequoia sempervirens. Next base: position 212,326,775 of record VDFB02373365.1, read on the forward strand.
CTAAATTTCCATAGATACACTAGGCTTTCAAAGACTCCTCAGAAAATTCATAATGCACCAAGTTATAATCCATGCTAACATTTCCCAATTTGAAATGGATGAAGGTAAATCAAAGTTTTCAAAGCAACTATCTGATCAAGTGTTTGGAAATATAGATAACAGACTAGCTCAATAGATCCACCCCTCGGTATAACTTGCATACAACAACTCAATTTCCACTGTCAACGAGAGGAACCCATAGAGGAAGAAAAGAAACAAAGAAGAAAAGAGAGGATCACAACACACGAACACATAGACACGATGAACCAGCAAAATGAAAACAAAAAAATGAGAACCAAAACCAACAACCAAACAACCAAAGACCAAAACAAAAGAAAACAAACACACCCAAAAAAAAGAAACAAGAGGACAAAAGAAAAAAGCAAAACGAAAGAAAAAGAACCAAAACAAAAAAAGAAAACCAACTAAACTAAAAAAAAACACTAACCAATCCTAATCCTAAACTAACTCTAAACTGAGCTCCAAAAACATAAAACTATAAAAACATGTACATTCACTTGACTGATCTTTCATTATGTGTAGAAATATTAACTTACTAGCACTGGTACATTTTGACCCATTTTTCGACGAGCGTCCGTCGAAATTTTGACAGATGTCGAGCCAGAATTTTAACATTTCAAATGTCGTCAAAATTCTAACACAATAATAGCGATGAACGACTATCAAAATTATGACGTATGCTCATCAAAAAATGGGTCAAAATGTACCAGTGTAGGTATGGTTTTGAACCTAGAAATTTTATCTTTATACTCATAAATGTAAAGTTTATGCGCAATAAATTCATTCTGAGGGTATAAAGTTTGAAATATTAACAACAATGCATTCTTAGCCTTGTCACGATTTACCCACAAACACATTTTATTATCCCCAATGTCATAATCAAACTGAAAATCATTAAAAGATAGAGGATAATGGAAAGAGACTACCTAATTTAGAAGATCGTCAATGGTGATGCAGATTTGTGTTGTACCACTTCCTTCTCACAAGGTCTCAACTCATGGAACACCATTTTGTTCCACTCCATTACATGCATGTCAACATAAAGGACATCTATTAGCGATTTTCCATTAGCATTCAGGTATGTACAGGATCGTGATGGGCCAACAAGTGGCGATATGATGGGTATGTGTAGGGTATGTGGCTAACAAATTTTTTTAACCAAAATTGATGAAATGAAAAGGGTTTTTAAAGGAGATTCTCAGCTTTCCATCAATATAAATTATGCTTTACTTTGAATTTAATAAATAATTATTATTCATTTTCTATCTGAATTATGACTAAAGTCCTAATTGATAGGTTGATTGAAAAACACATATAGCCTTCAAATGGTATCACATTTTTTGAATCCGAAACATGTGTCACATTCTATGTTTCATATACTATTGGATTAAAAAAAAAGAATTGAATTTCATGAAGTTTTGACCGAGTTCTAAGGTGGTCAGACATACGAGTTTTTATATTTTTTAAAAGTTGTAATAAAAAATTCATAATTAATTATTTACTTGGAAACAAATTACAAAAAAATATGCATCACATCAGGACATGAGTCCTCTACTTATATCTAAAATATTATCATTTTATTGTGGTAAGGGTGGTCAGAAAAACACCTACTTCTTATTTTTAACCTAAAATTTAAGTGCTACTACATTGAAATTTCAAATTTTCACCAAATAGATTTATTTTAAAAAAATAAACCTAGTAGTTTAGAAAGTGCATTCAATTTGCTACAGATTCTATTCTTACATATTTTTGAAATAATATAGATAACTTATTCAAAGTTTAACATCAAGTTGCCTAACTCTGATTTTTCTAAATTTCATTGCCACTTAAGGGCCTATTTTTTCCATGATGATCCTACACATACCCATTCAAGACATCCAAACCTTGTTCAAAAATTTCATGCATATCTCTATCACAATCAACACTAGGCTCAAAAAAAAAACTAGTGTATTTAACTTCACAGGTATTATCAACCTCAATCATGTTTCCTAGAGTATATGTATCACCAATTAAATGGTCAGCTTCCTCAACCTTTAAATCAATTTGCTCAACATTTTCCTTACCTGACTTAGCAATCTTTCTAGACTGCGAAAGATCAAAAAAACTTACCTTAGGATGTGAACCAAAAGGAAGAACCCTACATGGATCACCTGAAGTGAGGTGTTTTTTGTAGATGGGATATCCATTTACCAACATCTTTGTATTCCACTTAGATGCAGAGTCCCAGATCAGCTCGGTCTCCTCAGATGGACTAAGCAGTAAATCATCCCCATTGTCAACTTGCAAGGTCTACAAATGCACCTCCTCTTGATATGAAGCATTGCTTCTAGCACTCTCTTCAAATATGTCACCCACTAGAGTTTGAAAAGCAACATCCAACTCATCACCATTAATGTCAGAGATACTGATACACGGTGAACATGGATTTTCTTCAAACAACTCAATTGAATGAACATAGTCAAATCCAAGAAAAGACTTCTTTAGTTCATGTTTCTACATATCATCAACTAAAATGTGCCACAAGTCAGCATCAAGTTTACCATCGTCAAAGTAAAATTCATTAATGCATGATAAATGAGGATTTTCCTCAAACAAATCATTTGAATAAACATAATCAAAATTAAGAAAATACTTCCCCATTTTATTCTCTTTGTCATGATGGAGCAATTCAATTTCTAAGACAACCTCTTGGTCATTTTCTTGACATTCTTCTACTTCATCCAGTTGAGCCTTATCATGCATTCCTTGCTGCAATAAAACACTAAACTCATTCATGTCAATATTCTGTTTAGCATCAAAATCCAATTTATTTTCATGAAACACATAAATCTGATGTACTTGATCATCATGCAACACTTGGTGAATTTACACATCCATTTGACCTTCTTCTTTTGAAGAATCATTTTGGCATTCAAGTCCTTGTACTTGAGATTCATGTGCAATATTATCTAGAAGTATGTTATTCTTTGTTTCAATCTATTCATTATTCAAATCAATAGAGTCATTTTCCAATGTTAACTTGTCACAAGGTATTTCCTCCTTACCCATCATCATGAAAGAATCTATGAATGCATCGATAAACTTGTTTTCCACATCGAGCATATTTGAACAAGGTAGAGAAGCTTCATCAATTGTTGAATCCATCTCAATGCAAGAATCAATGCCATTAGATGATGTGGAAGAGCTCAACATGTTCTCATAGCTACCCTCATCATTGCGAATGGAGTCATTATCATTTTCATGTGCGCTAGTCGTTTCATCTCCCTCATTGAATGGGTAGGTACTCCAAGTATCTTCCATAATTATTTCTTCAACAATGATCAACTGTTTGAAATATAATTCCATCCTACCTAGGAAAACATGGAAATCCATCTAGGAATGTTGATTTTTTGGATGTATCCTACATCTATTTGGCCAAGTGAGTTCTAATAGTTTTGGATCTCCTAATTATTTCAATTTCTCCCTTAATCGATTTTGCATACGTGGGATATCTAGCCAACATGAACCATGCTCTTTTGTCCATCCCTTATCACATTGATTCTCATCTTGGTCTGAAGAGTTGTTCAAAGCGCTGGAAGGTATTGTTGATTTCTCATGATAGTAGTCTTGTGTTGATATTTCATCTCTTTCAATATCATCATTACTATTAACATTTCCAATGAAACTAGATTCTAACCTAATATTTCCATTATGCTATGACTTTATATCCATTTCATGCTCTTTGTCCAACAAAACATCAAAATGATATATTTCCTTATCAAATCTCTCACTTACAATTTCATTACGATGTAATGGATTATGCGTTGGAGTATGACCGAAAAGAGAGGATATAGTCACAACTTCATTGGCAGGTGGAATACTTACCTCTGTCACTAGCTTTTGCAAAGCTTGACTTTTCATGTGGGTAGGAATTGTGGGTAAACTAGTGCAAAGATACGAAGGGTGGTAATTTTCAAGTACAAGACTGTTATATTTCTTACTTTGATTATGCATCTTTCTAACATCTTGTCCATATTGTGTCAGCAAGAGAGCTTTGTTAAATGCATCCCATATAGTGGTAACTTTACCACAACATTTAATTCTTTCTACTAATAAATTATGCAAACCCCAATAATAATGTTCTCTTACCACATGATCATTAATAACTAAATCTCAATCTATAACTCACTTAAACATAAGAAGGAATGTGTGATTGAACTACATAATTGATTCATGTGGTGATCTTTTCACATATGCAAATTAAAGTGATGGGTTTTGCATATGCGCATAAGGATCAAATGATCTAAGAATAAGATTTTAAACTTTGTCCATGAACAAATAAAATATGGTGGAAGATTAACGTACCATTGCTATCTTGTACCATGAATTTTTTTGATGAATACTTGACAAGTGATATCTTCAAGTTGAACCCTGAGAAAATTTAATAAATCCATGCAAATTGTAAAATGATTTGAAGCTTTTTGTCCATTGTCAGAAAATAAAGGAAGCTTGTTATGCATGTGACATGGAATTTCATGAATAATCCTGGGGATATACAAAGGGTTGTCCATCAGAGCTAGGTTTTCCAAGATCCAACCCACACCAACTCGCAACAATCCAAAATTGTTCAAGTGGCCCTCCTTCTAGTGCCAGTTCTGTTGATGGTCAAATTGACACAACAACATACAGGTAGGATGTAATCACTTTACCTCTCCTGAAAAAGACAAATGGTCATTAAATCAATCACCTTCCAAGGTCTTGGATGTTGGGTCACAATGTTGTTGTTTTGTTGAGCGGTCAATGAGGCTGTAATGTTCAAGAGGCATGTTGGTTATTGAGCTTCTTCATTGCTGGAAGATCGAACTCCTATCTAAACCTACTCTAATCGGGGCATATAAAAAAGAAAAAGATAGATCAGGGACACAAGAGTGAAAAGAATATTGATTCATTTAGTTAACTAGACCTGTTACACTCCAAGGAATTCCTAAACTGAACTGTAGAACAAATCAACCTATAATCAATACAAAGTTGAACATTCATTCACAGTGCAAAATTTAACAACAAATCACAAATCACCATTTCAAACAAAAGAAAAGATAAAACTTCTTTTCTCAAAGAATTCCAAATCAAATGATTAACACAATAGAAAATCATTCCAAATAACAACTTAAAGTAGGTTTAAGTATGTCTACTTCTTCAGTTGCAAAACAGATAAACAACATTTACAAATTTGGCAAGTTTCATTAGTGCATAGAACCAATGTCTTCAAATTGACTCGATTAACTAAAAAAATGCAAAAAACTCCATTTTCTATTCTATTGCTAACTCTAATAAGCTCTAAGAGAAATTTCTAACTCCTTTTCCTAAAAAATATAACCCCTTCAAAGTGAGCAGATCTGATAGTGAATAACTCAATCATTTTCATAATTCCCTCCAAAACTGAGACATCAAAAGTTGTAGCTTTTGTGTGCATGCAACTCTTCACAAAGATAACTTCATGTTTCAGCCTTTGCCTAAATTTAGTTAACTCCAGTTCACAATTGCAATTTTCAGTTTGACTCAGTGTTCTTCCTTTTGCATAGTGTAAATCAGCATCTTTCCCAAAAATGACTCCTAGTTTGGACTGAGAAGTATTCAATTCACTACTAGTTCAAAGATCTTTCCAGCAATTTCCTCCTTTACATGTTTGATTTGCAAATCATGATCATTTGCATTTTCAAAGTATCTACAAGACATCAAACACATTTAATTAATTTGAAAAATTAATCAATTAATAGAACTTAATTATCACCATAAATTAATCAATTTTGAACCTTAATTAATTATTTTAATAAAATGCATTGGATAAAACTCTTTATCTCTATGATCTGAAATAACAATTAAATACTTCCTTTAAATTAATGTCATTAAAATGAAATAACATTAATTTGTGCCCGATTTCAATGTTCTGATGTTTCATATGCATGTTGAATATGCAAATTTTAAAATCAATATCCTCATAGCTTTGCTTCTCAAACCTTGACAGTACCTATAAATCACCAAAAGAACATAATTAATTAATCAATTTTGCACACAAAAGCTCTTCACCAAGTTCAACTTAGAGATTAGCAAGTTCTATGGAACTATGGAACTCATGTCATTTGTCCATACAATGTGATTGAATACTGTATGTTCATCCAACAACCTGTTTTCAGATGTACATCATATTCACCAAATCCATTATTAGAAGGTTTTCCAATATAGTTTTATTTTCTGGTTAAGTATTATGTGCAAACCGTAAGGCATTAATCTCCAACTTGGATTATCATTACATCTCCCATAAAATATGGTTGTGACTTCACTGCAGACCACTTATGGCAACATGGTCCACTCCTAACTATTTCATAACTACAAAATTTTATGTCTAACCTCACTCATTCCTATGGTGTTTAAAAAATGTCTTCACATAAGTTGGAATCTCGAATTGTCCCATCAATTAGCACTTTCCCTGCCATTTCTCTACTTTCCAAGTCAACTTGAGAATCTATGCATTGCTCCTATTTGTGATCACAAACACTTTTATGACTATGTACAAATTCAATAGTCACAAAACCATCATTTCCAATCTTGACAACATCTACTGTTTCACATGAGCTTCATCCCTTGTTGAAAAATTAACATCAACATTAAAGATAATACCATTGCTAAAGTCTACCTCTCTTGATGAAATCAAGAGCTTGTCTCCACAAAATATTTCTACGCCATCATTAACTAGATCTGAGAATGTTGCTTTTGTTTTACCACAATGCAAGGGAAGATCAAATGCATTCAAGAACTAAAGATAAGATTGTTCTTCCTTTTGATGTTGAGTTTCCACCTTTGTAGATCCATCTAAAGACAGTGGTACTTTAGAAAGCAGCTCCTTATGAGTTTTACTGTCATGATTAATAGCATTCTAGTGTTTAAGATGTAGTTCAACTTGTTCATTTAGTCCAAGACTCTATTCTATGAAAGCTCCATTTTGTTGAACAGTGCGTATGTTTCCTTATTTCACCCAAAATATTTCCAAAACCTGCTTACCAAATCCAATTAGTGAATATCCTTGTACCTTGCATTAGCTTGAGAGTTTTGGCTGCCTCATCATCAAATCTTACTTGTTCATTTTTTCTATAGTGGTATTCGATAAGATTAAATCCCATTGAGGAACTCTATCAATAATCCATGTGCCAATTATCATTCCATGTATTGCTTTTCACAAAGCCATACTCTCCATGGGATTTCATTTAGGACATTCTTGCTAAACAGTTCATTGTCCACTTCATGATTTAGCTCGCGTACCCAATCAATGCTCCCATTCTTGGCTCAAACAGGATGATTTTGGTAAAGGTTTGAGTAGTTCAGTTTTACACCTGCTGATAGCTTTTACTTCAAAGCTTCTATATCCTTTTCAACACATCATTGTTCTCTATCTTTAATCATTGCATTACATGAGATGACAAGCTTTTTGAGGCATTCTATCAAACAATTCACATGTCATGTCTCAAACTTTATCATCCTCCTGGGTTGTAGGTAAGGAGAATGTTGACTGTGGTTGGGGGATCTGACTTTACCACTGCCAATGGCATTTGCTTGAAATTTTTTAAAGCTTTTTACAATAAACACCTTGTATATAATACACAATATCATTTTCATTCCATGGGATAGTGTTCCCTTGAAGATTCTATTTAAACACTTCGTACGTTTTATCTATGATTCTCATTTTTTTAACAATGCTTACCAGGGCATATTTGCATAATAGTTTCAAAAGCCTTTCAATTTTCATGTTCCCTATGTTAAAATTAGTAGCTCAAATGTGTCTCCAGCCTGGAACTGTGTCACCCAGGCTAGAGCAGTGGTGGACATAATTATCTCTAGATTTTTCTATTCTTTTCTCCTTGTTATCTTTTACGCACTTGCCAGTTTGGAAATTCCTTTTTAGAAACAACTTTGTCTTCTTTCTAAGATTAATCTCTGCTTTGCTTCACCGTTGGTGAATAAGAGATTATAAAAAGGGATTGATGTGTGTATTGTAGGTAAACAGTTTGAAGGTTTTTGTAGGAAATGACACAGGAAGAAAGGGAGATTGTAGTGAACAGAGGAAGGATTTAAACATTATCCAAATTTTGCAGTATTGTTGTGGATGCCAAGTTTTGGCAGTAGTTGTAAATTTCTTCCTTTCTATAGTAATAAAATCTCTCTCTTTGAATGCTAGTTTTCCCTAGAGTTAGGAGTTTTCCAGGGTAAATCATTGTGTCAAAGTGTGATTGGTTTTCTCTGCATTTAGTATTTTAGTGAATGGTGTTGTGCATGCTTTAGTTCTTTGTTTCAATCATTTGATTTTTGTTATTTGAATTTTTGAGATTTAACAATAGTGAATTTATTGTTGGGTTTCACAACACCAATAAGGGAGACATCTTTTTCACATGGTATCAGAGAAAATAATCTGAAAGAGAAAACTAGGGTTTAATCACACAAGTGCAAGTTTCAATTTTCTTTTTGTGTTTAGGGAGGTTTAAGTTCAAGGGTTTCAGCAATGGCAACAACCAGATTAAGAGATTCAGACAGACTTGAGGGGGCTTCAAACTTTGGCGTGTGGAAAGCAAGAATTTTTCTATTACTGGAGGAGAATGGTTTGAAGGAATATGCAACCACTACCATTTCTATTCCAATAGATTCTATGCTACTGGTGACCTACCAGAAAGAAGATGCCAAAGCTAGATGCATTGTTATGGATGGGGTCAAGGATCACCTTGTTCCTCATATTGTAGATTTGGACACCTGCAAAAAGATGTATGATGCCATACTCAATCTATACCAGAGTTCAAATTTGAAGAGGCAACTGATTCTTAGGGATAAGTTGAGAAACACCAGAATGAAGAAAGGGGAGAGCATTGTGGACTACCTTACCAGGATCAAAATAGTAAAATATGAGCTAGTAACTATCAGGGTAGCAATACCAGATGATGAGGTTGTTAGGATTGCATTGGTGGGATTCACAAAAGATTGGGACATCTTTGTCAAAGTTGTATCTGGATGACAAGATATTCCTGATTGGGATCATTTATGGATTGATTTCACTTAGGAAGAGTTACAAATGAGTTGTGTTAATGGAGGCAGCAACAATGGTCGTAAGGGTGAGGTGGAAGAGAATGTTTCTCTTGCTAGCAAAGGCAAAGCTAAGAAAGGCTCAAGCAGTGAGTCTACCTCAAAAGGAGACAAGAAGAAAAAGAAAGACCTGAGTAAAATTAAATGTTATGGTTGTGATCAGCTAGGACATTATGTCAGTCAGTGTTTGAATTAGAAGAAAGGAGACAAGAAGAAGAAGTAGACAACAACTTCAGCGGATGTTGATGAGCTATCCTCTAGACTAGATGATGAGTTTTCTCTTCTAAACTGCTTATCTAGATCAAGAACTACAAGGGTCTGGTATATTGAAAGTGGTGCATCATGCCATATGATAGGAGTTAGAGAAAACTTCTCCAACTACAAAGTAGAAGAAATAGGCTTCCAGATAAAAATGGGAAACAATTCCACATGCACTCCAGTTGGGAGAGGGACTGTTTCATTTTAGAGGGAGTCAACCAGTGATATTAAGATCACAGATGCATTGCATGTGCCAGGGATGTGCATGAATCTGATTTCAATATATATCCTTGAAGACAAAGGGTACAGCGTACTCTTTCAAGGAAAAAAGGTGTATTTAAAACACAAGGACTGGAAGAAGGCAAAGAAGATTGGAGTTAGAAGTGACAATTTATACATATTGCAGTTTGAAACTCCAAAGGCACTAGTGAGCAGTAATAGTAGCAGGGAAATAGGAGAGCTATGGCATAGATTGATGGACATATACACCATGGGGCATTGAAATTGCTCAGAGAAACCATGATAGGAATTCCAGAGTTGAGTGTAGAGCACAGTGATGCATGTAAAGGGTGTGCACTCAGGAAATTTTCAAAGGAAGCCTTCCCTAGAAGTGACAGTAGAAGTACATGTGTTCTTGACTTGATACATTCTGATATTTGTGGTCCCATTTCTACTTAGTCTTTGAGGACTTATGAGTATTATGTAACCTTCATTGATGATTTCTCCATGAAGACCTGGATATATTTCTTGAAGGCCAAAGATGAGGTCTTTAGTTTCTTCCAAGAATTCAAAGCTTTTGTGGAGAATATGACAAGCAGGAAGATCAAGGTTCTTTGGAAAGAAAATGGGGGTGAGTATAAAAGCAAAGTCTTCCAGGAGTTCTGTACCAAAGAAGGAATCAAGAGAGAGTGAACTATTCCATACAACCCACAATAGAACTAGGTTGTTGAGCGTAAGAACAGGGCAATTGTTGAAGTAGCCAGGGCCATGTTGTTTGATTAGGATCTACCTAAGTATCTTTGGGTAGAGGCTTGCAGCACAATAGTCTATATTCAGAATAGAGTACATAATATTTTTGGAAAAATGACACCAAAAGAATCCTTTACAGGGAAGAAGCCTGAGGATGGGCATTTTAGGATCTTTGGCAATATAGCATACTGTCATGTACCATCAGAGAAAAGAACCAAGTTAGATTTGACTACAGAGAAAGGTTTCTTTGATGGATACAGTAAAACCTCCAAGGCATACAGGATCTTTATTCCTAGGACGAGGAGGATCATAGTGAGATGTGATGTGAATTTTCTGGAGGAGAAAGCCTTCATAAAATCTCAAGATTTTCCAGCAGTTGAGCAGAGTCAATAGATTGAAGCTCCAAAAGTGGATCAGAAGTCTCAGGTATAGGGCACTATAACAGGAACAAATGCAGATACAAGTACCTTGGGTGAGTTGAGTCCACAAGATCAGGAGCAGCAGAATAAGGAACAACAAGCTCCATCTATTGGTGTATCTCCTACTGGCGGGAGAAGGACTATTCAAGTGGAAACTCAGATTGTGCGAGATGCTCAGGAGTTTATGGGAGCTCCTAGAATGAGTGGTAGGGAGAGGAGATCACCAACTAAATATTCAGATTATGTGGCATTACTAAGCAATCTCATTGATAGTGAGCCTTCTAGTTATCAGGATGCTACATAGCAGCAATTTTGGCAGGATGCTATGGTGGAGGAATACAACTCCATCATGAAGAATGATGTCTGGGAGGTAGTGCTAAGGCCTATAGATAAGGAAATGGTTGGTTCTCATTGGATCTATAAGATCAAGCATGCTTCATATGGTAGCATAGAGAAATACAAAGCTAGGTTCATGGCCAAGGGGTTCTCTCAGAAGGAGGGAATCGACTATGATGAGACATTCACTCCAGTAGCCAGATATACCTCCATACAAGTTGTGATCTCATTAGCATCACAAATGGGATGGCAGATCCATCAAATGGATGTCAAGACGACTTTCCTAAACAAAATCATAGAGGAAGAGGTATACATCAAACAACCAGAAGGTTTTGTGGCATATGGGAGTGACTCTCATGTTTGTAGGTTAAAGAAAGCATTATATGGACTTAACCAGGCACCCAAAGTATGGTATGAGCACATAGATAGCTACTTGCAGAGCATGGGATTTGTGAAGAGTGAGGTGGACTCCAACCTTTACTATCTCATGATGGGGCATGAACCACTCATCCTAGTTTTGTATGTGGATGATTTATTTATGATTGGTTCACTGAGGCTCATAGATGATTGCAAGAGGGACCTAACAACAGAGTTCGAGATGAAGGATTTGGGGTTGATGCACTATTTTTTGGGACTATAGGTGTGGCAGATAGAGGGAGAGATTTTCCTTGGTCAAGGGAAATATGCTATGGAAATCTTGAAGCGATTCAGAATGCTAGACTGTAGACCCATGTCTACACCAATGGTTATAGATTGGCAGAAGATCAATGTATCAAAGCAGGAGGTAGTAGACCCCACCTTGTATAGACAACTTATTGGGTCATTGATGTATGTGGTCAATACAAGACCAAACATTTGCTTTGCAGTCAACTCTCTTAGTCAGTTCATGGTAGAACCAAAGAGAGTACATTGGATAACAGAAAAGCATGTGATGAGGTATCTACATGGTACAATTGAGTACGGGTTGAGATATACTTGGGGTGATGGTGTTAGGTTGATTGGCTACATTGATTCAGATTGGGCAGGTAATGCAGTAGATAGGAAAAGCACTTCAGGGTGTTGTTTCAGCATGGGATCAGGGGTTGTCTCTTGGTATAGCAGGAAACAAAAGTCTATTGCATGAAGCTCTACGGAAGTAGAGTACATGGCAGCGAGCATGGAAACATGTGAGGCTATATGGCTTTAGAAATTATTAGTGGCATTGTTTGGTCAGGAGCTAGAATCGACCATCATTCACTGTGATAATCAGAGTTGCATAAAACTCTCTGAGAATCTTATGTTTCATGATAGGTCAAAGCATATTGACATCGGATATCACTTTATCAGGGATTGTGTACAATGTGGATTAGTTTGACTACAATATATATCTATAGATGAGCAAGTTGCAGACATCTTGACAAAGGCCTTGATGAAAAGCAAGTTTGTCTTCTTCAAGGACAAGTTAGGTGTAGTAGAGAACACCTTCCTCGCTAAGAGGGAGTGTTAAAATCAGTAGATCAGAGGTGTATCTAGCTTGGAACCGTGTCACCTAGGCTGGAGTGGTGGTGGAGATAATTATCTCCATATTTTATTTTATTTTCTCCTTGTTATCTTTTACGCACTTTCCAGTTTGGAAATTCCTTTTTAAAAATAGCTTTGTCTTCTTTCTAAGATTAAGCTCTTCTTTGCTTCACCATTGGTGAATAAGAGATTATAAAAAGGGATTGATGTGTGTATTGTAGGTAGACAGTTTGAAGGTTTTTGTAGGAAATGACACAGGAAGGAAGGGAGATTGCAGTGAACAGAGGAAGGATTTGAACATTATCCAAAGTTTGCAGTATTGTTGTGGATGCCAAGTTCTGGTAGTTGTTGTAAATTTCTTCCTTTCTGTAGTAATAAAATCTCTCTTTGAATGTTGGTTTTTCCCAGAGTTAGGGGTTTTCCAGGGTAAATCATTATGTCAAAGTGTGATTGGTTTTCTCTGCATTCAGTATTTTAGTGAATGGTGTTGTGCATGCTTTAGTTCTTTGTTTTAGTCATTTGATTTCTGTTATTCAAATTTATGAGATTGAACAATAGTGAATTTATTGTTGGGTTTCACAATGCCAATAAGGGAGACATATTTTTCACACCCTGCAACTGTAGCACTCTATGGAATGACCTCTCTTTGAGGCATGTTGTTGATGATTCGCTACCCAGCCTCTATGCCTTCCCATTTTGTGTTTGTTCTTACTAGGGTGATCATTTCGACAATGCGGTCTACAATGATGGCACTCCCTGAGATCACATTCCTTGAGAAATAACATTTCAAAAGCAGCTTTAGCAATTCACATTGTGCATTTCTTCTTTGTACATGTGCGTCCCACTCCATGTGAATACATCTCATTGAGGTTTTTTTCAAACAGTTCATATGCCCTGTCTATGCTGAAACACTCACATTTATGAAGTTTCTTGAGACATTTTGACAAATAATTCGCATGCTTTGTTTTGGCCTCCATATTTAGCACACTATGTTTGTGATTCCATTTCTTGTCCATGCGTTCGCTTAAGAGTTTCTCTTGAGGCATTTTACCACTTCATTCTATGTAGGAATTTTAATGCATCGATTTTGTGTATATGAAATCAGTAATCATTCTATTCCATGGGGAAAAAATTCTTCGAGGCTTTCTATGAGACATTTCGTATGTTGTGTCTTAGCTTCCACATTTCTTTATTGGCGGGATCAGAGTCGGGTTCAAGCCAGCACCAAAACAATTTTTATTAAGATGGGTTTAGAATCTACTTGGGAACCGATCCCGATTGCTTGCGTGCAGAGGCGGAACTTCTTTAGAAGCAGGATTGGAACTTGCTCAGAAGCAAGATTAGAACTATTTTCAATATAGGAACATTTCATTTTGGGTGCATGGTTTGGGTGTCTTCCCATGACCCCAATCCCCACAAAAAAAAATTACTCTCGCCTGCAGGAGTGGGATCAAACCTGGCATTGAATATTTTACCCTGCTTGATCCAAAGTTTTGTCACAAAGTTCGATGGGATTTTTTCTTTTTTTCTTACCTTTAAAATTTGCTCTCCTTTTGGGGTTGGGTTTTCACCCGACCCTCAACATTTTGCATTTTTATTAATTTATACTATTTGAATTCCTTTTGACTTCTTTTATGAATTTAATAAATCATTTAAATTTAAATTTAAAAGATTTTGTATTTAAGTCTTTTAAAACTTGTTTTTTACTTGTTTTTTAAATTTTTAAATTTAAAATCAAAAGATTTCTATTTAATTTTTATTTTGTTTTCTAAAGTTTTTCAATTTTTAGTTTTGTCTTTTAAATCTTTTAAATTTAAAAGATTTCTTTTATGATTTTTTGAAATTTTGAATTTATAATTTTTTTAAAGTTAAAAAGATTTCTTTATTAATTTTTTTTAATTGAAATATTAATTAATTAATCTTTATTTATTTAAAGGTTCTTAAAATCTTAATTGATAAGATTTTACTTTATTTAATTTTAAATCTTTTAAAAATAAAATATTTATTTATTTATTTTTGTATTTTGAAAATGTTTCAATTTTTTTTTGTATTTTTGATATTTCTTGATTTTTATGATTTTAATATTTTATATCTTTTTTGGATTTTTGAGACCCTAAAGGCAGGATAGACGAATCAAAGATGATACAAGGAGATGAGGACGAAGAAAGATAAATGAGACCACAAAAAATGACCAAAACAAATGAATGAAAGATGAAGATAAAAAAAAATGGTGGGACAAAAGGCAGGGATCGGGATCGGGAATGAACAAAAAACATGAACCTTCAAAAGTGCAAGGTGTCGGTTCCAATATCAAACCTAAACTCGAAAGACAAGCACACAATAGAAGCCAAAAATTGGAATCAGGTTGGAACCAAGAATAGTAACCCTCTAAAGAGGTTCAAGGTTTTGATTCCAATCTAAAGTCCGATCCCAACACAAACAAGAAAAAGGTAAACAAGCGGAGATCAAATTCAGAACAACACCTAGAACTTGAAAACTCTCTTGAGGACAAGTTCAGGTTTCATTTCGAAACCTGAGCACGACAAAGTAAAAAATAGCAAGGTCCAAGGGTTGTGAAAAACTTCGAGACAAGACCAAAATGACAACAAACGCAAAATAAGAGACAAAAATTGAAACAAGTGAAGAGGGAAAAGACGAAACGAGAACAACAAAGTGCAAAACATAACAAAACAAATAGTAAAACAAAAGAAAATAGAGGGGGTCCCCAAATTTTCCAAGAAAAAGGTTGGGGCATGTATGTAAGGCATAACATCCCCCTCTGGGTGATCCCACAATAGTGGTTTACAATTTTTGGCCAAACTGGACACTGAAATAAATTTTCTTAACTAAATCTTCACTTTTGGGCACCTATAGCGGCTAAACAGTGAGGAATTTGAAGATGATGCAAACTAGAGTTTCGTGAAATTTTTTCTGTAGATTCTAATTTAAAAAAAAAAAAAAAAATGGAATCAGATTGCACTTCTTTTTCCATCTCCCTCGAAAACAAGTTTTTTTTCTTCAGAAAACAACATTTTACAAAAGTGACGCTCGCCGTATAATGCATAACTTTTTTTGCATGAAGGATAAAATTCTAATTCTTTGAATTTAGATTTGTAACTTTGATATCCAGTGCTTCCACTTGGTTAGATAATTTTTTATTGAATTTTTTTTCTTTAATCAAGTTTCAAAGTCAAACCAATTAACATTCAGACATAGTGTGATATAGCGTAACTTTTTGTATGTATTGAAATTCAATTTTTTTTGGTTGGATCAAGGACTTCAATATCTGTGCACTCATATTTTTCAAATTTTTTTTGATAATCTGCTATTTTTTCACATGTGAGAGCAGAGCTTGATTTTGGTGAAAAACCTACATTCACAAGAAATAAAAAATAAATATAATATTAAAATTAAATTTATTTAAAATTATACTTTTGGGAAGCTTATAATAAGGACTACATACTTACAAAAAATAATTTTTAAATGAATTCATTTGATCCCCCAACAGGTAAATCAAAAGTAGTTTTTATCAATATTTTGATAGGTGTAAAGGAGACTATGTTATAGGTATGGTTTAAAACTAGCAGGGTTCTATCCAAGGGGGTTTGATCTAAGGTAGTTTGATCAAACCCTCTTCAATTGGAATGCTTTAAATGAAATTTTTTAAGGATTAAATCATTATATTTTCTAAAAATATGTGGTTTCAGCAAAAATAAAAATCTCCCAGAAATTGTAAACCAGCTTTGTGGGATCACCCCTCTCCAAATGAAAATGCATCAATAAATAGAGATTGAGCAAAGAGAAATCAATCCATGGTTTCAAAAAATAGCCTCATGAAACCACCTTGAGAAATCCACGCCAAACCTTGGGAGCTTCAATATATGCAATAAGAAATGAGTTCCAATGCATGCCAACCTTCTCTTGGGTGCCTAAACTCTTTTCCAATCAGATTTGGTTGTTTATGTCATCCTACAACCTCTTACATATTCCTTATAGCTTATCGGTTACACTTTGCATGCAAAGACATGCAAACAACATGCAAGATTCTTTTGCAGCCCTCCTTATGAAAAATTATAACACATGTACATGCAAAACATGCCAAAATTACTAAAAGAAAAAAAAATTGTCCTCACTCAAAAGTGGACGCCCAAAAGGAATATTCTCCCAAAAGATGCTTTTACTGCTTAACTGGGACCTATTACCCATCAAATTTACAATAACATTTTCACCCAAAAGGGAAATTACATTGTTGAAAATAAAAATATTATTTTCCCAACCCTTAAGCCCTTATTAAAATAAAACAAAGAAAAAATACAATATTTTTGGTGACACAAGTGTTGCAAGTATGAGCTAGTTTGGTGGTGTTGTCATTAATGTTGTCATTGATGTCAACACATTTCAGTATGTTGTGTATTGTACATGTATAGCTGAGATGTTTTTGAGATGTTGTGAGTACATAGAGTTATCTTTATGACATTGTAGATGTGTTGAATTGGTTTGTTTCTAAGTGTTTTTGAGAAAATTAATAAAAAAGAGAAGTCAGAGTGATGAATGTGTTTAGAATGTGCTCTGGTATTTGCTTTGTGTTTCTCCTGTGTTGATCATATGCTTGTGCAGATCTAAAAGTTTGATAATGATGGTATAGTGGTGATATCTCTTGAGTTTTAGCTTCTGGTGTGATGGTATGTAAAAGTTATGTTCACCAGTGTGTGAACTGATTTGGTAGAGTTGGTCTTCTATGGACCAGGAAAAATGTTTTTGCTTTGGAGTCCTCCAAGTTTTGTTTTAGATATTTTAGATCTGGGATATGTCTTTTGAAGGTGTTCTATGGGTTATGGCAAAGAAGGTTGAGGTTTGGTGGTCCAAAATTCATGTTTCAATATTGTTGTGTGTGTTTGCACAATTCGAATAGACTAGTGGAAGGTGTTCAAGGTTTGAAGTTTTTTGCACTTGTTGCAGATGTATCTGAAGGAATTTTACATGTGTTCTCATGCATAATGAAGTGTGATGTGGCATCTGTTTGTCATCTTCTCATTGGGAAGCATGTACATTAATGTTCATTTGAGTTTTCATTAGGTTTGGCTGACTTGGTGTTTACAATTCATTCAAATAATAAAAATTAATTAAGGAAGCATGTGGATGATTCGAGGCATTATCTCTTGGTCTTGGTTAAATATTTTATTGGTCCACTCTCATTCCTTTCCACTGTAGGAATGTTGAGTTGCTGACCTAATTTTAATTTATGAAATAATTTTTTTGTGGCCGACCTTGGAGGAAGGTTCTAAGGTTGAAGATGGTATAAATGTAAGTCAAGTTATGAAGAATCATATGACATTTTGATTTGCAAAGTGACGAAGTGATCCATAAATTATAAGAGTAGAAGTGTGTGATAGTGTGTTGAGGCAACAATTTTACATTCTGTTGGATTCCTAAAGGTAGTGAGTTAATGGGTTATGTAATACTTTATTAAAGGTTGCAGATGTGTGTTAATTATTGTGGTGGATTTTTGTTCTCTTTTGTATTTGTAGGGAGTGAGCCTCCCTGTTGGACAATGAGCCTTTGTATTCAGATAGTGAGTCCTTTTGGGTAGTGAGCCCTTGATAGTGAGCCTCTATATTTAGTTTTATTATCTCTTTATATTGTGAGTTAACCCTCACCATGGTTTTTCCCTCATTGGGTTTTCCACATAAAAATATAGTGTTCATTGTGTTGATTTACTTTCTGTTATTTGTGTTTCATGCTCATACTTAATAATAGAATAGTGTGGTTGTGAGTGTTGAAGTTTTAAGTTGTAATTTTTTGACAACTGATTCACCCCCCTCTCAATTGTCCTACACATGTTTAACAATTGGTATCAGAGCTTTGGTTCCTTGGTGTAGAGCTTAATCGCTTAAGGAAGATCTGATGGTGCACAAGTTGGTGATCCCTATGTTCAATGGATCTAATTACATTGATTGGAAAGTGTAGATGAGAGTATGTACTATTTCTCTTGGTTACAAGACCTGAAAGGCTATTGAGATGAAGTATACTCCTCCGAAAAATGGTCCTACTTTTGCAAATGAGGTTTCTTCTTATGAGGAGAATGAGAAAGTGAGGTATGCTATTTGTAGTGTTTTATATAAGACTAAGTGAACTAATTTTCTTTCTTTAGATACTACTTATGATGTATAGAAGAAGTTGGAAGAACTATATGAAGGAAATGAAAGAGTAAAATTGACAAAGAAGCTAGTGGCAAAGTGAAAATTTAAGAATTTGAAAATGGAAGAAGGTGAAGAGTTTACAAGCTATTTCTAGAGGGTTGAGATGACAGAAAATGAAGTTAGGAATCAAGGGGGAAAGATGACCAATGAAGATATTATTGAGAAGATCCTAATCACCCTACTAGATTGCTACAGTGATATGATCTCATTTATTGAAGAGATATATGATCCTACAAAGTATACTAAAGAACAGTTGTTCGACACCTTGCAAGCATTTGAGATGGGAAAGTTTAGGAAAGAAGACAAGAAAGAAGAAAAGACAGAGACAACGTTTAAGGCAATGAAGATTGAAGATGATTTGGAGAGTGATGGTTCAAATGAGTTGGAAGCGAACTTCACCAGGAAGTTGAAGAAAGGTACCAAAAAGTATAAAGGTATGTTTCCCTTTAAATGTTTCAGTTGTGGTAATATTGGTCATTATGCTTCAAGATGTTTGAATAGAGTTGTACATAAGAAGAACAAGGATTATAAAGATAAGGATAGGAAGGATAAGAAATACAAGAAATTGTAGTATGTTAAAGAAGAAGTTGGAATCTCTGATGATGAATCTGAAAATGAGGTTGATGATATTGAATGCTTATTCTTAGCTTTGGAAAGTAAATCTATATCCTCTAACCTTGGAAAATGTGCAAGCAAGAAGGCTCTGGAGAATAAGAGGAATAGGATGGAAGGTACTTTGGTTACCATTTTTCATGCAAGATAGGATGAAGAGTACTGGGTAATTGATAGTGGATGTTCTAATCACATTATCGAAGATAAGAGTAAGTTCACTAAACTAAAAAAATATGATGGTGGTTTAGTCATGTTTGGTGATGATTCAAGAGCTAAGATCTATGGGAAACGTTCAATTAGTTTTGATGGAGTGCACAACACTAATGATGTATATTATGTGAAAAGTTTTAGGCATAACTTTTTGAGTGTTGGTCATATGTGTAGCAATGGTTTTCAACTTGTGTTTCAGAATAATACCTATGAAATCAGAAAAGGATCCAGAAATGGAGATATGGTTGTTGCTGGAAGAACTCATGGAAACATCTATCAACTAAAGGGAGTTGATGGTCAGTGTCTTGTATCTCAAGTCAGTGAGAGTTGGTTATGGAACCAAAGAATGGGACATGTCAATTTTGATAATTTAGTCAAAATCAGTTCAAAAGAAATTGTTTGAGGTCTTCCTAGAATTACAAGACCTGCTAATACTATTTGTAGA
Organism: Sequoia sempervirens; assembly: GCA_007258455.2. Classification (NCBI taxonomy): domain Eukaryota; kingdom Viridiplantae; phylum Streptophyta; class Pinopsida; order Cupressales; family Cupressaceae; genus Sequoia; species Sequoia sempervirens. The sequence continues at coordinate 212,346,886 of VDFB02373365.1, forward strand.
AGTTGTCAATTGGGGAAACAGACAAGATGCAGCTTTAAGGGAAAGGAGCACTCTCCTACCAGAATGTTGGATCTAGTTCACACTGATCTTTGTGGTCTAACTAGAATAGGAAGCCTGAATGGAGACATGTATGTCATGCTTCTTATTGATGATTATACTCGAATGACATGGGATGATTTTCTTAGAGAAAAGAATCAGGCTCTAGATAGGTTTAAGGTATTCAAAGCAAGAGTGGAAAATGAAGTAAGTTTGAAAATAAAATGTTTGGGATTTGATAGAGATGGAGAATTCACTTCTAGTGAGTTTAATACATTATGTGAATGACATGGCATAAAGAGATAGCTTTCTTCTCTATGAACCCCTCAGCAGAATGGGGTAGTTGAGAGGAAAAATAGGATAGTACAAGAAGCTACAAGAACCATGATGAAATAATCAAATTTATCGGATGTGTACTAGAGAGAGGCAATACACACTACTGTTTATTTTCTTAATAGAGCTCAAATTAGAAGCAACAACACAAAGACTCCTTTTGAGTTATGGACTGGTAGCACTCCAACTATGAAGTACTTCAAGGTATTTGGAAGAAAATGCTACATAAAAAGAGATGATGAAAATCTTGGAAAGTTTGATGCTAGGTGTGATGAAGGAATTTTTCTTGGACACTCTACTACTAGCAAAGAATATAGATGCTTTAATAAAAGATTGAGGAAGATTATTGAAAGTGCTAATGGGAAAGTTGATGAAGACATACGTAGACCTATTGAGATAAGTGAAGCTGAACCTAATGATCCTATATGTGGACATGTACTTGAGGAAAATAAGGAGAAGGAAGAAGAAGAAGAGTTCATGAACCAGAACCTGTTGTTAAGACTCTTGAGTATGTACAGAAGAATCATTCAGAGGAAAATATAATTGGAGATAAAAGTGAAGGTGTGAAGACAAGAAGTAAAGTAGTAGCTAAGGTAAATATGTGTCTACTTTCTAAAATTGAACCTAAGTCTATGAGTGAAGCATGTGAAGATGATATTTGGATAAAAGCTATGAAAGAAGAGTTGCAGCAAAGAGAAAATAATCAGACATGGGAACTAGTCCCTAGACCTGTGAATACGAATGCAATTGGTTCAAAATGGGTGTTTTGGAATAATCTGAATGAAAGTGGAGAAGTTGTAAGGAATAAGGCAAGGCTTGTATGCACTGGATATTCACAAGTTGAAGGTATAGATGTTGAAGAAACATTTGCCCCTGTGGCTAGAATGGAAGCTATTAGGATGTTTTTTGGCATTTTCTACTAATACAAAGCATCTACCAAAAACCACAAACCATCAAGGGTAATTCTAACCCTATTCACAACTTGAGAAGATCAATTCATAAATCATCAAAAACTCACTTATCATTTCAATAAAACTCATCAAATTTACTTGAAATTACAAGGCTACCAATAAGCCAGATCACCACATCAGTATTTCACACCTCTTTCATATTCAAATACATCTTAACCAACATAAAATTGACTGAACCAAATAAAAAACACCATTAGAAACTCTGAACCAACCAAACCATTTATTATCACACCTCCTTGCAACTATATTTCAAACAAGGAAAAAAGATAATCAATCTGCCAATCTTGCTTCAAAAATGTTACCAAACCTTGTAACACCTTTCAACAATCATACATTGTCAAAAATAAACCAATAACACATCCTCATAACACTGGACCAACAGATTCCTTAACTTTTGTAATCAAATACCACCTTGCATATAAGGTTCACATTGCTCAAACACACAAATTAGAAAGATTGCTTTCTAAACCTTTCCCCAAACATTATAAAATCTTTATCAACATCATTTAGATAGGTTCCAAACAATATCCATCATCTACATCTCAGTTTATACATAAATCTCATTTTCTTGCATTTAAACACCAAACCCTAGTAGTATTGGCACATGACAAAAATGGGTATACCAAAAAATCCATACTAAATCTCCATGAACCAAACATACCTTTAGGAACCAATTTCATTCTACTTTAACATACCACAAGAGCATATATACTTGTTTTGGAAAATGTATGAGAATCATTAGTCTATTTGCTGGCAAATCACACCAATTAGGTCAAAAATAAAAAGCAACCACCAATGAATCAACTTGAAACTATCAAATAACCCTGGGAAGCATGGAGTTACGTCACAAAACCTTAGATTCAATCATTTTTATAGGGTAAAAGTATCAATATAGCAATAGATATCAAAAGCCTCATTCAAGCCATTGAAGACTTAAAAGAATAGAGGTTTATTGAAAACTCACTTTCCAAACCTATTTCCAACCTACCACTACTCCATTCATATTTTATTATGTCTACATATGCTTTAGGAATCAATTCCTAGCCTCCTTGCATGCACTTTCATCAAATGCTCACTTGTAACCATCTATTTCCATAGAAAACTATATATTTTCTATAGGGAAGCATCTAGTTCTTGGTCTTTTCCACCTTCCTACATCTACACGACCACACACACACTAAACACACAAAAAATAAACCCTATTCAACCCATCCCATCAACAAACTAAACCTACATCGATGGGATGGTGGATTATTTCCTTAGATGACTCTCAAACCCTTGTTTAAGGGTTTAGAAACAGACCATTGTATCCTTGTATTTAAACCCAATGAATTTGATAAAACCTCTTGAAAGATATTCCAATGGTTTGTTAGCTGACTTCCCAATGAAAAAAACACAATTATATGACTATTAGACTACTATACAGTTCGCACAAGGACTGGTAAATGAAAGAAAAACACAGTAATTTGCAAAAATAGAGTGGTTTATTTACTAAATTTGATCCAAGATACAAAATCTTCCCTTTTCTCATCCTTTACATGCTTTATAGAGATTTTACAATGGTTAAAGAATTTTTGTTTTCAATTCCAATGAGCTATCTCTTTATTTCCCACAAAAGACTTCAACTTCCTATTTTTTTGCATTTTACAAGTTTGGCAACTTTTGCAATTTGTGCAACAAAACAACATTATTTGAAAATTGACATAATTAAACCCCCTAAAGACTTATTTGAGACTTTATTACATTAATTATGACCTTCACATAACCTTGTTACATTGTTTTACATTTGAAAGTTCAATTTTCACAAATTTTCCTTTTGAAGGAATTCAATGAACAAGGTGCTCTTGCACCATCTGCCCACAAGGATTTCAAAGCATATCAGATGGATGTTAAATCAACATTTCTGAATGGTGAATTGGAGGAAGAAGTGTACATGGAACAACCTGAATGGTTTCAGTTATCTAACAAACCAAACATGGTTTGTAAGTTGAAGAAGGTGTTGTATGGACTAAAGCAAGCTCCTAGAGCTTGGTATGCGAGATTGGAAAAATACCTGACAAAGCAAGGATTCAACAAAGGTTCTACTGACAACAATCTCTACTTCAAAGTGCAAGGTAACAAAATGTTGATAGTAGTTGTATATGTTGATGATATCATCTTTTGTGGAAATGAAGGCATGTGTAAAAGGTTTGCTAAAGAGATGCAAAAATAATTTGAGATGTCCATGATTAGTGAATTGAATTTCTTCCTTGGTCTACAAGTGAATAAAACTAATAAAGGGATATTCATTTCACAATCTAAGTATGTAAAAGATTTGTTGAAGAAGTTTGGGATGGATGATTCTAAACCGGTTAGAACTCCTATGGTAACCAGATGTGAACTGAGCAAAGATGATGAATTTGCTAAGACTGATCATAGCAAACATAGATCTATGATTGGTGGACGGATGTATCTTACTACTACCAAACCAAATATTATGCATGAAGTATGTATAGTTACCAAATTTCATCTAGATCCTAAAGAGGCACACATTGCAGTTGTAAAGAGGATATTTGGATATCTTAAAGGTACACTAGATTATGGCTTATGGTACCCTAAGGGTGTTGATTTCACGCTGAGTGATTATATTGATAAAGATTGGGATGGTTGTGTGGATGATTAGAATAGTACCAGTGGAGGTGCTTTCTTTCTTGGCAAAAGATTGGTTTCTTGGTTGAGTAAAAAGCAAGACTTGGTTTCTTTATCCACTACAGAGCTAGAATATATTGTTGTAGCATCCTCTGCACACAAGTGTTGTGGATGAAGCAAACTCTGAAAGACATTGGAGTAATATGTGATGGGCCTATTCTTATTTTCTATGACAACACAAGTGTTATAAATATTTCAAATAATCCAGTTATGCATTCAAGAAAAAAACACATCTATCAAATGTCATTTCTTGAGAGAAAAGGTGTTGGAGAATGAATTCAGACTGGAGTATGTGACAACTAAGGAAAAAAATACAAATATATTTACTAAGGTTCTTCTGAAGGATACTTTTGAGCATCTTAGGGAGAGGTTGGGGGTCATTGGCCCTACAAACTAGGCACATGTGAAGGTGCATTCATCTAGTGGATTCATAAATTCTTCATTCATCTAGATTGATAAATGGGTCTACTCCATAGGGGGAGTAGAAAAGGTTTTCATTGTTGTAGTATGAGTGAACTCCTAAGGGGTAGTGATTAGAGTGTTTGTTCTTTGCCATTGATGTCAAAGGGGGAGAGAAAGTCATGTGAAAAAAGTTGCAAAAGAAGAGAAGATATTCTCCCAAGATATTGTGAAGGAGGTTGTCTTTGATGGTTTTTCACATCATGTGTTGCCATCAATGACAAAGGGGGAGATTGTTGCAAGTATGAGATAGTTTGGTGGTGTTGTCATTAATGTTGTCATTGATGTCAACATAGTTTAGTACTTTGCAGATTGTACATGTATAGTTGAGATGATACTAAGATGTTGTGAGTACACAGAGCTATCTTTATGACATTGCAGATGTGCTGAATTGGTGTGTTTCCAAGTTCTTTTGAGAAAAATAATAAAGAAGAGAAGTTAGAGTGATGAATGTGTTTAGAATGTGCTCTGGTATGTGATCCACATTTCTCATGTGCTGATCCTATGTTTGTGCAAATGTGAAGGATGATGGTATAGTGGTGATATCTCCTGATTTTTAGCTTTTGGTGTGATGGTACGTAAAAGTTACGTCCACCGATGTGTGAATTGATCTGGTAGAGTTGGTCTTCTATGGACTGGGAGAAATGTTTCTACTTCACAGTCCTCTGTATTTTTTTTTAGATCTTGCAGATTTGTGATATGTCTTATGAAGGTGTTCTCTAAGTTATGGTAAAGAAGGTTGAGATTTGGTGGTCCAAAAGTCATGTTTTAGTGTTGTTGTGTGTGTTTGCACAATCCAGATGGATTGGTGGAAGGTGTTCAACATTTGAGATTTGTTGCACTTGTTGTAGATGTATCTAAAGGAATCTGAGATGTATTCTCATGCATAATGAAGCATGTTGTGGCATCCACATGTCATCCTCTTATTGGGAATCATGTGCATTAATGTTCATTTGTTTTTTCATTAGGTTTGGATGACTTGGTTTTTACACTTCATTCGAAGAATAAAAAATAATTAAGGAAGTGTGTGGATGATTTGAGACATTATCTTTTGGTCTTGGTTAAATTTTTTATTGGTCCACTCTCATTCCTTTCCACTACGGGAATGCTGAGTTGCCGACCTAATTTTAATTTATGAAATAAAGTTTTTTGTGGCCGATCTTGGAGGAAGGTTCTAAGGTTGAAGATGGTATAAATGTAAGTCAAATTGTGAAGAATCGTATAACAATGTGATGCAAAGTGATGAAGTGAGCCAAAAATCATAACAGCAGAAGTGTGTGATAGTGTGTTGAGGTAGCAGTTCTTCATTGTGTTTTATTCCTAAAGGCAGTGAGCTAAAGGTTTCTACAATCCTTTATCAAAGGCTACGGATGTGTGTTAATTGCAGTGGCCAATCTTTGTTCTCTTTTGTATCTATAGGAAATTACCCTCTCTAGTGGATAGTGAGTCCTTTCTATAGGCAGTGAGCCTTTGTATTTAGTTTTATTATCTCTTTATATTGTGAGTTAACCCTCGCTATGGTTTTTCCCTCATTGGGTTTTCCATGTAAAAATTCAGTGTTCATTGTGTTGATTTACTTTCTGTTATTTGTGTTTCATGCTCATACTTAATAACAAAATAGTGTGGTTGTGAGTGTTGAAGTTTTGAGTTGTAATTTTGTGACAACTGATTCAACCCCCCCCCTTAGTTGTCATGCACCTATTTAACAACAAGATTTCCCTTACACCTTGGATGCTCTTGCATCAAATTTGAGACTCAGAGTAGTTTTCTTGGCCTATCCAAAAAGGGTTGGGAAGAAGGGTAGAAGGAATGGAAATCACACCTTGAGAAGTTGATGATGCAAATACATCTTCTTATTAATAATATTCAACAATTTCTATTTCTTTTTTTTATTCATTTCAACTTCTTAGTCATATTTCATTATATATATGTGGATGGTAAAGATAGGGGGAGTTGATTACAATTTCATTACTCTCATTCCTACATGTATATATTAGTCAGGGGGAGTATGTATGTAATTTGGGAAAGAGTTTGTGAGTGATGTCAAAGGGGGAAGAAAGAAAAAAAAATATAAGTTCCCTTTCCCATTGATGTTAAAGGGGGACATAGTGGTTTTGGAGAAGTAGTTTTGGAAAGAAATTTTTGCATTTCCATCAATGACAAAGGGGGAGATTCTTGGAATTTTGTGGAATTTTTCATTGATATGTCTATTGGCAACATGAGTATGAGCATGAGTTGTATAGTATGCAATGTTGTCATTGATGTCAATATTGTATGGATATTTATATATAGATAATTTGGTAAAACATGATTGTGTATATAGATGATAATCTAATGTATATTTACAAGAAGGTTTGATCTGGTGCAAACAGTTGAAGTGAAAAATTGCTAAGTGTTAGAATAGTGTTTTCAATTTACTACACATTCGATATTTCGATCCACATTGGTCCTCCTTGAGGAATCTTGCTCGATGGTTCTAAGGAAATTTTGTTGGATGCTAGAGGATTTGAAATCCAAGTTTTCACATTGCTTTTTCCTCTAGTCAAGAAGTTATGAATAAAAAAATATTGTGTTTTCCAGTGACAATAATTGCTAGTATAGGGTGTATGTTTTGGTGAGTTCGTACTTCACCATGGATTGGTATCTGGTCTTGCAAATTTATGGGATTGTTGGCAGGTGTCAGGAGTATCTTAATTCCAAGTGGCATGAGGTTTTAAGGTCTTTTTTTCTGTTTGTGGTTGATCAATTGGTAAATTTTGATGTTAGGTCATTACTAGTGCTAACCTAATGTGATATGAGTATTTCAAATTTTAAATAAGATTTTATGCATTATGTGGGAGCTAATATAGGTCCATGCCAACCTATTTGAGTTTTTCATAAGGTTTTTTTTATGGTGTAACATATTTTTTGGGGCTGACAAGTTATATTTTGCATAATACATCTAATTAGGCTGACCTAATTGATGTTGGGATGAAATGGATATAAGTAAATATCATTTCAGTGTTAGTGTGTTTTGGGAATTAAAAAAGACCACTCCAAAATCAAATTAATTGATTTAGTTAGGAACTGCAATTCATATTAGGTTATGACTATGAATTGTAGTTCCTAGTATGATAAGGTTAACTCATCAATAGTCATTCTTCATCACCTCTTTAAGCTTACATCACCAATATGATATCTTAATATGAATTGCAACTCCTAATATTGTAAGCTTATTGTGATTACATTAATTTGAATTATCGAGGGCATAATACTATGTAGGAAAGAAGGTATAAAACTATCAACAAAGTAAACAATCACAAGATTACCCTAAATTTTATTTAATACCTCATCCTCTAACCTCATAAATGTAGTTATCATATTTTTATACCTGAGATCACTACTTACTACTATTATATTGTGACATTTAAATTAATTCCTCAAGGCTTAATGATTAGTTATCAAGGCCTTTTTGTTTCTTCCTTTTTTCATCACAATCAAGATTAATTTATTTTACTTATATCCTTTTGTC
>VDFB02373365.1:212354983-212466629 GCA_007258455.2 Sequoia sempervirens
GCTGTTAATTTGAGATATCCGTTTCTATGAACGTAATTTCCTCATGTTAATTGTAAAGTGATATGTTGTTCAACATAAAATGCTATATGTCGGCAATTCAAATAGTATTTGCATCGATAATAACAGTAAGGATGCTAAATGTACCAAAAAAAGAAGTTCTTGTTTACAATTCAGGCCTTTTATTGACAATTCAATCATTTTAAGATGAAAGTATGTTAGTGCAGCGACACATCTGGTAAAAAGAAACAAGGGCCTATTAAAACTTAACATTGTAGCACAAGAAGGTTGAAGCTAGAGGATAGAAGCTTTTGGTCTCGAAATGTTTTTCGAGTTCCTCAGGGTTTCTATTTTCCACTGAATACAAAGATAATAAGCATAAACCCAGAACATGTAGCACAATTATTTGTTCGATATAAAAGATCTTGTGGAGAAATGTTGCCTTATTAAATTCACTATTTTTGAAATGTCAACCAAAAATGTTTTTTTGCAGAACAATTACAAAGCTCTTGAAGTGATTGAGGGCATTGAAAAAATGGACCTTAATAAAGATCAATGAATAACTAAATGTATGGGCCCTTACCCACAAAATGGTCAAAGCTATTTTGAGATTCGATAATGATGGTGTATGCTGTCGGCATTAGCTATACTAAGAATTGTGATTTGTGATTAAGTAGTCAAAACAATTTATCCGACATCGTCTAATTTTAGAACATGATTTATAGATTTTGGGGTGCTACCTAAAGTTTTGATTTCTCCAAGACTTCACTGTCATGGGGCAGATTGGTGCGATGATCTCTAATTAGTTCGGTTTTCCAATGCGGTACTCGCGAACATTGATAATCCCTTATGTGTTCAATCCCTTTCAAAGAATCAAGGTTGCAAATTGAGGATACACTAAAATGGCTGCTATTTAAATCTCATATTCATTATCCAATTGTGTATATCCTTGAATGCGATGCCTTATTCACTTGTATGGTACTATTAACATGTGATTCTTCATTATTCAACACAATAGATAGTGTGAAAAATTGCATATTAATTATTTAACTAATGTGATATTTATGACGGGTCTAAAATAGATCTATATAATGTGATGATCATCTAAAAAGGAAAAATGTAGCAAACAAATTAGATCTAACACGATTCACGAGCGTCAATCCACAAAGTGATCCTAGACTGTAAACAAGAGTTGCTTGTAAAAGTGGATGCCATTAGGTAGCAAGCAAAAGCTGAGAGGATTGTAATGCCATTGGATAGTGAGCAAGTATTGTAGATAATAATCATTTAGAAGATGTAAGTCAAGAAATGAATTAGGGTTAAGCATATTTGTCTTTGGTTGACTTATCAATGCATTAATCACTATTGGAATGCAACACTTTGTGAGAGATGGTTATGGGTGATGTCAAGATAGAGAATAACTAAATAAACCATACTCGGGGACTCCAAAAACTTGGTAAGTTTTGTTGGAAAAACTATTCTTGAATATTTTGAAAACTTTGTATGGGCTTGTATTTTGTAGTTCCTCTAACTTTGAATCTTCTTCTTAGGGCAATTAAATTTGTGCCTTTGTTCTTTATGTTGAGAGATGACAAAAGGGAAACCCATACATTTGGATCTAAGCCCTAAATCCCAATATGTTAAATGTTTTTGAAATCAAGGTGGGCTCTCTTTTAGTACATTGTTAGATGTTTTTATCAACTATCATCCTTCGTATCACCTTCATATGACCATATTAATATGTTTGTACTCTTAACTCCTTGATTCTCCTTCTAACCTTGCTTTTCTCTTTGGCTTTTTTGTAGTTGATGTCATTGGCCTAGTTGATGATGTTTTGCATTATCATAACTTTAGACAATGTCATTGGCTTAGCTAATGGTTTTGACTATAACAAAGGTATACATACCTTGAAGAAACCCTTAATGGGTGAAAACTCTAGTGAGAGTGAGGTACACTTGCCCCTCAAATCATTATAATTTAGTTAGTTACACATGGATGAGTGCCATAGGGGAAATAATTGAGCTCATGGCAAATAATAATTGAGTTTTGCATCCACAACCTACATAAACCCCCATGAAAACATTATTCTTTAGTCAACTACTTGAAAAAAATGAACTCCTTAGGAAGAATCTCACTAGAGCTAGCCCTTACTCTTATTCATTGGCTTAGCTAATGGTTTTGACTATAACAAAGGTATACATACCTTGAAGAAACCCTTAATGGGTGAAAACTCTAGTGAGAGTGAGGTACACTTGCCCCTCAAATCATTATAATTTAGTTAGTTACACATGGATGAGTGCCATAGGGGAAATAATTGAGCTCATGGCAAATAATAATTGAGTTTTGCATCCACAACCTACATAAACCCCCATGAAAACATTATTCTTTAGTCAACTACTTGAAAAAAATGAACTCCTTAGGAAGAATCTCACTAGAGCTAGCCCTTACTCTTATTCACTTGTTTTATACGTTCACTTTTTGAATAAAAAAACTTCCACCAAATAGTCACATAGAAGTGGAAGAGAGAGCATTTACAATCAATACCTTGCCCCCACAAGATAAATAGACAAAACCACTAGTTCCTATAGACTAGTGATTATATAAGCTAAGGTGAATATGAAAGCATTAGGATTACAAAATCACCTCATGTTTGAATCTAGTTCCTATAGACTAGTGATTATATAAGCTAAGGTGAATATGAAAGCATTAGGATGATTACAAAATCACCTCATGTTTGAATTGATTGTTATGGAAACCACCAAGGCATTTACTTAATTGTCTTCTACCACAACTAATAATTTCCTTGCTAACTTTTAAAATATTCAAATTCTTTATTTGCTCTACTATTTTTTGACTTACCTAAGAGGCTCTAGATTACCCCAAGGTCATCTTCATCACTAAGAATTTGGTTTTGAAATTTTCATGGCAAGGAATTTCAAATCTTTGATACCATTTGAATGGAAGTGGCAACATTTTTTTGCTTAAAACAACTATCTTGATTCAATTTACGGATCACAACTCTTTACTAAGGAGGCTTTAGTCCCCAAAGCTTACAAACTTAGAAAGTGAGGAGTTTTCTTCCTCACCTCCTCAATAGGGAACCATTTTGTATTACTTGGTGGTCATCTCTTGAGGTCTATTATGAAGTGAAATAGAAGACACAAATATTCTATTAGTTTTGATAAACAATTACATTGACAAACATCTCCTTTTATAGCAAACTAAAAACAATTCAAAATCATGAATTCTTCAAAAGCTTTTCTTTGAAAATAGTTCTTCAACTAAGTAGACCTCCATCAAGCTGCCTCCAACCCTCATACAGTTGTAGCTCTTGAGCTAAATTCCCACGTTCTTGAATTACTACCACCTCGAACTCCTGAACCATTGATCTCTTGAACCGTTGGACAACTGTCCATGTTGAGCTACTCTCACATAACTCTATCAAGTTGTCTAATGACCCTCGTAAGGGTATGACTCCCAAGATTCACAAACTCCCAAGCTAACTAGGCGACCGTCCATTTTGAACTTTGTCGACACTAGCGTCTTACTTTTCTTTAATGAACCAAACTTCTTTAAAATACATCAAAAATCATTTCTTCACCACTGTCAGCATCCAACAAATCTTCAACAATGGCTACATTAGCTTCCCTAATCTTTCCCTTAAGAACATCATTTGCTTGATTTCTACATAACTAAGCTCTGTGACCTATTTTCTTGCAATAATAACATTTTGTCCCTCTTTTGCCCTTATTAGATCTATGATTTGAGTATAATGTTACCTCAGTTTGGGGATCATCTTCTGTATCTCCTGCAATAGTTCTTTTTTTCTAGCTAAGAGACCTAAAATCATATCTTCTAAACTTTTAGAAGAAAGTTGACTAAGTAAAGATGATACTGGTAAAATTTGAAGATAATTTTTTTAATAAAATGGTTTTAACATCTTCATTATCCCTTGAGACATTGACTTCTACTAGTTCTCAAAGAAGAGATCTTAGATTGTTCACGTGACTTGACATAATGAATCATTAGTCATCTTTGTTAGAGTAAAGGGTATTTACCTAATTAATTGTTTACTTAGGCCCCTTTTTACTCTAGTACTTAAGCTTATTTAAGTCACGTACTTTTGTGTCACAAGTCATATAGTGAGGACACATGTCATGATCCCATTTTATCTTCACTTAGGGTTTTTTTAGGGTTGCTTTTTTCTTTCTCCTTTTATAAGAGGATTCTTTATTGTAATTTCATTATCCAAGTAGATAATAGTTCATTTCTTTTTTGGATCAATTAGCTCTTGGTCTCCATAGTTTTTTCTTTCTCTTTCTGTGATATATATTTGATTGCAAGTGATCCTTGAGAGTTGTAGGGTTGAGGAATCAACTCTAACATGGTATCAGAGCTCTAGATTTGCAACTCTTTGTTCATTTTTTGAGAGATCTAGCTTTAGGCTAAAAATGGTGCATCATGGAGCCAAATGGATCTCATTGTTGTGTCTGGAAGATACAAAAACCCTAAGACTAATTGTTTTAATTCATCAAAATTGAAGCTCAAATTTTTGAGGCATTTTTTGGTTAGGGCACAAATTTCAAAGTGCTAAAATCCATACAATTGTATGAATTTGTAAGCTATATGAAACCATGCAATTGACTATGCAAAGAATTGCCTCCTTGCATTAGCAATCTATGTTTTTTAGTTGGTTGTTTGATTGGGAAAAGGGATCTAGGGTATAGACCACACTTTCCAATTTTTGGTTTGAAGGATTAGAAATGATCTCAAATCCACTTGACTACAAAACCTAATAAGAAGACTTAGAATGGTGGATCGGGGTTCTAATCCTTGTGGGGAATGATGTGATGCGTTGCTATGATGGATTGTTGATTTATGATTGCTAATTGACTAATTTTGAATGATGTAATGGGCTAATTATGTAAACTATGAAAATGCAACAACGTTATGTTTTCTGATAAACTGAATGTAGACAGTCAAAATTGAATTACAAAATGTAAAGGATAGATAGATGCACCCGAGATATAAATTTGAGCTTGATTTTGTAGGTCTAGGGCGCCACGCACCTTGGACTATTCTCCCTTTTTACCAGATTTGAAAGTACAAGATTGAGGTCACTAGTTTGTAGCTTTTGTCTTCCAAGTGTTATTGTTAGAACTTCGTCTGTTAGTGAGAAAATGTGTAATGTCCCCTTTCTGACGGGAACACTTAAACCCGAATCTTGCATTCAAAGTGTTTCTCAAAGAGACATTAGAAATGTTAGAGATCAATAAATTTCAGTGATAACATCTAATAAGATGGAAGATGATATAATTATTTCATTCTTATCAAGCGATTATTCATTTTCTCCCTATCACTCACTTGGAACGATTCCTCTATTATATATTTCATGAGTACATTAGATATTAAATATCTTTCGAGATCCCATACAAGGAACTCTATTATACCATTTAACGTCATAGTGAATGAATAGTCTCATTATTACTTATAAGGTGCAACACTTGCCACAAGCAACATTCTTAGACAAGCGTAAATAATATATATACACATATATATACGTATATATTTTATATAAATATAAATCATTATTCCTATTTGAGTCAATAATTACTTTGCATGAATATATGTATATGTATATATTGCATTTGTCAATCATCTATAACATTTTATGTATCACAAGATCAATTATCATTCTGTCATTTAAATTTTATCCAACATAATATATCAAATATATTTGTAAATCATACTATATTTAAACACATTTATAAAGGATTAGCTATCATTTAAATTATAATATGTTTGACAGTTAGCAATAATTAAATTCACAATTGTATTTAAACAATCTTTATTTTCTAAATACGTAAATAGTTATCAACTATGATAATACTTACCTTGTACTGCTGCTCTCTGTATGTGATCAGATCTCAGAGACTCTAATTCCCAACCAGAATATATTCTGATTCTTACTCAGTCCCTTCCCTTGATTTCCCTTAATTTCTCTTCTTACATCCCCTCTCATTTGTTGTCTTCCCTCCAATATCTATCGCTGCGTTTTTGATCTGTCTATTTTCCCATTTCTTATCCATCGTGCCCCTCGTCTTCCTTATTCTTTCCTTTACTTTAAATGTTTTATTTGTTTCTATCTCCCTTCGTGTCTCCCTAAAACTCTAGCGATGCCTTTCCTTAAATATCAGATCTGCTGGGAGGAGACCTGCCCCTCCACCCAAACACTGCTTTAAACAGACCCACCCGATGCCTTTTGAATGCATCACTTTACATTGTAATCGCTGCTTTATTCTTTTAGTTATTGCTGGCCTTAGGAGATGTTCCTCTTAATAGTTCGATAGTCTTGGCTAAAGTCTTTTAATATTTATTTGATAATTATGTTTCTTAATTATCTAAATGTCCCGGACATGACAAAATGTAGATTCCATGACTTGTCAACTTGTAGGGTTTTGATGCATGAATGAAAATATAGCCTTCAATCTTCCTTCAATTCACTTCTCCAGAGCGGTGGCGTTGTACATCCTGACAACTATTTATTTTTTCTATGGTGTGGTGACTCCTTTTACTTGGTAATGATTTGGGGTTTTCTTTGACCAAGTTGCACTTTAATATTTCATGGTAGTTGTTTAGTTGGCTAGTAGTGGCTAACAATCTTCTGAGGTGGCACTCTTTATAGTCATGGCGATGTCCTTTTTGAAGTTTGCAAGCGTTTTTGAAATTCGGCAAACTATGTTGAAATTTGCAGGCATTTATATTTTTCTAGGTATGTTTTTTGGCACCTCCAAGCAATATTTTTCAACATCGGTTACTTTTTATGGGGTTCCAGAAAACCTTGTTTGCATTGAAACCTTCTTGTCAGTGATTGATTAGCCCACCGACCATCTACTTCTTGACAACTAAAGACTCTCTCGGTGGCGTCTTTTGGTCACTAACTGGCAATTTTTTTGCTCCCTAACAATGTTTTGTACCCAAGCTCATTTGTTACAGTTTAGTGGGAATGTTTTCAAATTTGGTGGGCATTTCCTTCATTTTCACAAGGTTTTTTCACTTGCTAATACTAAATTTGTTTGCATGGTGTCCTATGGACGAGTCGCTAGAATCCCTTCTGACTGTCTGTAACTACAAAACTTCAATGAGTTTTTTCAGCAACTAGAAGTTTTTTTTGACATTCAAGGAATATTCTGTTCATCTGAAGAATATTTTATTTTACATGGTATATTTCATCAGCCTCATCATATTCTATTTGCTAACATCAACCGTATTGTTGCCCCCCTTGCTTGTCCCCTTAAACCCTAGTATTTCTTTTAAGGAGCTATTTTTCTTTTTTTACATAACTTGGGCATATGGTGTCAAATTTTGGTGAATGAGATATCATTGGAAAGTTGGTTCTGAGAACTTTTGAGAGGTGCAAATATTTTTCTTAGATTTTTCTCTTGGTGCATGTTATTTCTTGTTGAAATTATATCTACATTTTTTTAGCTCTCGAGCTCATAACTTTTGACCAATTCCTCTAATTTTTGCTATTCTTACAATGTTGGAAAAGGTCTTTAAGATCTCTACACAACTACTCATGCACATTTTTCAAAGTTTTCTCTAGGTACATTTTATTTAGTTTTTCATGTTTTGATATTCTGGTTGATTACTTACGTTTTGACACTTGAAAAAGTTCTCTTTCCATGAGATGACTTTTTTGAGTTTTTTACATTGATTTCCAACATTTTTTCTTTTCTAGACATTGTAGATATCTTTTGAATGCACCTTTTTTAATTTGTAGGCACATTGAGATAAAGTCCCACTCTTGTGCATATTTTTTGGGATTTCACACATTATGTGCCATTTTTTCTACTCACACCACTTTATAAAGTGTTATGGGGGATTTGTTGAATGTGCCTTCTTGTTCACAATCATGAACTTGTCTACCTTCATACATGTGTGCCTTAGTTTGCACACCCTTTTCAGTTACAAGTACTTTCTTGTGCATGTTTAGATGTTGTTTCCTCTCATTCATGCACTACATTGTGACATAGTTTTAGTGGACTTGCCATCCCTCTCCCTTGTCAACATTATGGGGGTGGGGTTCATTCTATTGGTGCTATTGTATGAATCTAGTATTTGTTCCTATCTACTTGGCGAATGTTGTGGTTGGTTACCCATGCATTTCAATGAGATGGAACACATACCATATATCCACTCTTGCATTCCTATTTTGTGGAAGCAACCTTTTATCCTTATTTATTTTCTTGAGACTATTGATACCTATATTTTTGATTTATAGTATTCTTTGCATTGGTTGAGTATGGTCATTACGGTCACTTGTGTAGATTCATGTGCCATTTGTAGCTTTGAATATTAGTTGTTTTCCTTTATTTTTCATTTGATTATTGTTTGAGTAGTGTCGTTTGGGGCACTCATGTTGATTTCATTTTTTATTAATCTTGATCTTCATCCCGATTTAAAAATAGGTTCTTTAGTTTCAACACTATAGTAGTCATTTTTCAACATTTGTTTGTAGCTTCTTCATGTTTCAATGGTGTTTTTTATGTTCCTATTTTTTGGGACATCGTTTTGGAGGCTTCTTAGTCCTTCATCTTGTGTTTCTTTTTCTTGGAGAGGATTTTTTCCTATGAGTTCTTTTCCTTTTCTCTAGTTATGAGAGTTTCTTTTTATTTGTACATGGGTACTTAGTCCAACCAAGTTGCTGGGGCCCATATTTTGCATTTTATGCATTCACCATTTAGAGATTTTATCCACTCCCTAAGCTACATTTAATGAGGGGTGTTCGAGTAAAGGGTATTTACCTAATTAATTGTTTAATTACTTTGTTCCCTTTTCATCTAGTATTTAAGCTTACTTAGGTTATGTGCTTTTTGGTGTCTCAATTCATATGGTGAGGACACATGTCATGATCTCCTATTATCCTCCTCACCTAGGGTTT
This sequence comes from Sequoia sempervirens, assembly GCA_007258455.2. Lineage (NCBI taxonomy): Eukaryota > Viridiplantae > Streptophyta > Pinopsida > Cupressales > Cupressaceae > Sequoia > Sequoia sempervirens. The sequence continues at coordinate 212,363,925 of VDFB02373365.1, forward strand.
CTCTAGAGTTGCTTTTCCTCTTATAAGGATTCTTTATTATAATTTCATTATCCAAGCACATAAAAATTCATTTCTTTTTTGTATCAATCAACTCTTGGCCTCCATAGCTTTGATTTTTTAATTTTTGTGATAGGTGTTTGATTGCAAGTGATCCTTGGAAGTTGTAGAGTTGAGGAATTAACTCCAAAAATCTTGAACTTGAAAAGTTGAAGCTTTAAAGAAAATTTAGCATTAACTACTTTTACTTCAAACATGTTCAAATTTTCCCAAATCTTTTTAGATGGTTTTTCCAAATCTATATGATGTAGCTCAAAATTAGAGCTAGGTCAAGACCAATAATGGATTTGGTATTATCATCTCTTCTTTACGATTCCAATATTTTATTCACAAATGAAGGCAACTTTTCATTTCCATTTACTATTCCCCACAAGTTCTTGTATATCAATTGCATTTGGATTTTTACTTATTAGGTATGAAAATTGAAGATAGAATATTTATCTAACATAATTTTTATTTTTGAAAGCTATGGAAGCTCAAATAATGGAACAAATTTTTAAAACCCTAATACCTTCCACAAAATTTGTCCTAGCTATTGGAAATTTTTTCCAACAAATTACCTTAACATTTGTGCCTTATTTGAACATTGGCACAAACCCCAACTATTGGTTTGGAAGCCCTAGTTGCGTATTTCAATAGTAGGAAAACCTGCTACAAGCCTTATCCACTAAAAAAATGTATTGTCATGGAAAAAATTGGGCTCATTTTTTTTTTTCATGCCACATCATGGTTATTTTGGTGATTGACTTTTTGAAAAAGAAACCTTGAGTTGCAATTTTCTAGCTGTTGATTCTCACAAAAAAATGGTATAATTTTTCAAAAGAAAAATAGATGTGATTTTATGTTAAAAAAACACACGATCTATAGTTACAAACTCGTGATTTTTCCACTTTTCGATGCTGTGGTTTTCAAACATTCGCTTGCAAATATCCCAATTGAAATCCTCACTAACAAATCTCCTTTTCACATATTTCCTTGCTTTGATACCATGTTATAAAATGAAATAAAACACACAAAAATATTCTATTAGATTCAATAAATAATTTCATTGACAAACACCTCCTTATATAGAGTTTAAAGTGAATATAAAAAAAATGCATGGAATATAATCTAAAAATAACAAACTAATAATATAAGTAAACTAATCTAAATTAAGTCATCAAAGTGACTTTATTATAAAGGTAACCCCATGTTCTCATGTGGTTGCTGAAGTGTGTTTTGTTCTTAAATTTGAGCAACTCAAGTGTTCCCATGCAAATATTTAATTATTGGAAAATGATAATTTGGAATCTTTCCTTGTTTTAGTGGAGTAGTTACTATTTAAGAATTGAAAATAGGCAGTGAAAAAAATATGGGCTGAAAGTAAGCAGCTACTTTTTAGGAATTCAAAGTAGGCCGTGAAAAAAATGAGGGGTTGGAAATAAGCATCAACCACATATTGACAAAAATGTCATTTGACTCCCTAATTTTTTTTTTTGCATCCAAACTTTCCCTCCAATTTTTACTTGCACAAATTTCTATTAATACTATTCATGATATTATTTTTTGTGCTCAAAATTTTGGTTTCAATTTTTAAAAGATGATTTCTTAAAAATAAGCAAAAAAAATAAAAATTCATGGAACTACCACCTCTACTAATAACTTCTTAAAAAGTTGAACAATGACTACTAGCCAAAATAAACTAAACAACTACATGAAACCTTACCCTAATTCTTAATAAACCCTAAGTCTTAATAACCTCTAATAAGACCAATGCACTCTTCTTGCAGGGTGTCCTCTTTTTTTCGAGTACCATATCTCCCCAACTCCTGCTCACCAAAGAAACAAAATAACTCTTCTTTATGAAGCATAGAGGTCTCAAATAACTAAAAAATCTCCACATTTACCATCAAGTAGATCCTCATAAATGGAGGCAAAACCAAAATGAAAAACATTCACACCCCCTTATTCTTTAATCTAAAATGGGCCATATATTAAAGGCTTTAGTTTCCTTGTTTTTTTGTGGAGCATCTCTTTACCCAAGTACAAATGGACTTGGTCTCCAACCTTTGATTTGTCTTCAACCTAGTGTTGATCATGCCATTTCTTATACTTGGATTATGAATCCCTTACCCCCTCTGTAATACAAGGAAGTATTTGCCAAATATTGTCAATAAACTTCTCAACTTGTGGATTTCTAATTTTGTTGAAATAATATTATTTAATTAATTTCATCCACATAAGCAATTTAATTAAATATCTTTCATATGTTTTTAAATCATAATTAAATATTTTATTTAATTATGAAATCCTCCATTATTCTTCAAATCTTGGGTAAATATTCTATTTTAAGAAAAATCTTCCATGTCACCAATAAATGAATAATTGAATTTAATAATTCATTATTTATCTTCTTCAAAATCTTTCCAAAATCTCACAAAAAGATGATTTTACAATTCATCTTTATCATCTCATCTTATCTCTTTTTCGAAAAAGGAAACAAAGCTTGCTTTATGTTTTCTTCTATTTTTCTCTCCAGTCTTATCCATCTTCAACTGTTCGATCTGCCAGGAATTTTCACAGCCGTTGCATTCTAGCATCTTTAGCATTGTCATTATCATTTTTAACTTTCATAGTATCGTAATCTTGCATTTTTATAATCATAGCACGTTAATCTTAGCATAGCATTGCATGCATTCATATTCAAATCTCGTTCTCTAGGAAGACCGTTTGTTGAGCCTAACATGCAAATCTGAGAGCAAGTTGGAATCGACAAAAACACTGGAGATAGAGGACGATATGATGACATCAACTACAAAATACTGAGTTTGCATCTCTGTTATTTTAATATTCTATTTTGATTTAATGTTCTATCGGTGTGTTTTGATTTGTTTAATATACATTTGATACACTCTAAAATCGATCACACATTTTTGGCACCCACCGTGGGGCCTTGCCCCATTTTTGACATTTACTTGCAGGTTTCATGACAGGATTTCGCGTTCTGGAATTCAGATTTTCAAAAAATTCTACGTTTTAGCGCATACGTGGTTTTTTTAGTGCATACAAGATTTTTTAACAATTCTTTTGCATGTTTTTCGGCACATATAGGGAACATAACGATGCATCTGGGGAACAAAACAACGCTTATAGAGAATAGAATGGCACATACACTCGGTCTACTTTATTAAAATTTTGTAAAAAGAAAATTGTTGCATTTTCTTTTAGCACATCTAGGATTTTTTGTAGCGCTTATAGGATCTGTTTTAGCGCATTTACTTATTTTTGTGGTGCATATGTATGATCTTGTAGCACATATAGGGTGTAACTAAACAAGGTTCTGAGTCTAACGCCTTCTGTAGACCAGACCTTTTCTGGCTTAAAAGGAACCAATCTAGGATAGTCACATCTGGTTTTTAAAAAAAGAAGCAACCCTAGGGTAGACATGGATTTAAAATGAAGAAATCTAGGATAGTCACCACACAATGAATTTTGCGGTTAAAATTGAACAACTTGTTTTTCGTGAAGCAACATCTTCATGTAGTTTAGATCATTGTGATTTGGGCTCTAAAAAGAACACTGTCTATTGTGTTTGTGGCAATAGGTCTATGCTCTCCCCTTAACTAGGTGATTAGAATACCAGACTTCCCTTTTACATTTCTGCAATTTCTATTGCTTTATTACATCCTGTAGAGGGCCTACTCTTGTGGGAAAAAGTACTCGCCCAAAAGGAACGACCCAAGTGGGTTCAAGCCAAAGCCAGGCTATTCCACCCCACTATAAAATTTAAATCAAATATGAGGAAACCCACTTTTTCCTGTTGTGTGCAAGATAACCATCCCTAAAGCCTTGGTTCTAAAGGTTGGGAGGTCCCCTGAGGGAGTTTATTATTGCCACACTGAACAGAAACCCTTACTACGAACCTAGTGTAGTAGCCAGCCGAAGTCAGTTTTCGAACATCCTAATAATCACAGTGCAAGGGAAGGGAAGAATCTGCCCCCAAGACACTCACCATATAACTGCCAAGGACCGTTTGCTCAGGGGATCTGGTATCCACTTCCGTCACTCTGAGTACGCGCCTAGAAAAGACAAAAAAATGGGCGCCCCTTCGAGGGTGACACGGTTGTGTGAGTCGACAAAGTTCTAAGATGTGGGCTGTGGTTATTATGATGACCTACTTGAGTACTAAGAGTGAGTTTTCTTGAATTGTCTGTTATGTTTGAAACCTGTGAAAAAACTTTACGAAAAACATTTTTGAACATACACTTGATGTTTAGCATAGGGCTTAAAAAAACAACTGTTTTCAGAGTGTTTGATGCGTCTTCAATCACATTAATTCAGACAAAGGATCATCCAAAATGAACATGCAAAATTTCAGCTGAAAACAGTTCAAAACTATTTGAAAACTGCTTTGGAAAACTGTTTTAGTGCATATAGGACATAGAGTAGTGCATATAGGGTTTGTTCTAACGCATTCACTGGTTAGTTCAACGCTTTTAGAGCCTGTTTTAGCGTATAGAGTGAATATTTTGTAAACAATTTTTGTCACTATCAAAACATTTTTCTGTAGCGCATATAGGACATAGAGTAGCGCATATAAGGTTTGTTGTAGCGCATTGGACTATTTCTCTAGCGCATATACCAGTTTCTCCAGCGCATACAGGGTACAAAGTAGCACATCTATCACTTTTCCAGAATTGTTACTTTTGACAGATCTGAGTCTATAACATCTTCGGTCCAATAGCATCTTGACATTTATCCCATGCTTAGAGAGTGGAAATCAACCAAATTTGTCAAGAAATCAATTGTCAATAGAATCAAGAAACCTAAGAAACATTTAGATTACAAGAAAACCTTGCAACGTAGAAAGTTTTTGTATAAGAGTCGAAACGTCTTGCTCCACTACCGTAAGTTTCTCCATAGATACCAAGATTTTGCTAGGGGGTTTACTGATGAGTACGCTGTAGAGCCTTTATATTCACGAGCATATTTCTAGAGAAGAGCTCTATCTCAATGACACAATCACAATCAACCTCTTGAGTTTGATTATCTACCACAACCTTCTATTGAATATTCAACACGTCCCAATCAAATCCTTCAGTGATCTTAATTGGGCTATTTTGATCATTCTTCGAAAACAAGGATCAAATCTTAAAAAGTGCACCTTTCAAACAAATTTTTGATTATTTGATTCAACTTCTCCAACAGGATTCTGACATCCTTCGTCATTGGAAGCCACAATCAAGAATTAAGAACATCTTTTGATCATATCATAAGATTTTCATCTTATCAAATGAAAACATCATCATCTGTGCACTTATCAAATTGTGATCTAAGTCTAGAAGAATGTTTCAAAACCATATGCCTATTTTTACAAGATCTCAATACAATAAGCTGAAAGAGGATATTCAACAAGAAGATCATACCCAAAGAACTCAAGAAGAAGGTGAGAATAGTAATCCCCTTTATAGTGTGAGTCGAAATCCCCTCTTTAACGACAACATGGCTGAAAGAGAAGAAAATCCATTCCACAAATACAGGGATATGAGCAAAACTCCTGTAGATAGTGATGATGAACGGGATGAAGAACATCTTAGAGAGGCTGAGCAAGATCCCAAATTTCACAAAGCCTTAGAAAATATTTTGGAGCGCAATAAAGAAAAATATTTCTTGTATCTAGCTAACAAAGGAGCTAAATTGCCTCATGATTTTGATACTGAGAACATAAAGAGTAATCTTGATGAAACACCCTTGTCTGATCTTAGTGCCTTGACTCAACAAGTTAAAGCACTACAAGGAAAAATTAAAGATCTACAAGGGGGAGCCACAACAAAGACATACGCTCTCGATGACATCTGTCCTTATCCTTTTGACTGACGTCTCAACATGATCCCCTTTCCCAAACATTTTGAAATCCCAAAGTTCGATCGTTACAATGGGAAATCAGATTCAATTGATCATATTAGAGACTTCCGAAATATGAATTTAGAGTTTGCTGATGTGGACACATACTTGATGCGTTTGCTTCCTAGAAGTCTTGGAGGCCAATCTATGGAATGACTATCGAAAATCACACCACCTGTCAAGACATTTGAGGAATTGATTAATGAGTTCATGTCACAATATTCCTAGAAAATACAACATGAAATAACCATGATCAATCTCTGCAAGGCTAAATAGAAACCTGGTGAACCATTCATTACATTTCTTTAGAGATGGAGAAGATTGTTCACTAGATACCCACGCCATGTTCTTGAAAAGGAAAAGATCACCACTTTCATAAACATCTTAGATCAAGAGATGAGCTATTGTCTTAATCTTCATTGTCCTCCCTCTTTTCAGAAATTGATTGAAAATGCCATCACCATTGAAAGTTCCTTGGTTCAGAGAGGGATAATAAAACTTGACAAGGACAATCCTAGCTCATCAAATCACCACAATGAAAAATATAAGTTTTAGACACGCAACAAAAACATGGTGAATGATGGTGTTGTAGATGCAAATCATGTCTCAACTAAGCCATTTTTTCTTAGTGCTCCTCGTAACAACAACTATAACAATGTCAACTCGGTCACAAATCAGGGAAACAATCCTCCTCCTCCGAGGAGTAACGTGAATCAAACTTCTACTCCCAATCAAGGGAATGCCACCAATCAAGGTTACCGTGGAAATGATAACAACAAAAATTCCTTAGGCAATACCTCAAACACAAATCCGCACGATCTTCATTCTTCTCTAACCGAAGAACTTTTACTCCAGTGGGTCAATCTTTAGAATTTGCATTCAAAGACTTGATGGCTAAAAACGCTCTTACTTTGCTGCCTCAACACAATTTTGAACCTAGTGTGAAGCCTCCATCATGGAATGATGCATACTATTGTGATTATCATCGATGCAAGGGCCATCACACAAATAATTGTCAAGCCTTGAAGAATGAAGTCCAAGACTTAATCGAAAATGGCACCATCACAATAGGACACCAACAATCAAACGAAGACCACCAAGCATTTTGCAAACCTTTGCCCAACTATCAAAAGGGTGAGTCTTCGGGAAAAAGTGTGAATCATATCAATGATCATATAATCAATCATATCTACACTGATGACGAGCGGGTCAATGTTATAAAAGTTAAGGAAAAGATGGAATATAGAGAAGTCAACGCAACAACAAGAGCACAAGCTAAAGTTGTCTTAAAGGGAGCTTCTACAAAAACCACTATGCCCCTACCTCAACATCAATATGACTTAGTCAATCAACTTGGAAAAAATCTTGCTCAGATTTCTATCTTGGAACTCTTGAAGCTTTCCCCAACACACAAGGAAATTCTAGAAAAGGCCCTCATTGAAACAACTGTATCCATCGATTTGGATGTGGAACGATTTCAAGCCATGGTGGGACACTTGTCCTCATCCACATGCCTCTCATTCTTTGAAAAGGATGATGTTTCCATGACACATCCCCATAATTCATCACTATACTTAGAAGTCATGATCCACAAGTTTCGTGTCAGATGCGTCCTAATAAATGGAGGTGCTGGTTTGAATATATGTACTATGAAGTTAGTTCGGGCTTTAGGATTTTCTGAGGACTCCATTGATCCCATAAGAAAGATTACTATTAAAGCCTATGATGATGAGGAAAGAGCGTCCAAAGGTTTAATCATGCTACTAGTCAGAGTGCGACTTGTTATCAAAAATAATTTCTGTCAAGTGTTAGATCGTGATCTTGCATACAACATCTTGTTGGGTCATCCTTGGATCCACGAAATGCAAGCTGTCCCGTCCACATATCATCAATGTCTTAAGTTTCCTTATGATGGATAGGAGATCACAATATCAGCTGATAATTCGAACAGTCAAACTTGTGCGAACATCAAAGCTAGTCAAGATACTTTGGTTCCCAACAATCGAGAAGTTCGTACTAATACTTCTCTCAAAGTTGATACGCAAATCAATCAATTAAGAAAAAAGTTTTGACAAGCAACTATGGTTCAAGGACAATGGAGTAGGAGAGTACTCTCTTTGTCTTGCTAATCTACCTATATTGCCTCGGTCACATGGACAACCCTCTATTACACAACAACAAATATCCCTAGCATCCACATCAACGCAACCACCAACAGAGCCAAATACAAAGTTTAATGGACGATTTATCAAAGAACAATTCCCTATGGAAGATTCTTAGGATAGAGACATTTTAAGTTGGCTCTATAAAGACGAAGATGAAACAGTTCTTAATATCAAACTACCAACTGATCAATATGGTAACGTATATTCAATCATGCAAAAGATGGGCTATGATGGTAATGGTCTTATCAAAAAGAGAAAAGGAGTAGTTGAGCCTATTCACCTTCTAGGACTTGCTGCAAAAGATAAAACAGGAATAGGCTATGATACCAACTCAAAAGAAGTAATATCTAAGCAATTGCATGATACTGTTCTCACATTGCAAGAAGGGTCAGATGCAAGGGAATCTTGTTTGACAACAATTTAGAATTTCATGGATAATAATTCTGACATAGATTATGGTGAATATGAATGGGATACCATCCACAATGATGAGTTCTGGAGGGACAAAAAGGTTGATGTGGTACACAAGTATACCCCAACTCTAATTGAAGGTGAAGGGTCAAGGTCCCAACCGCAAGAATCTAAACTACAAGGTGACTATGATTCTAGTGATATTGAGTTAGATTTAATCGAACAAGATTATAGTGATAACAATACCATCATTGATTTGCCTCATACCTCAGATCCTACAGACAACTCCATTATGACCTTAACCATAGCCGATCTCATGCAACCCAATGACCTGCTACCATTGATCCATATTGATCTCATTGACTGGGATTCATCTGGACCTATCAATCTACCTATGTTCCCAAGTGACGAATCTATCGTGAACTTCCTTTCCACAGATGACACAAATGATTGTTCCACTAGCAATTTTTGACATAGAGTCTTTAATCAGGAGAGTGTCAAGTCTCCTAGCTGCAAAAATAAAAGTCAAAAAGAAAGATCTAATGGTGAAAACCAGAATCTGGCAGTATTAGATCAAACAAAAGATAAAATAAAGAGCGCATCAGATGGTGAAAACATTTTTAAGGCACCTAATGATGGGATATTTGACACTCTCCTAGAACATTATCATGAGTGATCGCCTATCTTGATTGAGCCTACAAAAGCAGTTAATCTTGAAACTTGAGAAAAACCAAAGATTCTACAGTTAGCTGCATCAATGATAGATAAAGAAGTACATGAATTCATGGAATTTCTTAGAACAAATCAAGTCAACTTTGCCTAGTCTTACGCAGAAATGCCAGGTCTTGATCCTGATCTTATAATGCATCACTTGTCCATCAAACCAAGAGTTAAACCGGTGAAACAAAAACTTAGAAAGAAGCATCCTCATGTTGCACTGCTGGTTAAAGAGGAACTCAAAAAACTCCTTGATATGGTATTTATACGATCAATCGACTATGCAGAATGGATCTCCAACATCGTTCTGGTGTCTAAGCCCGACAAAAGTGTCAGAGTGTGCACAGATTTCAGAGATATTAATAAGGCATGTCCTAAGGATGACTTCCCACTTCCAAGCATTGATACTATAGTTGATCTAATAGTTGGCCATGGCATGTATTCACTAATGGATGGTTTTTCTGGTTACAACCAAATCAAGATTGCACTTGAAGACCAGGACAAAACAACATTCACATGTCCATGGGGGACTTACTGTTGGAATGTCATGCCTTTCGGCCTAAAGAACGTCGGGGCTACTTACCAAAGAGCTATGACTACAATTTTTCATGACATGATGCACACATTCATGGAAGATTATGTAGATGACATATTGGCAAAGTGATATAGAAGAGGACATCTCAAAGTGTTATCCAAAATATTTGCAAGGTTGGAAAAGTTCAAAGTTCGCCTCAACAACAAGAAATGTGTTTTTAGGGTCACATCTGGGAAGCTCTTAGGATACATAGTGTCAGCAAAAGAAATTGAAGTAGATCCTGCCAAGGTGCAAGCAATCATGGAAATGCCTCCACCAAGGAATATCAGTTAGTTGAGGTCATTACAAGGATGAATTCAATCTATACGAAGGTTCGTTGCACAGCTGGCTGATAAAAGCCTACCTTTCACACATCTATTGCATAAGAATGTTCCTTTCAAATGGGACGATAAGTGTGAATTAGCTTTTCAATAGATCAAATAATACCTGATGAACCCACTTGTTCTAGTACCACCAAATCTAGAAAAACCTCTAATCTTATATATTTCCGCAACATAGACATCTTTGGGGGCACTATTAGCACAAGAGGACTCTACAGGAAAGGAACGTGCCATTTATTACATCAGTCAAATGCTAACAGGTCATGAACTCAACTACACTTTCATTGAGAAGGCTTGTCTGGTAGTAGTCTTTGCCTCACAAAAATTTTGACACTACATGTTAACTCATACAATCAATCTTGTTGCAAAGATTGATCCACTCAAATATCTGTTAAGCAAAGCTACATTGACAGGAAGGCTAGTAAAATGGGTTATGATCCTAAGCAAGTTTGACATTCATTATGTTGATCGCAAAGGAATCAAAGGACAAGTTATCGCTGATCAACTAGCTGAAGCACCACTACAAGCAGAGCATCCCATGCACATTGAATTTCCAGATGCTGATGACTTCACTATAGAATCAAAGCAACCTTGGTCTTTATACTTTGATGGATCTTTCACTCAGCACGAATTGGGGGTAGGCATACTATTTGTCACCCCTCAAGGAAATACCATTCCTCAGTCATATCAGCTAATGTTTCCATGCACTAATAACATAACCGAATATGAAGCTTTAATCACTGGACTCAAGATAGCATTGGAATGGAGGATCACAAAACTACAAGTTTATGGTGACTCACAGTTAGTCATTAATCAGATCAATGATGATTATCAGACCAAAGATGACAAACTGTTGCCATATAAGAAAATGGCTGATGATTTCAAGAAGTACTTCATGGATATCAAGTTGATATAAATTCCAAGACTTGATAACAAAGTAGCTGATGCTATGGCCATGATCGCATCATTGCTACAACTCCCAGAAAATTAGGCTCGTTATGAATTTCTGGTGGAACAATCATTTGCACCTGCCTATGACACACCTAAAAGCCAAATCATTTGCCACTTAGTAAGATCTGATTCACCTTGGTATGGAAAGATTCATGCCTAGCTAAAAGATGACATCTCACCACCCAACCTATCTTGTAACCAAAAGCACAATTTCATTCACCAATCCTCTCGCTATACTCTTATCGCTGACACCCTTTATTGCTGCGGTCTTGATGGTACTTTACTTTGATGTCTTGAATGCGACGAATCTGACAAGGCTTTACAAGAAGTTTATGGGGGAATTTGTGGTACTCATTCAAGTGGATTGACCTTATCCAAGAAATTGATTAGAATGGGTTACTACTAGCCGACTATGGAGAGGGAATCATTCACTTTTGTGAAAAAGTGCTCTAAATGTCATATTCATGGGAATCTCATTCATGCTCCTGGACAAGAACTTCAATCGTTCACGCCAACTTGGCTATTCTCTCAATGGGGGTTAGATCTAGTTGGAAAGATTCATCCTTCATCATCAAATGAACAAAAATTCATCATCACAGCGACAAAGTATTTTACCAAATGGATTGAGGCAGTACCTCTCACTAAGGTCACCGGAAAACAAATCTCATCGTTCATACTCAACTATCTCATTTGTCGGTATGGCATTCCCAACTCCATCATCACAGATAATGGACGACCATTCAAGAATCAGGATGTGGATGAACTTTGTGAGCGATTCCATATGCAACATAGATATTCAACACCTTATTATCCACAAGGGAATGGCCAAGCAGAGGCCTTGAAAAAAACAATACTGAAAATCTTGAAAAAGACTATGAATGATGTAGGGAAATATTGGCACGTTTAACTTAATCCTGCATTATGGGCCTACAAAACTAGCATCCGAACGCCAACAAGAGAAACACCATTTGCTCTTGTCTATGGAGCAAAAGCCATTTTTCCACTCGAGGTTGAGATTCCATCACTAAGGGTATCCTTGAAGGGTCTCTCAATAGATGATGAATACAAAGTTTCTCGACTACAAAAACTAGAACTCCTTGATGAGAAGAGACAACGAGCAGCTGATCATTTGAAAGCATATCAATAGATGATGTCTCACAGCTATAATCACAGAGTCAAGCCACGTACCTTTCAGGTTGGTGATCTTGTTTTGAAGGAGAACACACGCAATCAACAAGACAAAGAGAAGAAAGGTAAGTTTGAACCAAATTGGCTGGGTCCTTACGTGATCATCGTTGTATGCGGTTCAAGAGCATACAAGCTATCAACGCCAGAAGGGGACCTATTTGACGAACCTATCAACAACATGCACCTAAAAAAGTATTATGTCTGAAGCAGTCATCATCATCCAAAAAAGTCCTAAAAAAAACCACAAAAACAACAAAAAAAGTCCTGAAGAAACACAAAACAACATAAAAAGTCCTGAAGAAACACAAAACAACAGAAAAAGTTCTGAAGAAACACAAAACAACAGAAATAGTCCTGAAGAAACACAAAAACAACAGAAAAAGTCCTGAATAAACACAAAACAATAGAAATAGTCCTGAAGAAATAAAAAAATAGTAGAAAAAGTCCTGAAGAAATTCAAAAACAACAGAAAAAGTCCTAAAAAAATCTATAAAAATCAGAAAATGTCCTAAAAAAAATCAAAAATCATCATAGGGTGAAAACCTGGCAACAGATAGTCTATTGACAGGGAAAATACAAAAAAAAAGAAATAAAAAAGAAATTAGAAAAATGCAATAAAAACAAATAGTGAAAATCTGGCAAACATACGCTATTTGTAGCTCTCCATCTATTAGTTCATATTCTGCACTTAGCTTCTTATCCTTCATTTCATGCATCTTTCCATCATCTTAGGGCCATGCCAGGATCATGCGGTCATCATTTTCCTTGAGCGATAACGCCCTACCATGGCTTGATCTTTTTACATATCCATTTTAGCAAGTTGTGTCAATACTGGGGGCATACATACTAGGGGCAACCAACTTTCAGGTTTTACCGAAACAACTAAACAATGACATAAAATTCAATCATGCAAACAAACAATCAAATCACATGAACAGCTGTCCAATCATTGATCTGTATCATAACAATTTTTAGCTAAGTACCATATCATGACTCATATCTGGATGATCTAAAATCTGAATAATGTTTTGAATAGTAGTATTATATTTTGAACAATGGTTGTTTGATTTTTTGATATCATCTCTTTGGAGCACACTCGATGATGTATTGAACTAGAGTAGCAAGGAAAGAGGATGATTTTTCTTTGTCTGTTGTGTTGAGGTTAACTATCAATTTGGTGCAAATATGTCGCAAGACATGATTTCTACAATGTATCATTGATGACAGTTCCACATTTGCATCATAAAGTAGTTAGTCTTTGTCTGTTTATGCAAGAAATTCTAAGGTCATCTCGGTTCAATTATACCTTGATGCTTGTGTTCACTTGCTATATCAAAAATCATGAAAGTTGTACTTAGGTCATCATTGGTGCTAATTTTCCCTCTGATGCTTCTACATACTTCCAACATTTTAAAATGATCTATGATGATTCAAGAAAGCTAACGGAAGGCTCAACAAACGGTTGGTTTTATTTAGTTGCATTTCATTTAGATCATAGTACATATTTGCATACTGGATTTGCATCAGAGTTTTTGAAGGCTGAACAAAAACATCAATGGTTGTCATCCCTTTGGACTAGTTGTGGAGGACATTTGGACATTTGTTTCATTATCATTTATCATTCATTTTCATATCATTGAGATACTTTATCATTTAGTTATCCATCATTATGCATTATCATTTCATTTATCATATCATATAATTTCATTGCATGCCATTAATCATTCTCATTTTATATCATCTTCATATCATTCATTTGGATCCTTTATCATTTCACATCATTAATTTATCCCTTAAGTATTTCATATCATTTCCATTTTCATATTATCTATTGTCTTCATATCATTCACATCTTACTTATCATTTTCATATCCATGTCATTTTCATTCTACACAGTTGCATCCCATTTACCTTCTTCATCATCTCATTTCCTTTTATCATATCATTTCATTTTATCATATCATATCATTTCATTTTATCATTATCATTTTATCTCAATTCATCATCATTCCATATCATTATCTTTTATTATTTCATATCATTATCATTTCATCATCATTACAGTTATCATTTCATTTTCATAACATTTCATTATCCTTTTATCATCATTATCATTTCATCTCATTATCATTATTATTTTCTCACCATGTCATTACATTTCATTACATCATACATTTCATCCCATTATTGCACTCATTTATCATTTTCATATCATTTATCTATCATGACATTTTTCCATAAACATTTGACTCATTTCACATATCATTTCTTTTCCTAAATCATATACATACTACAAATTCATGATACATTTCATAGACTCAACATCCATTCTCCATCACATCATCATTATTTATTGCATTTGAAAAATAAAAAAAACAAAAATTTCATATATACATTACATTTCCACATCATTTGCCAACACATTACACACATTTCAAATATCCCATTGCATATTCTCATTAATCACATCATAGGTCATCCACCTGCATGACATCATTAGTACACATCATAAATCATCATCATAAGCATATCATAAATCATCTTGCATATCATGTTAGTCATCAAATCATTAACATGCATATCAAAATCCATACATATCCATATCATCATAACATCAAAGAAACACATCATCAAAACTCATCGCCGCTGCATATCATCGCTCATCAAAACTAAATACAAATGTCCAAATGTCCAATGAAACTAAACAGTATAGAGAGATACATGAGATATGATCAAAAACAAAATACATGCTAAGATACATCAATAAATCCTGAATCGATAACTCAACGCTGGCTAGTGGATCCTCCTGATGGAGCTGGTCTCGAAGATGATGGCCTGCCACTTGTCCCTGTATTGGGATCTCGTCGAGGCCCTGTAACCCCTCTGCTCTGTGTCGCTGTCTATGATCTACTCCTAGTCCTGTTGTGGGACCGTGGGTAAGGCTCTCTGCGGTCAGGAGGACACAAATCCTCGTACCTCACCCGATAATACTCAGCCTCCCTCACCATCTCGAATCCCTTCACAATGGCCTCTCGCAAGGATGCAATCTCAATGGTGCCCATGAGTCTCTGTGCCACACCCTCTGCCTCCACTACCCGTTGTTTGAAGGAATTCCTCTCTGCTGTCAACTGGGCCACCTGTGAGTTTGGGGTAGGAGGAGGTACCTGTACCCGTGCCTGTACCTAATCCTGTGCTTGTGCTTGTGCAAGCTGTGCCTGTAACTGCATTGCAACACTTTGAGCCTGAGCCAACTGGCTCTGCCACTGTGCCTACTGATCCTGAAGCATCTACACCTAGGCCTGCATAGTATCTATTTGCGCCTACTGTGATGTGGAGACAACCCTGATCACTGTCCTCTATCCAATACCAGTCCTAGGCCTCTGCATAATCTTGACACTGCCCAAAAAGTTTGGCCTCGATCTCACTGGCCTCACTCTCACTGGCCTCTGCTCCCCACCTCTGCCATCTCCACCGTCATCCCCATCATCATCATCTGAACTTTCCTCATCCCCGCTCTCCCCCTCATCCCCACTATCCTCCTCCTCTCCTCCACCAACTACTTGCTCACCACCTGCTACATCCTCCTATCTCCCAACCCTTGGTTGAGGTACCACCAAAATGGTTGCCAGCTCATCTGGACATGTGAACCACGAAAATGGGTGTGTATGATAGTAAACCGAGTACTCCTCAGACATGCCTACATCAACAATATCAGGTCTGGCATCCCATACCTCAGGCTGTAAGGAAGTATACTCAATATAGGCCACCTGGTAAGAAATTCAAAGACCCCATCTAGGCTCATCCTTGCACCATCCATAATGTGCAACACCCTGAAGCATACCCTGTGTAAAACCAAATTGTCTCTATACTTGCAAGGCCAAAAATATCTATAATGAATGGTGTGC
Organism: Sequoia sempervirens; assembly: GCA_007258455.2. Taxonomy (NCBI): domain Eukaryota; kingdom Viridiplantae; phylum Streptophyta; class Pinopsida; order Cupressales; family Cupressaceae; genus Sequoia; species Sequoia sempervirens. The sequence goes on from VDFB02373365.1 coordinate 212,380,117, forward strand.
AGCCTATCAGGAACCGAGGTATACCTACAAATGGAATCTCCAAGGGATTTGTGTCCCATACATCACAATCCATATAGGGCCTCCATATCACAACATCCATGTCGTCCAGGGTTTGTCTCCAATACTCCACCTTGCCCAGCTTGGGCTGGACAAGTGAAATCAAATAGGCATACACGTATGGCCTGCTTGGCGGCCTAACCCTCAGACATAGCGGTCTAGTAACAACAATATGCTCCCATGCCCAGATCTGGAGCAGGGTAACACCACAAGACAAGCTTGACGACCCTCTATATACTACCTGGTGCAAGTCATGATATAAATGAGCTAGCATGCAACTCCCCCAGGCATATCTCCTCAGCTAAACTATCATCTACTCGATGATCCTCCCTGATCCAAATGATAGCCCCTTTGACCAGCGATCCAGACAAAGGAAGCCTCTAATGAAAGCACCCAACACTGCAGGTAAGGCCAGATATCCTCAAATTCTGCCCACGACACCCAGTACCCTGCTATATGTGCATCTCCAAACACTCTCTTGAGGTATTTTGTCCCACCCAACTCCTTGTGATCATAGAACACAAGGGAACCTACCACTGGGATCCCCAAAATCCTGTATACATCCTTTGGGGTCACCGTCAGCTCACCAGTCAACAAATGAAAGGTATTATGCTCTAAATGCCATCTCTCTGCTAACGCAGTCAACAAACCCCTGTTGGCCTGAATAGGAGGCATCGACAACAATGAACCCAACCCACATCCCACTATCAACTGTACATCTGCAGGTGTGAGATATCGGATCCTATCCCACCCCGCAGGATGATGCTCTCTAATCTAGAGGTTTTTGAAAACCTCCTATTTTTGGTCATCACAAAGGCAATCTATTAGACCCATATCAATTAGATTCATGTCTATCTATTGGATCCATATCAATCAGACTCATATCTATCTATCAGACTCATATCAAGTGATCCATATAAATCAATGATGCATATCAGTGAACCATATCAAATGCTTTATCTAAGTGACTCATATCAGGAAATCAATGCAACATCTATCTATCTGAAACAAATTAATCTAATCTATCATCAATTAATATTTGTTTTCTTTTTCAGGAAAGAAAATTTATCAACAATCAATTCATCATCCTACTTGTCCTTTAGTCATGAATGCAAATAAATTGTCAATGACATCATCTAGTATTTGTTTTCTATCACAAAAAGCAAATTTATCAGAAGTCATATCAATTATCTACTCTTTGTTTTTCGTTCAAGGGAAATGAAGTTATCAGCTATCTACTCTTTGTTTTCTATTTTGGAAAACAAAGTTATCAATTCATCATTTATCATATTTTATATCATTTCTATCAACATGATGACACGACAATTTATCTATTTATTGACCAAAGAAGCAATAATTCATCATCATTTTCATCATACAACATTCTATTTTAATTTTTCTAGATGTGCTACTCTGTGGCCTTAAAGCGCTAAAACCCTAAATGCGCTAAAATTTCCCCTGGATGTGCTAAAACCCCAAATGCGCTAAATCAAATCCTATATGCGCTATTTCCCTATATGCGCTAAATCCCTAATCAAATGTGCTATTTCATCTACTTTATGCGCGAGAACCCTAAAAGTGCTATTATGATTCCCAAATGTGCTAATGTACAAATTTTCTATCGGCATCCTATATGCGCTAGTTTGACTATCGAATGCACTAAACTATGTAAAACCTAAAAGCGCTATTTTATGACCTATATGCGCTAAAAGAAAGCTCGAATGCGCTATTCTATTTTCTAAAAGTGCTAAAACGACATGCTTAATCCTAAAATCCGCGTAAATACATCAAAAAATTGACTGAAAATAAAAAATTTCAAAGCACAAAGGGTCGAATTGACTCACCGGTGGACCATATGCGGCTGGTCTCTGATATCAGCGGGACCGCTCGAATCTATGCCTATGATACAGGATCTCCATCTTGCCACGTCACTGTCAGAGCAAATAGTTTCTCAAGTCAAAAGGTGAAAATGACTTGCCCCTTTTTCCTCTTTTACCTTTTAAAGGTCAAACAAGGAAGCTTTTTGTGGCATGTTATTTTTATTGTATCTTTTATCTCACTTTGACCTTATTTTTCAAATTGGGGCATTTTTCTACATCATTTTTTGAGAGCCAAATCACTGAAACAACATCAAGATCAACATTTCATCATCAAATCAAAATTTTCAAAACTCATATCATCATCAGTGATTTACCTTCCTAGGCATCATCAGTATCAATCGCATATCAGAATCAAATCAGGGGCATAGTAGTTGAAACTTTTCAACTAGGGGCAAAATCAAACACAACAAATTTTAAAAGTAGGGTTTCACACATCACTTCAAAGAGGGGAAAAATGTATATGCATAAAATTGGTCATGTCTAATCCTGACATTTAATTAAATATTTTATTATTTAATTAATTCCTCTAAAGTCCTCTACATATGATTAAATTTAATTAATTTAATTATATTGCTCATTCACTTTATTCTTCCACCGTAATTAAATAAATTCACTTTATTTAATTATTTCATATGTCTACTTGATTAATTAAATAAATATCTTTTATTTATTTTAATTAATTATCACCTTTTGAATTTAATTAAGTCTTTTGATTTAATTAAATTTAAAAATTTCTTTTCTCCTATTCAAATCTTTCTTCTAATTAATTAAATATTTTATTTAATTAATTTCATCCACATAAGCAATTTAATTAAATATCTTTATTTAATTAAATATCTTTCATACATTTTTAAATCATAATTAAATATTTTATTTAATTATGAAATCCTCCATTATTCTTCAAATCTTGGGTAAATATTCTATTTTAAGAAAAATCTTCCATGTCACCAATAAATGAATAATTGAATTTAATAATTCATTATTTATCTTCTTCAAAATCTTTCCAAAATCTCACAAAAAGATGATTTTTACAATTCATCTTTATCATCTCATCTTATGTCTTTTTTGAAAAAGGAAACAAAGCTTGCTTTCTGTTTTCTTCTATTTTTCTCTCCAGTCTTATCCATCTTCGACCGTTCGATTTGCCAGGAATTTTCACAGCCATTGATCACCTTAGCCAATTAGAATCCTTTGAAAAATCTATAAATATCTCTGCGAATCCAAGCATTGGTTACCTATAACTTACAACACATACAGATTAGAGATTACTTGCATTCTAGCATTCTAGCATCTTTAGCATTGTCATTATCATCTTTAACTTTCATAGTATCATAATCTTGCATTTTTATAATCATAACACATTAATCTTAGCATAGCATTGCATACATTCATATTCAAATCTCGTTCTCTAGGAAGACCATTTGTTGAGCCTAACATGCAAATCTGAGAGCAAGCTAGAATTGACAAAAACACTGGAGATAGAGGACGATAGGATGACATCAACTACAAAATATTGAGTTTGCATCTCTGTTATTTTAATATTCTATTTTAATTTAATGTTCTATCGGTGTGTTTTGATTTGTTTAATATACATTCGATACACTCTAAAATCGATCACACAGGAAGTAACAAAAGTAGATTTTGTGGAACCCATTTCACACACCTTACAATGGAGGTTAACTTAATTCCAATGAGGTTACTTTGTGGAAGATGACTCAAGGGAGGACCTCATTAGGGTCAATCACTTAGGGTCACTATCTGGAAGTGATTAGGTCATACCATCAAGGCATAACTTAAGACTAAAAACCACTAACCATAACTAAATTAAGTTTCTAATGATTATAATAATCCTTGACTAAATTAATTATCATTTATCATTCATTATAACTTAAATGATAACTAAAGATGCCATTATTTATTTCATAAGAAAATTTGCATCATTTAACTAAATAAAGCAACAATTTTAATCCTTTGATTTGCTCTTAAATTTAATCTACAACTTATAATCACAATAATGATAATTCTATGAAAGCTTCTTCAACATTCTAGTTGAATCCATAGGTTGGTGCACTCAAGCTAAACATATTGCTGAATGAATTTCCCCCCATGCGCTTGTGATGTGTGCACGAGAGGTGATTGCAAGAATCCCCAACCCACCGACTGAGAGACTTATTGTTGGTATGTTTGATGCCAGGGCTACAATCAACAAGAAAACCAAGACTACAAAGGCACTATGTATCTTTAGGGAAGGTATGGATATCAAGGAAATGAATGACTTTTTGGAATATGTAAGTATCAATGGTGATCTGCTATCACCTGTGTAGATAATGAGAGCAATAGAGATGGCTGAAGGTGTTTATACACTGATCTATTGGGAACCATGGCTCAATAATCCCCATAGTTGCTTAATGTAATGATTTTTTATTATAAATAAAGGGAACAACCCCCTTTGGTAATCCTTATTGATCAATATATATACACACACATATATGTATATATATACATGTATTTATCTATATATACATGAATATATAGACGCATCTATAAACATGTATATTATATACATGTATATACACATATACACACACATATATACACATAAGTGGTTTAATAGATGTGATGAAGCATATGGAGCATTGTGTTTTTCTGTATCTCCTAATTTTCTCTTTCATATTGAATCTTTGAATACTCCAAATGAAATATGGAAAAATCTAGAAACTATTTTTGACACTCAAGATTATATTAGAGGTCATATGTTGGGAAATGAACTAATCAGTTTAAGTCCAGGAAACTTCAACACAATTTAGGATTTCTTCACCAACTGAAATCACTAAGGCTATAGCTACAAAATGTGGAATTGATAAGAAAGATAAACAACTGATTTTAAGTATTGTCTCTAAGCTAAGTTCTAAATATTCAGTGTTTGTTTCTACCTTTTATGCTACTAAGGATTCATTTGGGTCAAAACTCACCATTCCATCTTTGGATGATTTTGCTACTTCTCTTACATGAGAACAAGATAAGCTAATCCAGATAGGCACTCTTAAGTATTCTGAGTCACATTCTTTGGTTGCTAGCCATGGAATAAATGAAAAATGCAGACAAAGTGGTGATAAGGATACAAAAAAAAATAGAAAAGAGAAGGATAAGAAATTAGCTACTCCAAAGGTAGCTAGCGAGACCTCTTCAAAAGGCATCAAGTCTAATAAAGAGAAGGTCAAAATTTCCTATTGTAAACGACTAGGTCATGATGAGCACAAATGTTTGAAGAAACAAATAGACCACTTGACACACATTATTGAAAAGAATAATCTCCATGTACCTGATTCCATCATATAATGTTTAGATGAGGGATCTATTGACGAGTGTTTTTTCACTCACCAACATAGAATAAAATACACTAGGTATCCTATCTCCTCTTGAAAGGAAATTCTATTTGATTACTCAAATAAACTAACCCCAAGGCTCTGGTAGTTAGGTCTTGAAAGTGACTTGGATAAATTAGTGAAATGAATGTGATTTTGTTGGTAATCACATCGGGACTTACACTTTCTGAAAAATTGAAAACTTATTTTCTGTACTGAGATTTATATTTCTACCATTCTCTCTTTAACAATTTCCGATTTTCCTAAGATCTAGAATCTCTGAATTGACTTTCCAACTTTTGATTTTTTTGTGTTTTTTGACATTCAATTCAAATAAACTTCAAAATGATTAGGGTTCAGAAGACCTAATTTAACCAAATACTAAAAATGAATTGGAATCAATTGATAATTTCTACAAAACCTAATTTTGTTTCACTGGCTTAACACAACTACACAAAATAGATGCAATATTTAATGCTGATCTTAAAATTTTCATATTACAAATCCTTCATTAAATCCATCAAGTCAATGTAATTTAATCAATAACTTATAATTGAACTTAAATGTAAAAAATGGCTTAGACTAACCATACACTGAAACTTACAATCAACAAGAGTCAAATGATATGAACCTAGAACTTCGTCAATATCAACTCCAAAAAAACTTCAGATAACTAAACTAATTTTAAAAGATGAATCCAGAGTAGACACATGCAATGATTCTAACATTCAAAACTGAACACAAAATGATTCATGAAAAATGAACTCCTATATTAATTTTGGTAGTATTTTGGCAACTATAAGTTCTCCCTCTTTTACGATGGAAAAGGCACAACCTTTTATAGATTTTCAAATATAAATGAAAGGCTAAGATCTATTCTAAATCAAAGAATCATATCTATCCAAACTAGGGTGGTTAAGGTAGGGCGGTTTACATTTATATTTAATATTGGAGGTGCAATAAATATTTGCAAAATATTCCATTTTTCCCCAATTTAAAATTCTGTTACAAACTTGATCTTGACATCTATCCTTATTTAAAAAATCCAAATAAATCCTTATTCATGATCCCCAAAACACTTTGCATAGCTGGCACATACTTTGACATAGATTCTAATGTGGACCAACATTAAATTCTGGGCTACATTTATATTTAGTTTAATTTAGTTACAATATCCTCTAGACTTTCTCCTGGCATCTGGGGGATACACAATACCTAGGACAACCAACATTGACACAAATCAATATGCAGGTCCCCTTTTGATTTTTTTAATCTCCTTCCAAGAATAATTTTATGATAGCTCCTTCAAAAGCTAAAGCTTTATCTCAAGAATCTAAAAATCAAATACCATAATTATTAGCTCACATGTTGAAAATCCAATCCTTAAAAAATCAAAATTAAGCTTGAATAATTTTTTTCAAGATTTCAACTCCATCATGGAATTTTGGGTTTTTGAGGTAGAAATGAAGAAAATGTAAAACCATAGGGATACTCTCACCCTAGGATTTTAATGGTGTCTTGGAGGCCCTTTTCTATAACATTTCATTTAAGATTTGAGGTAGCAAGGGTTTGATGAATTTGGACAAGGTATAATATTGACTTGCAACTTGAAAGGTGAGTCAACTTGAAAGGTCAGTAAATGTTAAAATAAGATACAAAATGTGGAATTGATAAGAAAGATAAACAACTAATTTTAAGTATTTTCTCTAAGCTAAGTTCTAAATATTCAATGTTTGTTTCTACCTTTTATGCTACTAAGGATGCATTTGGGTCAAAACTCACCATTTCATCTTTGGATGATTTTGCTAATTCTCTCACACGAGAACAAGATAAACTAATCCAGATGGGCACTCTTAAGTCTTCTAAGTCACATTCTTTGGTTGCTAGCCATGGAACAAATGAACAATGAGTACAAAGTGGTGATATGGATAAAAAAATAATAATAGAAAAGAGAAGAAGGATAAGAAATTAGCTACTCCAAAGGTAGCTAATGATACCTCTTCAAAAGGCATCCATTCTAAGAAAGAGGTCAAAATTTCCTATTGTAAATGACCAGGTCATGATGAGCACAAATGTTTGAAGAAACAACTAGACCACTTCACACACATTATTGAAAAGAATAATCTCAGCGTACTTGATTCCATCAGATAATGTTCAGATGAGGGATCTATTGACGGGTGTTTTTGCACTCACCAACATAGAATAAAATACAGTAGGTATCCTATCCTCTTGAAAGGAAATTCTATTTGATTACTCAAATAAACTAACCCCAAGGCTCTGGTAGTTAGGTCTTGAAAGTGAATTGGATAACTTAGTGAAATGAATGCAATTTTACTGGTAATCACATTGGGACTTATGCTTTCTGAAAATTGAAATCTTCTTTTCTGTACTGAGATTTATATTTCCACCATTCTCTCTTTAACAATTTCTTATTTTCCTAAGATCTAGAATCTCTGAATTGACTTTCCAACTTTTGATCTTTTTGTATTTTCTGATACTCAATTCAAATAAACTTCAAAAGGATTAGGGTTCAAAAGACCTAATTTAACCAAATACTAAAAATGAATTAGAATCAATGGATAATTTCTACAAAACCTAATTTTGTTTCACTGGCTTAACACAACTACTCAAAATAGATGCAATATTCAATGCTGATCTTAAGATTTTCATATTACAAATCCTTCATTAAATCCATCAAGTTAATGTAATTTAATCAATAACTTATAATTGAACATAAATGTAAAAAATGGCTTAGACTAACCATACGCTGAAACTTACAATCAACAAGAGTCAAATGGTATGAACCTAGAACTTCATCAATATCAACTCCAAAATTTTTTTAGATAAATAAACTAATTTTAAAAGATGAATCCAGAGCAGACACATGCAATGATTCTAACATTCAAAACTGAACACAAAATGATTCATGAAAAATGAACTTCTATATTAATTTTGGTAGTATTTTGGTAACTATAAGTTCTCCCTATTTTACAATGGAAAAGGCACAACCTTTTATAGATTTTAAAATATAAATGAAAGGTTAAGATTTTTTGGTATGTGGCAACTGATCATGCTATATTATACACCCCAGCATGTATCCTCATTGGGGTCCAGGGCCGGCAGCCCCTGAGAATTTTTTTTTATTCCTATTTTTTTTCGCGTCATCACCGAGAAAGGAAAAATCACCGAAAAAGAAAAAATGACTTTGTAAAACCCTTATTTTGGAAGCTTCTAAAAAGGTTGTTATAAGGGGTTGGGATGGGGGTTACAAGATGTAGAAAAAGGCGATTATTCACGAGATTGTAATAAGTTTTTCACTAGATAATAAAATCATTGGATGGCTACGGTTTTGTGGATGTAGCCCGGATTGGGTGAACCACATTAAATTCTCTGTGTTGTCTTTTTTCTGCTATAATTTTATGTGTTTTATTTCTCTGTTTTATTGATCAAATCTACATTTAACTATTAGATATCTGCCTTCTAACCCTAACAAGATCTATTCTAAAACAAAGAATCATATCTATCCAAACTAGGGTGGTTAAGGTAGGGCGGTTTACATTTATATTTAATATTGGAGGTGCAATAAATATTTGCAAAATATTCCATTTTTCTCTGATTTAAAATTCTATTACAAACTTGATCTTGACATCTATCCTTATTTAAAAATTCAAAATAAATCCCTATTCTTGATCCCCAAAACACTTTGCATAGCTGGCATATACTTTGACATAGATTCTTATGTGGACCAACATTAAATCTTGGGCTACATTTAATATTTAGTTTAATTTAGATACAATCTCCTCTAGAATTTCTCCTGGCATCCTGGGGATACACAACATCTAAGACAACCAACATTGACACAAATCAATATGCAGGTCCCCCTTTGATTTATTGAATCTCCTTCCAAGAATAATTTTATGATAGCTCCTTCAAAAGTTAAAGCTTTATCTCAAGATCCTAAAAATCAAATACCATAATTATTAGCTCACATGTTGAAAATCTAATCCTTAAAAATCAAAATTAAGCTTGAATATTTTTTTTGAAGATTTCAACTCCGTCATGGAATTTTGGCTTTTTGAGGCAAAAATAAAGAAAATGTGAAACCCTAGGGATCCTCTCACCCTAGGATTTTAATGGTATCTTGGAGGCCTTTTTCTATAACATTTCATTTAAGATTTGAAGTAGTGATGGTTTGATGAATTTGGACAAGGTATAAGATTGACTTGCAACCTGAAAGGTGAGTCAACTTGACCTTGACCAAACTTGGAATGGAATTGGGAATGAAATGAAATGAAATGACTAGGATAATGATGGAATTGACTATTTAGATGTAAAAATAGTAGATTCGGAAAGCCACCGAGAAATTTAGACTTCAAAAATAGACTGAGCAAATGATATGAATTTGGAGCTAATTTCTGAGGACCAAGTTGCCCTGGGAGACTATATCCCAATAGATGAATTCTAGATATGATTTCACAGTCCTATGATGCCGGATCTATGCCTTTTTTCCCACTTGTTGCATTGTTGGATCTTTTTTAGATGCAGAGATAGTTGAGTTTCTGTAAGTTGTCAAGGTGTATGGTTTGAATGCAACAATGAAAAATTGACCTTCAAACTTCTCCCAATCTTCTTCATATATGAAAACTGTACATTCAAAGAGAGAGGAAGGGTTGTGCCTTATAGGGGCTTTCCTTAGTCAAATCCCATGTTAGTGTTTCTACTTCCACAATGGAAATGCCAATGAAAGAGAGCCTATCCTTTTGAGGGATAAGGCTAAATGGAAAATGAATGATGAATCAATAATGGACTGCAAGTCACCACCCAAAAATTGCTTCCTTGAAGGACCAAAGTCATACAAAATTTCCTCAAGGCTTGATTGTTGTTGGCTTGATTTTCTTGAAGACCTACAAGGGTTAGATATCACAAACAATATAACATAAACATGAAAAAACTCACATAAAATTTGACATGATGATTTGATCTTAAATTGTTGCAATAAATCTTCTCTTGACTACTCTTGACTTTCTTGATAATGCTCTTGATAATAATTCTTGCTTAAATCTCTTGTTAGTTTTCAAATGGTGAAATAACTAGGTATTTATACACACATATTCTAATTTATTTAAAATTAAATTCCATCAATTGAATTTGGACATTTGATATTCAAATAATAAAATGCCACCTTTGACATATTCAATTTTGGAGGTTAAATAGGGGGACTTAGTCACCTTAGGCGACTAGGTCCCATCCTTATTTTGTGGGACTTAAGGTGTCAGGGGAAAAATATTAAATGAGTGTATTGGTTTTCTATATGCAATTTGTTAGTAAATGTTAAAATAAGATACAAAATGCATAATTTAGGAAATTAGTTGTACAATTAGGTCCATACACTTAGGGGGGAGAAAAACATAGTATGAACTTAGGCTCAGATTCACACTAAAATAGAAAATATGTGAAGAGGGGTTCAATTATCCCAATGTTGAAAAGATAAGGTGATAATGATTCTAGGAGGAGTGTACAAGCCACCAGGATTCAAGATCCCATGACAAACCAACATAAGCACAAAGAAACACACATGTATGTAATGCAACACGACAACATGTACACAAACATACAAAATGCCAACCCAAAATGCAAGGAGGGTATGCATATCACAGAATAGCAAGCTATGTTATGCTAGGATCCATACCCAAAGGCATTCATGACTCACAACCTAATTTTTTTTGATATTTTCTAGGTGAATCACAAACCAAAGGTACCATGAGCTAGTGAAGTCCAATATTCACTAGGTGAGCCCCCAAGACAAAGTAGAAAAATGAGAAACACACAAGGACTAGTGAGGAATAATTTTCAATAGGTGTGTACCCATGTAAACTATACCAAGAATTATACTCCTTGATGATTATAATAAGGTACTACACAAATAATCAAAATGCTATGCCAATGCATCACTAAGTCCAATGTGTATGAACAAAGTGAAGTAAAATACCATTGTTGTAAGGGAAAATGGAGGGCATCTCATAGAAACTCCAAACAATAGTGCCTTCAGTAACTTTCATTTCGATTAGGTTGCCTCAAAGACATGTACAACTATGTCCTAAAGCGGAAACAAACATAGTTTATTTCCCACATTAATCCTTCTGAGAGAAGCACATGTAAATTCAACAGCAAGCAACAACATAGATGAAAGATAAGACAAAAAACTAGAAAAAATAGATTTACGTGGGGAAAATACTTTCAGATAAAAAACCCCACACTCCAAAGATCGAGCCATTGTATTATTCAGCAACAGATGGTTACAATACAATTTCAGGCTCATAGCCTTTACAGAGATTACATCTTGTTCATTCTGGATACGACTTGGTAGCAAACTCTCCCTGAGAGATCAACCATGGCATTCATGATCAGGAGAGATTCCAGCAGCATAACTTTGCCTCTACTTCAGCCTCATGGCTTTGGCCTTTTAGCCAGCCACTCGGTCCTCTCTCTATCGCTCCTCTTGTTCTCTCTTCGGCTCTCACCAACTCTTTCTGTACACACTCTTCAAAATGTCCAATGCATACATATATGCATTCGTTCTCAAACAACCTCTGTGAATCGGTTTGCTTCCAACTGTCGAATCAAAACTATCGAATCATCCAGCTCAGCATCATAGATGTTTCCACTCCTGTGTAGATTTTTCCTTACATACAGTTTAGCTCCAATGTCGCAACTGTTGAAAAAATCCAACTGCCAACCATTTGAATTCGCTTCCTCTGATTGGTCCACGAGACACCACATAGGATGGTCAAATGGTCAACGAAACATTCAACTGAGTTCGCATGTCGGTGAGACACAAGAAGTGTCTCACCGATGCTCAATGGCTTCATATCGATATCGGCGTAAGTCCCAATAGTCAGCAAGACGTTATAACGAAAGCCACAAGTCATACCGAAACCACCGACATCTAATGCATTCCTATTGGCAAGAGATCTCTCATCGAAAAGACTCATACCAATGCTCACAAGTCACATCGATTTCAACTTTGCGTTCGGCAAGACTTTTTCGTTCGCCAAGAGGTTTCGCCGAGTCTCCTCAAGTTTCACTGAAGCACCTGATAGTTGGCAAGACATTCATCTTTTGCCAAGACTTTACTCTGAGAAAACATGTCTTACCGAGTCGGCAAGACTATTGTCTTTCTTCGAGACGTCACATCGAGCACTCATGTCTTATCGAGTCGGCGAGACATTTGACCTTCACAAAGACCTTTCATCGAGCGAACATGTCATACTGACCTCAACTTTCTATTCAGTGAGACAATCACCTTTCGCCAAGACATCACACTGAAGCTTACAAGTCACACCGAAGTGTTCATCAGTCGACAAGACATACTGCTATCGCCAAGACATCATAGCCTATTGGCAAGAGTTTCCTCATCGGAAAGACTTCTTACTTAGACTTCCAAGTTACCCCGATGACTCCAACTCAAAGCTATCATTGAGACATTACTCCGAAACAAGCCTTTCGGCCAAGGGTCTCTCTAACACTGCTTGTCGCTCAGAGTCTTACCGAACCCACCATTACCTATCGGCAAGACATCACCCTGTTGCAAAGACTTCATATCGAACCCTTATGTCACACCGATGACCCGAAAGCAACACTGTCGGTGAGACTTTCCAAGTCGCCAAGACTTCATCCCGAAACACATGAGTTTCTCTGATGACTCTAGAAGATAACTATCGGTGAGACATTCATATCGGTAATACCTCATACCGAAACATAACCCTTTCGGCCAAGTCTCCTCGATATCTGATATACACCAACTATCAGCCAGACATCTCCCAGTCGCCAAGTCTTCCTATCGATAGGAGCAAGTCATACCGATTATCACATCGGCCAGATAGACCAAAGGTCATGCCAATATTGACAAGACTTCCTATCATCGCTAAGACATCATTCTGATAGTCCAGGTTACGCCAAAGGTTTTAGATGCCGATCGCCAAGACATTCAGGAGGTCACAGCTGCAGTCCAATATCAACTAGCAGATTGGCCAGACATCTCCTCAATCCCACTAAAATTGCTCACAAGAGGTTTTAGCATGTGGGATTGAGGCACACAATTCCAACAATCTCCCACTTGACAAAGATCACACAGGCACCTCCAAAGCAACCAAAAACTAAGATCACACTAGCTCCACTAGTTTAGACCCCGCAACACTCAAGCCACCCAATCAATAGGATTCCATAGATTCAGTCCACCAGACAATTTGCAACCAAGACCAGGCATCCAACTGCAACTCACTGTCCAACGAAGCAACCAAAATGCAACCAATCACAGCCTTCTAGGAAACCACATAGACCTCAAACATGCTCTCGTGCTCCATCAAGAATTCTGCACCAACATCCAACATGTCCACCATTTAGGCAATAAACCCTATAATCTTTCAACATGCCACCTGTGGAAGAAAGATTCAAGCCAAGGTGAATAAGCACCATTCCAATGAACACAAGCAAAAGATCCCAGTGATATCATCAATGAGATACCGTTACCACTTCACTGTGCTCAAATGCTATGCAAAAGTAATATCAACTTCAAAGCTTCAAACAGAACACATCAGTGAAGTCATTCTCCAGAAATAAGACAAAAAAACCAGCTAGAACAACAATCAGACTGACTGCCTGCATCCAACTGATAAACCCAAGCGACTGAAAATAGCACCCATAGCTCATGCTATTCCATCCAATCACACATACCTCATAGGTATCAACATTAGTAAAATTATGCCAAACCATAATCAACTCATTAACAACATATACAAGCTCCAAGTGCCAACCAGTCAAAGAAGACAAGACACATACAGGAACTCCCACTGCCTGAGTAATCTAGATCTGAAAGATCAAAAGGCATCGCAAGTCTACCAATAAAAACACATAGAACATGTGACCATGTAGTACCAAGGAAATATCCACAATGATGTGCACAACCTGCAACAAACTGCTACAAGAAACATTTCTCTCACCACAAACCTTCACGGCCATAGAGAGAAGCCCTGCACATCATATTCTTGTAGAACATCCTCCTACATACATTTCTAATAGCTAGTTGTGCCAAGAATGATCTTCTTCACAACCCAAAAGAGAAGCTTTAACAACATCCATCCATTCAATCACCAAGATCAAACTAATTTAAAAAACAACATGGATGTAAGCATCTCAAAGAAGATCAAGCTAGTTCATTCCCCATTTCAGGAAATCAGCCCATACAACATCTCCTACCAATTCTCATAAGTAACAAGGAGATAAAACAAGCTGTACAACTTCCACTATGAATCCTCCAGAACCATTAGACAACAATTCAAAATCCATATCATGAAAGTGAACAAAAAAAAAACACACCTGAAAAATATAATGGGCCAAATACCTCTCAGATAAACTATCGAGTAGACCAAGAGTGAGAACAAGAATACTCCAAGATATACAAGTCATCATGACTAATCCAAGATTAATCTCCTCATAGGTCTCTTATTGAACTTACGTTCAACCAAGATGTAGCCTTCTTGGACTTTCACACCATTGTCAAAGCTCCAATCATCTGAATCAGGAACTTATCATGACACCATGATCTACATATCCCCTTAGGAGATACCATGCTTCAAGTGACTTCACCATGGTCTAATGTACAATTCACAATGCCAAAAAACTCCAGTGCACTAGGAGTATACCATGACATACAACAAATAGACTCAAAAAACTAATATCACCTGTCAAGCACCACCAACACCTCAGCCAAAGACTCCAAGTGTCCTCCATGGTTCCAAGATATTGCACATCTTCATAATAATGTCCATGCAAATGTGAAAGAATGCTTCTGTAGCAACAAGATCCAAAGAAACATTTCCAACACTAAAGAAGACCATTCACCACCATGTGATAAACCCACAGTCACTGCTAGAGCTCCCACTAAAACGTGACATCCGAGCTCTCCAAGCATCATGACCAACTGCTTCAAGTTACCATAATCGACCATTTAGGTACTCAAGAATATCCATCCTCTCATCTCAAAACAATCACACCAATGCACAAGTGACCACAGACAAGGCCAGCTAACAAGTCTGCACCATCAATGAATCAACCTCGTGGATAAAGATAGTCCACATCCAAGTTATCTCATTTCAGCCAATGGGTAGCTAATCCACCAACCGCATAACTCGTAGATCACAAAAATTGAACATGCAAACCCGTTATCGCATTGGAAATTGAGATATCAAAGAGGATAACCATGTAGACAACATGACTCAAACACCAAATCACACCAAACCTAATTTTCCAAGCATGTCTACAATGAGCACCATAATCAAGGAACCTACAAGAACCACCACAAGAATGCTGTGTGACAAATCAGGTACCAAAACTCCCATGTAGAGAAGAAAACACACCTCCTCAAACCATGCACAAAGCATGCATGCAGAACTACAACTATCTCATCCAGCAACACCCCAAAAGCTAGGGTCTAGAAAATAGTTTAACAACAGCTCCACATGACCACAAGTTTTGCTTAATCATGTAAAACCTACAAAACTACAGAGCCATGCAAGTACAAAACATCCTTAGAAAGAAAATAGCAGTTTAGGAAATCCAGGCCTCTATCAGGCCAAATCTAAACCACCAACATGTACATGCATCTGAGAAAGAGAGAAAAGGCCATTCCAGAAGATTGCAAATCATCTAATGATTAACTTCATAGCCTTTATGTATTCGAGGTTAACAGGAAACCGTGCCTTCCAACAACAGGAAACACCACCTAGCATAAGCACTCTCCTCCATGGCTGAGAAACAAACTAGGCTTTTCCATATTATCAAGGAGTCTTTCACACTGACACCCAATATGAAAGCTTTATTGCTACATAGCCACAGAGCAAAGAAATCCACCTCATACACCAAGGTTATACTGCTACCAACTAGGAGACACATATCACAAAAAAACAACATGATCAACTCACTTTTCCATCTCCACCATCCTTCAAGCTACGTGCTGTCTCTGAATATCACAAGACTTCCACTTCACCAAAGGATCAATCAATCAGTTCATTCCTCCAGATTTCCTCCAGCCCAACAAGCTGAGAAATATTCACAGGAGAAATACCCAGAACCAACGACCAGAAGAAGGCTCTGATACCACTTTGAAGGGAAATTGGAGGGAATCTCATAGAAACTCCAAACAGTAGTGCCTTCAATAACTTTAATTTCGATTAGGTTGCCTCAAAGACACGTACAATTATGTCCTAAAGCGGAAACATACACAATTTATTTCCCACATTAATCCTTCTGAGAGAAGCACATGTAAATTCAACAAGCAACAACATAGATGAAAGATAAGATAGAAAACCAGAACAAATAGATTTACGTGGGGAATATCCCTTCCACTAAAAAACCCCACACTCCAAAGATCAGGCCATTGTATTATTCAGCAACAGACAGTTACAATACAATTTCAGGCTCATAGCCTTTACAGAGATTACATCTTGTTCATTCTGGATACGAACTGGTAGCAAACTCTCCCTGAGAGATAAACCATGGCATTCATGATCAGGAGAGATTCCAGTAGCATAACTCTGCCTCTGCTTTGGCCTCATGGCTTCGGCCTTTCAGCCAACCACTCGGTCCTCTCTCTATCGCTCCTCTTGTTCTCTCTTCGACTCTCACCGACTCTTTCTGTACACACTCTTCAAAACGTCCAATGCATACATATATGCATTCGTTCTCAAATAGCCTCTGTGAATCAGTTTGCTTCCAACTATCGGACCACAATTATCGAATCATCCAGCTCAGCATCGTAGATGTTTCCACTCCTGTGTAGATATTTCCTTGCATACAGTTCAACTCCAATGTCGCAACTGTTGAAAAAATCCAACTGCCAACCATTTGAATTCACTTCCTCTGATTGGTCCATGAGACACCACATAGGATGGTCAAATGGTCAATGAAACATTCAACTGAGTTCACATGTCGGTGAGACACAAGAAGTGTCTCACTGATGCTCAATGGCTTCATATCGATATCGGCGTAAGTCCCAATAGTCAGAAAGATGTTATAACAAAAGCCACAAGTCATACCGAAACCACTGACATCCAATGCATTCCTATTGGCAAGAGATTTCTCATCAGCAAGACTCATACCGATGCTCACAAGTCACATCAATTTCAACTTTGCCATCGGCAAGAATTTTTCGTTTTCTAAGAGGTTTCGCTGAGTCTCCTCAAGTTTCACCGAAGCACCTGATAGTCAGCAAGAAATTCATCTTTTTCCAAGACTTTACTCCGAGAAAACATGTCTTATCGAGTCGGCAAGACTTTTGTCTTTTGCCTAGACCTCACATCGAGCACTCATGTCTTACCAAGTCGGTAAGACATTTGACCTTCGCCAAGACCTTTCACTGAGCGAACATGTCATACTGACCTCAGCCTAGACCTCACATCGAGCACTCATGTCTTACCAAGTCAGTAAGACATTTTACCTTCGCCAAGACCTTTCACTGAGCGAACATGTCATACTGACCTCAGCTTTCCATTCGGTGAGACAATCGCCTTTCACCAAGACATCACACCGAAGCTTACAAGTCACACTGAAGTGTTCAGTCGGTAAGACATTTGACCTTCGCCAAGACCTTTCACCGAGCGAACATGTCATACCGACCTCAGCTTTCCATTTGGTGAGATAATCGCCTTTCGCCAAGACATCACACCGAAGCTTACAAGTCACACCGAAGTGTTCATCAGTCGGCAAGACATACTACTATCACCAAGACATCGCAGCCTATCAGCGAGAGTTTCCTCATCGGGAAGACTTCTTATTGAGACTTCCAAGTTACCCTAATGACTCCAAGTGAAAGCTATTGGCAAGACTTCGGCTATCACTAAGACATCACTCCGAAACAAGCCTTTCGGCCAAGGGTCTCTCCGACATTGCTTGTTGCTCAAAGTCTTACCGAACCCACCATTACCTATCGGCAAGACATCACCCTATCGCCAAGACTTCATATCGAACCCTTATGTCACACCGATGACCCAAAAGCAACATTGTTGGTGAGACTTTCCAAGTCGCCAAGACTTCATCCCGAAACACATGAGTTTCTCCGATGACTCTAGAAGATAACTATCGGTAAGACATTCATATCGGTAAGACCTCATACCGAAACATAACCCTTTCGGCCAAGTCTCCCTGATATCCGATAGACACCAACTGTCGGCCAGACATCTCCCAGTTGCCAAGACTTCCTACCGATAGGAGCAAGTCATACCGATTATCACATCGGCCAGACAGACCAAAGGTCATGCCGATATCAGCAAGACTTCCTATCATCTCCGAGACATCATTCCGACAGTCCAGGTTACGCTGAAGGTTTCAGATGCTGATCACCAAGACATTCAGGAGGTCACAACGACAGTCCATGATCAACTAGCAGATCAGCCAGACATCTCCCTAGTCTCACCGAAATTTCTCACAAGAGGTTTCAGCCAGTGGGATTGAGGCACACAATTCCAACAATTGTATGCCACCACCTCAAAGTAATTTCAAAACACCATGCTGTGAGAAATTGCTTTAAGGTAGAAAAATGATAAATTCCATGCAATAAAGATCATAAGAGATTATTTAGAAAGCCCTATGCCAATGATATATTTCAAAATGAAGCTGCTCATGATAAAGAGTTTCCCCCAATGCAATAAAACAAACAACACAAAATATGAATACATAAGGGATCCATAGATTCGAGGTTAGTATACATCTTTTCTACAATAAATGTAAATGAGCTCAAAACTGACATCATTCCCCAAATACACGTGAAAAAATGAACACAATGGAAGAATGACACATAGAGAGAGAAAAAAAACTTTTGGGTTAATATGGAAGAGACCTAAATGTCTCCATGCCTTGCATCATCCCCTAAAGGAAAACACAAGAAAAATACAAAAGAAAATGTTTATGATATTATAAAGAATAATAGAGATACAAATAGAAGAATGTCATGATAGATTCATTTCCTTTGTATCCTTATGCCAATGAAGCAACACGGGTCCTCCAAAGAAAAATCATAACCATAAAGACACCAAGCAACATAGCATGGGAGATCACATAACATGCAAGAAAATACAAATAACACATAAAGAAAACACAAAGGAGTGCCACACACATGAGCCGATCTAAAGAAAATCGTCTGCATCCCAATCTTGCTCATCATATATGAAAGGTAGAAAGCTAGTCAAAGTGACTACATAAGTGCCATACTAGGAGAATCACCAGGTTCAACACATGGTGAGTCACTCTCATCAGGAGAGTCATCATGGTTGCCCCCATCTAAATCCATAGACTTTGAAAACAATAAAGATAGTTCTTTATGCACTTGTTCATCAATTTTAACCTCCTCATTTTCATCCAAGTTTATCACAATGGGAGGTTTAATGACAATGCCAATTGTATGTTCTTGTTTCATTATTTGTTTTGGTTGAGACATGTAAGGTTCAATACCATGCTTTGGTGAAATTTTTAATTCATCTTGATTTGTTTGTATAGGAGTTTGATCATTAGGTAATGTTTTTTTCTTTTCTTCCAATTGACAAGAAATAGCATGATGTCTACGCCTACATTCTTTAGCATTTCTATTTCTTCTTGTTTGGTTTTGAATTTGTGAAGGGGTAAGAGTGGGTTTCTCAACCATTGGTCTCTTTTCTTCCCTTGGGGGATGAATTGAAGTGACCATAGGGGGTTGGGAAGCTGCTATCTCCTTAGGTCTGTAACTTGTTTTTATTTTTGTGGCACAAAGGTAATATTCTGATTGTCTCTTGGTCTCTTGTAAAATATAGGTGGAGGAGCTCTAGAATAAATACCTTATAAATTTGGAAGAACATTTTCTTTGGGAATGGGTTCATCCACAACTTGTGGGGTGGCATGAACAACTATAGCCTTATCATTCTTAGGAATATTGCTAAGAGATAATTATGTTATGTGCTTTGCCTTAAATTTTTGATATGACCTAAAAAAGAAGTCTTCACAAGGTTTAATTGGTTCCATGGGTTGAGGCCAAAAAAATCCAAGGAAAAGTTTCCACAAGAAGCCAAAGGATTAGACCCACTACAGTGCACTGTGTATATATGATTTTAAAATGGGAACTTTATGCTCTTGTGGATAATTGATGGGATGAAATTCATGGAGCATAGACATGGCTAACCTAGCCTCACACAAAATTGGTCTAATGTTGGGATGATAGAGAATGATATAGTAGAAGGGGAAAGTCAAGTATAGCAAACTTAAATTATGCACAACGACCACCAATTGTTAGAAATAAGCTTAAATCCCCAATCAAGCTATATCATAAAAATTGACATAAAAAGTTAAATGCAAAAAAACAAAAATTATATTATACTTCCGTGCCATCATTGATTTAATTCCATTGCCCTTCTCTTCCTTGATTTGTGAGATTTGAAGTGTTGCTCTCAGATTTTGGAGTGCACAATTGATTGGCTTAAGACAATAGCTTCAGAAAAGATTTGAAGATAGAGGTTAGATAAAAAGAGAGATTGAAACTCAAATTTATAGACCAAGAGATGGTGAATCAGACAGACGAGATCAAATAGAGAATGAATGGTTGAGATCAAATGAGAAAAAATCAATGAGAAAGTTGCTCATTTTTGAATTTGAAATTAGGGGAAATTGATTGGAGAAATTTATGGGAGTGGAGGAAAAATTAATGGGTGGAAGAAGATTTCAAAATTAGTGGAAGTGTAAGAAATCAGATTTCAAAAATTATGGCCATTTGTAAGAGTTAGAATTTCAAAATTAGAGGAGATTTGTAAGAGTTAATTTCAAAAATTAAAATAAATGAAAATTCATTTATTTTCAAAATGATGAATAATTAATTAAATTAAATAATTTAATTAATTATGGAAGAACATTAGGTTAGTAAGATTAAATAAATTAAAATATTTATTTAATCAAAGAGGGTATTAGATTAGGGATTGAATAGGGATTAAATAATTAAATAATAATTATTTAATTAGATGAATGATGAAATGGAGGACATTAGTTCAATTAAATAATAATAAAAATTTATTTATGAGCATGTGAAGAAGAAGACAAATATTAGGGTTTAGATGAAATTAGGGTTAGATGGAGAATTAGTCAGTTAATATCATCGTAGGCTTAGGACAATTTTGAGCATCTAAATTTCCCCCCTCTTTGAGACAATGTGATTTTGAGTGTTGTCTCAAAGAAAAAATTAAGAGAAATTTTAATCAGGTCCTACCTAGCATGCCCCATTGAAAGTGGGATAATATTATGCCCCCTCAGGAAATTTGGCAAAAAATCTAAAAAATTGAGCCAAATTTATTGATAAGATAGAAGAAAAGGTTAGTAAGAAGTGAAGAATGGTTAGCTAGATCGATATTAGATGTGGAGAAGATTGATTGATTAGGATAGAATGGATTGAAGAAATATTAAGAAAGGAAGAATAGTTAGTAAGATGAATGGATTAAAAAATGGATTGATGAATAAGTCATATTGAGCCTTGATAAGTGCACATATATCATCATTGAGTGTTTTTTATTTTGCAAGGGGATGATGTACACTAAGGTATAGAAGGACCATGGTGCGAAATGTGATCCCTTTGTGTAGACAGACACATTGCAGACAAGGAGTGTCATGAATCAGAATAGGAATTTAGTTGTTGTAGCCATATTGTCAAGACAAACCACAAACCAAATTCAAAGAGAAAAATTCATGATCCATCCTCACTCCTCTAATCACTTGTGGATATCCTCGAGTAGCATTGGAACATGATAAAAAATAAATTAGGTAAAAGATAAGAAAAACTAGACCAAATGAGTCAACAATCATTTAGATCTTCTTGCCAAAGACAAAGAATGATAGAAAGAGTCTAGCTTCAGGAATGAAGCACCTTGTATAAGACACCTAGTTTGGTTTTAAGGAATGCAACAACCTGTATAAGACAAAAGACAAGAGAAAAAGATGAATGATAAAGATGGGAAATTGATCAGGTAGGCATGAGGGATAGTTCGATAGTTTTTCTATTGTTTCATGATTTGTTAAGCTTAGTGTTTTGAGAGATGCTCTCTTTGTATCCAGTCAAAGTATCAATTTTAGCAAAGAGAAAAATTTATTATGGAAGATGGATAGTTGATTGTGAAAGATGGATAATTGGGTGTGATAGGATTTATCATGTGTTATGGATTGTTTATTATGGGAGGTGGATTGATTATTATGGAAGGTATATTATAATTATTGTGACAAATGTATGTGAAGGATACACACAAGCAAGCAAGCAAGCAAGCAATCAAGAAAGAAAGCAAGAAAGCAAGCAAGCAAGCAAGCAAGCAAGCAAGCAAGCAAGCAAGCAAGCAAGCAAGCAAGCAAGGAAGCAAGCAAGCAAGCAAGCAAGCAAGCAAGCAAGCAAGCAAGCACACACACGGATATAAAGACACACATGATCTTTCCCCTAGTCAAGCTGAAAACCAATGGATTGGTGATGATGATAATGATGATGATAAAATTGTTGATATGGGAAGGACACATCCTAAAAACAACATGAGGATAGGGAGAAACATATCTCGATAATGATAATGAGACTAAAGGATCAAGGTTTGTAGCAAGTCTAGGAACAAAACCAAGGAATATTTTCAATAATATGCTAGATTGCATAACAAGTTTGCATGAATTAGGATTGTCGCATTTGGATGGACTAACCTTAGGATTGGATGGGATTATGGAGGGATGTTGGATAGATGGATTGGATGCTTAGAACCAATGATAAGGGAAAACCAAGCCTTGTGATATGGATGAAAGGATAATGGATTGCTTTGGTAAAGGATAGGAGACATGAGGATTATTGTATGGAGGATTTAGGATATGATCTCCAAGGACTATGTTGCATAAGAATAACATGTTTTACCCAATAGATGGGCTTGGATAGTGTTATGTAGGAAATGACATGATATTTTATGGATAATGATAAATGATTGACATGTCAAGAGTTTTCCTAAAGCATGCTTTATGTTTGTGCCCCAATCCTTATCAAGATCAAGTTGAGTAGGGAATATAGATGGAAACGATATGGATTGGATAGACAGATGAAAATGATAAGGATTGGATAGATGGAAATATCTTGAGAAAGGAATGGTAGATGAGACAACTTGCTCTGAAGTGTAATGGTTCGTGCATAGATAATTTATTGTATGTATGATGTTTGTTTGCTAGGTTTTCATCATGGTACTTATCCAAAGTGCCACCAAAGTGGTTTTCAATATTGATTTTTTTTTTCTCTTTACTATATTTTTTTATATTTTTCAAAATTTTTAATTTTTTTTTGATGTCACACAAGACGCCTGTTTGCCCAGTTTTCATCAAGGCGACAATTTTTTTTGTTTTTTTTTTGTATTTTTGATATTTTTGAATGGCTTTGATGCCTTAGATGATCACTGATTATTCTGAATCCTTGATGGTGCTGATGTAGAGACTGGTGCCATGATATGCCAATAGTGACCTCTATGTAGGAGTTGCCTTGTCAAGATCATGGCACTTGCATACAACTGATGAATGTCATTGTGATCCTTTCTAATACTAGGGTTGGCCTTATTAAAATACACACATTGTGATATAGTTCCATGTGAGTCCTTAAGATAAAGAGTTTCTACCAAGACGTGATAGATTTATGAAGTAGGATTTTTAGACTTCAAGCGAGTTGTTGGATTATGATGGATAATGGTATATGTAGATGGATTATTTGAAAGTTTGGATGTAGGAATTTTTATTTTCCAAACTTGGAATGGTGGATGATGAAGTTTGGAATTTTGATTGGGATAGTGTTTGCAACCAACACTTTTATATGCCTTATGTGATGACCATTTTGAAGGAAGTGGACATTTTTTATATGTGGGAGACCTCTTTTTTTTGTGGCTCCACTTTTTGATTGAACATTGAATTTGGAATTTTTTCTTTACTTGATCCATTTTTCTTTAGGATCCATTTTAATTTAATTTGTCCACTTGGATTTTTGTTTGATTTAATGGCCTTTGATATTTGATTTTGGACTTTGTATTCATATAATTTTATTTTTATTGGCTCCAATTGATAGGCTTAAGATATTGGGAATGATGGTTTTTGATGTGGATGGAAGGAGTGTTGGTAGCAACCTTATGATAAGGACTACTCATGGACCCTATTTTAATGTTTGTATTAGATAAAGTTTCCCCCAATATCATGGAGGTATCACTAACATTATTTGATTTTCTGATTGGAGAATAACCAAGACCTTGATGTCTAGGATTTGCATGGAGTTGTATTGGTTCTAGGATGCCTTGCTCATGTAGGCCTAGTCCTCTTCCTTGATATTGCATATTCTAAAATATTCTATTTGTGATGGAGTATTTTTTTTTTTGGAAACAAGATGCTAACCCATCATTACGTAGCTAGAAACCATTGATGTTTGGTATTTTCTCATTTGCAAGAAATATTGGTTTGACAAAAGTAGATGATCCTAGTTGATAGGATATTGTAGCTTTAACCTTCATCATGCTTCTTTCTTCTTGATCATTTGGAATGTTGATTTGATCCATGGTAGATTTTGTATCTTTTAGTTTGATCTAATATGTGGTACAACTTCTGTATATTCTTGTTTTATCTGATTTGTGGTAGCTTATGTATCTTCTTGTTTGATTTGACCTATGGTAGCTTATGCATCTTCTTGTTTGATATGATCTATGGTAGCTTATGTATCTTCTTGTTTTTTTTATCCAAGGTAGATTTTGTATCTTATTTGATGTTATAGATGTCATTTCCTTGATTATCTATGTGTCCAAGGGAGGAAGGTGTCTTATCTTGGGAAATGGAGGTGTTTGGAGTTTGGATAGGATTATCTTCAAGTTTATGATCATGGATGGTAGAATCTAAGATAGGCTCATCTCAGATGTCATGATTAGGAATGGGTTCTTGATTAGGGATGGGATCAAATTGGATATCATGAGCATCTAGAAGAGTTTCTTGGATGGACTCAAGGATAGGATCATGATCAAGGAGTGGATTATCATGGATGCCATGATCATCAAGAGGTTATTTTTGGGTAGAATCAAGGATTGGATCATGATCAAGGATTGGATTATCATGGATGCCATGATCATCTAGAGGTGATTTTTGGGTAGAATCAAGGATGAGATTATGATCAAGGATTGGATTATCATGTATGCTATGAATAGGATATCGATCAAGGATTGATTTAACTTGTATATCATAATGATTTATAGGGAAATTTTGGGTAACTTGATCTTGATTTTTCTTGGATTTTATTTCATCATGCTTTATACTTTTCTCTTGACATGGACCTAATGGTTTAGGCAATGGAATGTGATCTTGGAAAATGATAGGATTTTCTTGAGTGGACTCAGGATTTTGGATAGGAAGCTCTTTAGTTAGCTTGATAGGTGATGGAGGGTTGGATGATGGTGAAAGAGGTTTGGAGGGTGTAAGATTAGCAATGCGATGGGATTGTCGAACTTTATTTTGACATCGGTGTTGAGCATTCTTTTTAATTCTGCCTAGGAGATCATCGATAAATATGATTTTCTTGGATGGAGTGGATTATCTAACTTTATTTTGAGGAAAATCCTTTGCTATTAGTCCTTGGAGATCATTACTAGATATATTTTTATTAGATGGATTTGTGGATGGGGATGAAGTGGATGGTGATAGATTAGGGTATGAAGGATTATGAGAAGAGATGGAGGCTATAATAATAGGGATCTTTGATATGGTTTGATGTTGAGCAAGGCTTTGGATGGAAGATTCGTTTCCCTTGTCATGGTTAGGATAAGGATGACTAATGGATGTTGGTTGGGGATTAATGGTATGGATCACGTTAACTAGTTCTTGATATTAAGGGTAGATGGATGTGTGACTAGAGCTTATGGGTGATTGGTATGAAGGGTTAGGTGGTACGTGTACTCTTAGCAGTGAGATAAAATATGCCCTCTATGTCCTCCTTTGGGTATCTCTCTTTGAGTCTAGTAACTTGTATATCTATGAGTTGTTCTTGTAAGGTTTACATTTGTTGAGATAAAATTTATATTGTTGTTGATTGTATTGAAATGGTATTTTTTTGAGTATTGTAGTTTAAATTTTGCATGGGACCCATGGCTGGGTTTTTATTTTTATAATTTAGTGTTTGATAGATAGGTGTGTTGTTTTGATTAAGCATGTTTGAATATTGATATTGTGCCAAGGGTTGTGTTGAGTTTGGGTTTGATGCAAATTTGTAAGTAGATCCTTGGTAAGGACAAGAAATCAAAGACTTTTTTGGTTTTTAATTTTTTTTATAGATTTTTGGGTTTTCGCAAAGGTTTTTGGATTTTTGAATTTCTATTTTTTTTGGATTTTTGATGTTTTATTTTTATTTTTGGATTTTTTGGTTTTAAAAGAAATAGTTATGAAAATGAACGATGATAGATGGTTTATGAGATATGATTATGGATGATTGAGGGTATTAGTGATAAGTGACGTATAGTTACGGGTTTAGATTTTGACATTGAAAGACAATGGTTAACCAAAGTAACCAAAGGGGATATCTAGATCTCCGAAAGACGGTGGTGAGGAAGACAATAGACAATAGTTAACCTTAAACTAGACTTATGAGTTTAAAGCCAAACGTTGATGAAAAGATGAAAAGACAAGAGATAAAAACACCCTAAAGGATGACTAAGGTTGAATTAAAATCTAACTAGGGTAAAATCGGTAGTGGATGAGTGATGAATGATGATAGGGTATGAATGAAAATAGACCTAAGTGAACTCAAGAAAATCCTAGAATCTCAAAATATTAAGGTGGGATAATAATCAAACCCAACTATACTTGGGAGTTTAGGGAAACTATAGAAAAGGCAACGAGATTGGACAAGATTCAAGAAACCTCAAGGGCTAACTAGCGTCTAGTGATGATTTTTGGATTAGTGTGATTTATGAGTGGTTGGGTGAATGATTGAATGAAGTTTCAACCTATGGATGAAAGAATTAACCAAATTTTAACCTATGGATGGAAAGATAACCAAAGATTAACCTATGGATGAAAGGATACCCAAAGATTAACCTAAGGGGGAAAGACTTAACCCAAGCTTAACCTAAAGATGAAAGGCTTATCCAAAATTTAACCTAGGGGATGCAAGACCAACCTAAGGTTAGCCCAAGGATGAAAAATTAATGAAAGATCAACTTGTAATTTTGTAAAATTGCACCCCTTGCAATTTCACATACATTCTTGCATCCGCTTTAGTGTCCACTCCCTTAGCATTTGTGTTGGCTCATTTTAGCCCTTGCATCAACATTTTTCCCGCTTAGGATGCTCAAAGGCTCACTTTTCAAAAGCTACCCTTGCACATTATATTCATGTTGAACCTTGTGCTTTTCCCATTCATGTCATTTTGTAGCGTGATGTGTTCAAACACTAGCGCGTTGTGCTAGCGTCTTGCAATCTTTCAATATTCAAATGATCATTTCTAAGCATGTTTTCCACTTGTCATATGCTTTTGTCAGTGGTAACGGACTGAGACGCCTTGTAACCACCCGAGAAGCTTCTTTTCCTTCCTAAAATGCTATCTTTTCAACTCATTTGGTCTTCTTTTGCTTCTAGCTTCTTTCTAGCCTTGGCTTTGGCATTTCTCTCTTCTCTTGCTCTTGTTATCTTGCTTGCACAACTTCATACAACTTGTTATAGCAGCTTCAAGCACTCTCATGTTCTCACAACACTCTTTGCAGCTATCTTGGCTCTTGCAGCCCTCTCTTTTGTCCTTTCTCTCCCTCTTTGGCTTGCTTAAGCCTTGTAGCTCTATCTCCCTTGTATCTTGCTTGTGAGAATCTTTGGATTTCACACATCCGCTATCTATTGCATCTCTACTTTGTGATACATGTTCTCCTCCTTGAGCAAATATTTCTTTTATCACCTTAGTTTGTGATACAGGTTCTCCTCCTCAAGCAGGGATTGCGTTTATCACTCCTTTGTTCATTTCTCTCTATCTATTTGGCTGTCCATGGAGGTAGGAACACCAAAATGGGGGTTTGACTGAGGCAAACCCCTATACAACCCCTTCATTTTCTCCAAATATTATGCATGCAGGTATTGAAGATATCTGCTAGCTAGAGGCTTCATTACTTGAGTGGTTGTGAGCACTTTCTTTCTTCTCTTATTCTCTTACCTTATCATTTACTTTATTTCCATTCTATTGTATTCTATTATTTTCTTGTACTCTGGAAGTTTCTAGTAATCAAGTTCCTAGTAGCCACTTTGCCATTTTCTATGACATTCTCACTTTCTGGTTCGTACAAGATTCCAACGTGCCTCTAGGACACCAGTGCGACATGCTGTCATCCTTATTCTGCATTGCCATCTTTTAGCCAAGAACCTGTTAGTCTGTCTAAAAAATCTTCATGACCTACTCTTTCTAATTCTAGAACCCTCACGTTTGTTCCTTGAGGTAGTTTAGGGCAGTTCACTCCATGCGGCTCTTTGAATGAAGAGAACTCATGAGTCGCGAATCCCCCTTCTCTACATTTTGGTGAACCCAATGTGACGAATTTAATATATTAACTTGCTACTTTCAAAATGAATTTAATATCCTCTTTTGTGAGTTCAATATCTAATTTTATTCAAATTGTTAACGATGTTCCATTTGATGCATTGATGGTGACTTAGGTTTACCCATGTCACTTGGTATCTTTGATCCTTCTCATGAAATTCCTCTTGCTTCAAAGGATATTTTATTGCAAGAAGATGAAATCATTGATACTTTTCTTAATGTTACTCTACCTTCTATTCATTCCAATGCACTCTCTTCTAGAGATGATGCATTAGTGAATGATAAATCTTGTCTCTATTCTAGTGCACTCTCTTTCAAAGATGATGCATTAGTGAACGATGAACCTCCTTCCACATCTAATCCTCCTTGGATTGATGTTGAGAATGTTTCTTCAGATAATTATTCTGCTAGTTCTGATAATTATTTATCTGACCCCAACCAGTCCTTCTGAAAGGATTTGTTCTATTAATGGTGTCCCATTTGATGATAATTCTCCTGATCTTTGTAAGGCTCCCTACTATAGAGTGGTAGCCCATACTTACAATATTGGAAAGAATAAACAAAATGTTGATCAAGCTACTTCTTTACCACATTCTCAACCATCCCTTCCTCAAGTACCTAAACCTACAACTAAAACACCTAGTGATTATGATCTTTTCAAGCAACTCTGTGTTACTCCGACTGAGATCTCACTATGGGACTTGCTTCAGTCTGCTATATTTTATGAAGGTATGCTTCAAGAAGCCTGGAAGAAGATCCTCTTGCCTGCCTCTACTAGGCCGACGAATGTTAATGTGTTGATGGCTTATACTTGTGCGGATTCACTGAATATCACATTCTATCTGCAAGAACTTCCACCCCCGGATGTGTAGAAACAAGAAGATCCTTTAATGGTTATAGTTAATATTAAGACTATCAGCATTATACGTACTCTCATTAATGCTGGTTCAATGCTCAATGTATGTAGCATTGATCTATTGCCTAAGATTAATATTGATTCATCTTCTCTTAATGCTTCTTTTGTTGTCATTTGTGGGTTTGATAATGTCAGTCGACAAGCCCTAGGAACAATAGTCTTTCCTTTGAGGTTGGGACCTATTACCATACCCACCCTTGTACATGTTTTGTATAACCTTCTTCTTGGTAGATCGCATATTCATGCTATGGGTGCAGTCTTGTCTACCTTGCATAAATCTATTAAGTTCATTTGTAATAATTGAGAAGTCATAGTCAAGGCTGACCTTGATGCTATGCACTTATGTGTGATGGCAGCTTTCGGTCAGGTTTTGGTTGTGCCCACTCTTATTACTTTAGTGTCTTCCAATGTGTCAATGTTTACTCTAGAAGTACCTATTACAAAGGATACTCTTGAGATAGATGTCCCTGAAGAAGATTCTTCTGAAGTAAGAAATCCTAAGTCTACTCCTCAAAAGAATGCATGTACTGGTGATGATTGGGGTTCTTTAGACTTTACCAAACCCTTCATCAGGGAATGTAAATCCAACCCGAACCACTTAAGCCTTCCAATAACATCATCCAAACCCGCTATCAAAGATGATTACTCTTATGTATTGCAGGATAATGTGAGCAACAATTGTAATGTCCTTGATGTCGATCCTCCTTCTAAGGAAGATGATCACACTTCTGTTAAAGAGGCTAACTCTGGTAGTCCTATTAAGAAGGATGATAGTGATCCCATAGAAGAGTGTGATCCCCATTGCTGGAATAATGCTCTCTATGAAGATCCTCCATTATCTAATGTCTTCGTGTCTTCTTCTTGTGAGCAGTCAAATTTTCTCCACAAGAGAAAGGTTTGCTTCCTGCTCCTCATTATTTATCTAAGAAAGAGTGTATTTTTTGAGGCTTCTAAAATCTCACTTGATTACTCTTCCTTCTCCTATAGATAATAAATTTCATAAAGATGATAAAGAAAAACATTCTTTCTGTGCATACCATCAAGTGCTTGGCCATTCCACTAGTGAATGTAAGGCCTTGAAGGATAAAATACAACTTCTTGATTTAGGTGCCATCACTTATCTATTTGATGATGCACCTGGCTTTTCTTTGCATGACAAGTGATATTGAGGTCTACCTTTATCCTATATGTTCTAAGTATCTTGCATGGTTCTCCTCCCTTGTATGTTGGGGAAAGTGATAACTTGTTTTGGAGATGTACGTCCTCCTTAAGGACCCCCTCTTTCCTATGTCTTTCAAATGAAGCATCCCTTGAGTGGACCTATTGTCTTTTGAAGGGTTCTCGAGGGACCTCTTTGAAAAATTTCATGTTACAGACTGTCTATGTAACTGTCTGCTTACTTTCCTATGTGGATTTTTTTCTTCTAACATGTTTTTATCTATGGATTAACATGTTGCTTTGCAAGTGTGCCTATGAAGCTACTATCTAGTCCAACTCTGTGGAGTCCCCTTACACTGGGCTTCCTTCATGAGAGAGAACTTGGGGGAATTCCTTCTTGCAGGTTTGTAGGCCTGTAAGGCGCTTACTTCACTGGGCTTTCTTCATGAGAGAGAACTTGGGAGTTGCCTTCTTGTAGGTCTGGAGGCCTGTAAGATGCTTACATCCTACAAGATTTGTCCATTGTTGGTCTGAGGTCGTTCAATGTACTTTGTGTAACTTCATAGTTCTATGAGGCTATGAAGTCCTTTTTTTCAAACCTCCTTAGGAGAGAGTACGAGTGGAGCCATCTCTTTTGGAAATTTCATTCGTTTTCTACCAGTTAAATTATCTTATCTCTCTCTTCTCAAATTGTGTATACCAGATTGAAGATCTGCATCTTCTTCATCCTAAGTATAAGATCTTTCTCTCTTCAATATCGGTTACTTCCTTGACTTTGGGGTGCATTCTTCTCTTGAAGTGATCAATCCTTACATTCTTCTCTTCTTTTAAGAATTCTTCTATTTGTTATTGTTCTTAATTTGGGGAAAATGCATAGTACTGAGATGACCTTCTACATTGAGGTCTCTTTCATTTTGTTGACTCTAATCCTTTAGTTTGTTGTGTTCTTGTGTGTGTGTTTTATATGTTCTAACCCCATAGTGTGATGGTTTTTTATGTTCTAACATTGTTGTCTTGTGCAGGTCTTTCTTGTCTAATGTTTTTGTTTTGTAGGTATTCAACCTAGGGGCATGCTTCCTCAATTTGGAGAGTTATTTGCTTCCTCTATAGTATCCTTTTTGGCATAATGATGTTGTTTATGTTTAGTATATTTCCTCTTGCATGCATATTAGTGTAGATTCATATGCCTGCTAAAGTGGGGGAAAAATGTAATGTCATAAAATTGTACCCCTTGCAATTTCACATACATTCTTGCATCCTCTTTAGTTTCCACTCCCTTAACATTTGTGTAGGCTAATTTTAGCTCCCGGATCAGCATTTTTCCCTCTCAGGATGATTGGGCTCACTTTTCAAAAGCTACCCTTGCACGTCAAATTTGTGTTGAACCTTGTGCTTTTCCTGTTCGTGTCATTTTGTAGCATGATGTGTTCAGACACTAGTGCACTGTGCTGACGTTTGGGCACTGCGCTAGCATCCTGTGATGTTTCAACATTCAAACAACCATTTCTGAGCATGTTTTCCACTTGTCATATGCTTTTGTTGGTGGTAACAGTCAGGACGCCTTGTAACCACCTAGGAATCTTCTTTTCCTTAAATGCTATATTTTCAACTCATTTGGTCTTCTTCTGCTTCTAGCTTCTTTCTAGCCTTGGCTTTGGCATTTATCTCTTCTCTTTCTCTTCTTATCTTGCTTGCACAAGTCCATATAGCTTGTTAAAACAAATTTAAGCACTCTCACATTCTCACAACACTCTTTGCAGCTATCTTGGCTCTCGCATCCCTCTCTTTTGTCCTTGCTCTCCCTCTTTGGCTTGCTTAAGCCTTGCAACTCTATCTCCCTTATCTCTTGCTTGTGAGCATCTTGGTATTTCACACATCCCTTATCTATTGCATCTCTACTTCATGATATAGGTTCTCCTCCTCGAGAGTGGATTGATTTTATCACCTTACTTCATGATACGGGCTCTCCTCCTCAAGTGGGGATTTCTTTTATCACTCCTTTGTCCATTTATCTCTATCTATTTGGCTGTGCATGGAGGTGAGGACACCAAAAGGGGGTTTTGACTGAGGAAAACCCCTATACAACCCCAACATTTTCTCCAGATCTTACACATGCAGGTATTGAAGATATCTACTAGCTGGAGGTTGCATTACTTGGGTGGTTGTGAGCACTTTCTTTCTTCTCTTATTTTATTACCTTATCATTTAGTTTATTTCCATTCTATTGTATTCTATTATTTTATATTACTCTAAAATTTTCTAGTAATTAGGTTGCTAGTAGCCACTTTGCCATTTTATGTGACATTCTCACTTTTTGGTCTGTACGAGACACCAATGCACCTCTAGGATGCCAACATGCCACACTTTCATCCTTATTCCATGCTACCATCCTTTGGCCAAGAGCCCGTCAGTCTGTCCAAAAAATCTTTGTGACTTGATATTTTTGATTCTAGAACCCTCGCGTTTGTTCCTTGAGGTAGTTTAGGGAAGTTTGCTCTATGAGGCTCTCTAAATGAAGAGAACTCATGAGTTTTGAATCCCCCTACTCTATACAACCTAAGGATGAAAATGAAAACCTAACCTATGAATGCAAGAACAACCAAGGATTAGCCAAAGGAAGAAGAACCAACCAAAGATTAACCTGAGGGAGATCAAGATCTAACCTAAGGAGGAAAAGACAACCAAGGATTAACCAAAGGAAGAAAAATCAACCAAAGATTAACTCAAGGAGGGAGAGATTAAAATCTATCCTAAGGATGCAAAGACAACCAAGGATTAACCAAAGGTAGAAAAATCAACCAAAGATTAACCCAAGGGGGAGAGATCAAAATCTAACCTAAGGATGCAAAGATAACCAAGGATTAACCAAAGGAAGAAGAATCAAAAAAAGATTAAACAAATAGGGTAGAGATCAAAATCTAACCTAAGGATGCAAAGACAACCAAGGATTAAACAAAGGAAGAAGAATCAATTAAAGATTAACCTAAGGATGGAAGAATTAACCCAAAAATTTAACCTAGGGATGCAATTAATATTTGAGATGTAAAGGTGGATGTGGAAAGATAAAATAAAAAAAATTGATGAGTCTTAGGTCAATTAAGTTCAAAAACAAGATTTATAGGATATAACTTAACTTGTTTCAATGTAGACTATGGTTGGATTCCTAGGAATGAAGTGTTTAGAGGTGTTATTTGTGGGTTTTTTTTCAAATTTAAGATAGCATACACTCATAAAACACTTAAGACAAAGTGGCTATTGAATCTAGACTAAAAAGGGTATGGATTAAGGCCCAAAGGCCCAATGGATTCATTGGTATATCACAACTAAAGACATTCATAAGACAAGCACAACCTAGCTATTTAATTGGGCGTGCTCACTTAATGTGGGCCCATTGCACCAAAGGTACTAATACACCAAGATCAACATGAAACACTTCTCTTTCAAGAGAAGATAGCTAGAGATCTAGTGGCATAGGCCCAATATGGAAACAAGATCACCTTTCCTCTCTCCTCAAGAGGCTAAGAATACCAACCCAAAGATTCCTATCTCCACTTAGGGGTGTATGTGGTGAGTAAATTCACACATGATACTATACGCTACACCACACTAAGCTTATGATTGAATGCTTCTAGGATAATAAAAACAAGAGGTGTTTAGTATGGGAATACTGTGAGTAGAGAGACCATCTATAATAGCTTGAGAATTGGGAGGTCCACTCCCACTCTCATCACCGAATACTCTTGTTGAAACAAGGGTCTTATAGCTTGGGTTTGAATGATGTTGGCTACTCATTGGGGTAAAAATTTCATTTTCCCCTCTTTGATATAGCCCATCGAGAAATGAACTTGAGGTCAAACCTTGGGGTAATGAAATCCCTATGGTAAGTAAAAATAATGTTGTATTTCTCGTCACCCTCAACACAAGTGTGCAAGGGGAGAGGATACATACACACTATCTTGGGTTGAGACATAACATACAAGCAAACAAGACATGGAAAATACAGTTCTTTTTAAACCAACTAATCTAAATTTGATATAATCTAAAAAAAAAGACAACATTTCAAGTTAGATTCTTTAACAAACAAACTTGCAAAAAACTAATTAGTAGTTTGAAAGAAATATTTGAAAATTTCCTACACCATGTTATGTTGCACAAATGGTTGCCATTGCACCAAAATATTGACCTATTTTAATGCTTGATACAACTACTAGAGTTAATGAATCCATGAGAGGAATTTAAGCCATGTCACAAACCCGAGCACTATGTTGCATAGCACAAGGAGACCAAGGGTGCACACCTTGAAAAAATACCCCCCAACACAAGCGAGGGGTTCAAACTCATGACCTAGTCTTTGATACCAATTGTTTCACATATGGTTGCTATTACACCAAAAGATTGACCTATTAATGCTCGATACAACCAAAAAATTTAATTTGAATCCATGGGAGGTGGTTAAGCCATGTCATGAACCTGAGAACTATGCTACACGACACAAGGAGACCAAGGGTGCACACCTTGCAACACATTAGTAGTTTGAAAATAAAATACTTTGACGATTGAGCTAAAATAAAAAGGATTAATAGTTTCAAAAATAAAATCTCTTCCCAATGTTTGCCACACAACTAAAAATATAGATTAGTAACATAAAACCAAAAAATAGATAACTACTTGACCAAAAATAGAAAGCAGACAAAAAAAGAAACCAAAAATTTACCTTTCTACAAACAAAAGTGTCGATCTACAAATAAAGGCATTTCTCTACAAACAAAGGCGTCACTCTACAAACAAAGGAATCACTCTAAAAAAAATGCATCACTTTGTACAAAAAGGTGTTGCTCTGCACACAAAGGCATTGCTCTTCACACAAAGGCGTTGCTCTGCACACAAAGGCATAGATATGAAAATAAAGGAATTGCTCTGTCTTTGCAAAAGCATCATGGGATCCTACAGACGTAAAAAATCATGTTTTTCAAGCATAAAACATTATCCTACACCAAAATAGGGGGTATAATAAATGGAAATTTGTGGCTCAGTGATTTCGAATGAAACTATGGTATTTGTTTTTCCTCAAAAATATCCTAAAAGGTTGATTTCCAAAGTCTCTTAAGAGTACCCACAACTTTCCAGTTAGAAAACACTAGAAACTTGCAAAACAAGAAGGTTAGCCAAAAATCTGAATGCTTCACATCAAGTTCACCAATTGTAGAAGGAGAAAATTAGGTATAGGAACCTTAAAACATGCACACCAACCACCAACTATTAGAAATAAGATTAAATCCACAATCAAGCAAAAGAACACAAATTGACGTAAAAGATTAAATGCAAACAAGAAAAACTCAAATTATACTTTTATGCCATCATTGATTGACTTCCATTTCCTTTCTCTTCCTTGATTTATGAGATTTGAAGTATTTCTCTCAGAATTTGGAGTGTACAATTGATTGGCTCAAGATGATAGCTTCAACAAAGATTCAAAGATAGTGGTTAGAGAAAAAGGGAGATCAAAACTTGAATTTATAGACGAAGAGATGGCGAAACAGATGAACATGATTGAATAGAATGAATGGTTGAGATTGAATGAGAAAACTTCAATGAGAAATTTTCTCATTTTGGAATAAAAAAATTAGGGGAAATTGATCGAAGAAATTAATGGGATTGGAGGAAAAATTAATGGGTGGAAGAAGATTTCAAAATTAGTGGAAGTGTAAAAAATAAGATTTCAAAAATTATGGCCATTTGTAAGAGTTAGATTTTTGAAATTAGTGGAGATTTGTAAGAGTTAATTTCAAAAATTAAAATAAATGAAAATTCATTTATTTTCAAATTCATGAATAATTAATTAAATTAAAAAAAATTTAATTATAGAACATTAGGTTAGTAAGATTAAATAAATTAAAATATTTATTTATTCAAAGACAGTACTAGATTAGGGATTGAATAGGGATTAAATAATTAAATAACAATTATTTAATCAAATGAATGATGAAATGGAAGACATTAGCTCAATTAAATAATACAAATTATTTAATTATGAGCATGTGAAGAAGAAGACAAATATTAGGGTTTAGATAGAATTAGGGTTATATGGAGAATTAGTTAGAAAATACCATCGTAGGCTCGAGACAATTTTGAGTGTTTGCAAATACATCTAATTGTTTTGGTCCAACTTTAAGAGGAAGAGTGATCAAACCTATTGTAGGGAAAGAAAAACCATCACGAGTCTTTAACCATGCTTTTGATTGTTCATAAGAGTCTTGATAAAGCTCATGCACATACAAGAATTACTCAATAGTCATATTCTCTACACACATGAGATCAATGAGTATTCCTTGTGTAGGTTTGTCATTGATACATCCAACATTATAGAGAGGACCATTAGGAACATGTATAGATACATCAAAATGTGTGAAAGATATGTTGGGTAACAAAGTAGTTTGGTCCTTATGAGGTTGAACATCTATTAAAGCAATCATGTTGTCTAGACCATCCTCATCATCATTCATATCATCACAAGCTTGAACAAATTGGATGTATGATTTGGCATTGAATTCGTGAAAATTTGTAAGTTTTAATTTGGCAGGGAAACAAATTTGTTTCCTTTATCATTAACATTGGCCAACTGAATGTGATTAGAATTGATGAGGTCTCGATCTTGATGTTTAAGACACATGCATCATTTTGTATCATGTCCATGTGTATGATGATATTGACAAAAGGCTTTTGGGTTGAATTTTGGAGATAATGGTTTTGTTGTATCCACAGGTCTAATCATAAGTAATTGGATTAGGTTCTTGCTCAAAAGTTGTAACATGATTGAGTGAAGGGAATTAGACAATTGGGTAAATTTTTTATCTTCTGGCCTAAATTGATAGGGAGTTGAACTTATGGTTGTGACTTGTTGCTCAATGCGGTTAGTTGTTTGAGGTGCACTTATCTTGATAATGTTATTTTTATTTTTGAATGGTTGATAGTTGTTTTGAGTTATAGATTCAAATTTCTTAGTAGGAGTCGATGAAGATGCTTCTTCATACCGACTAATCAAATTCTAATATTTAGTCATTAAGAGTCATACACAAGTGTGTAAAGGATGGATATCTCATCAAAAATGTCTTATCACTAATGCCAGGTTGCAAATTCCCTATGAACACTCTTTGAACATCAACATCAGGAAGAGTGTAATTGATTTATGAGTATAGTAACTGATATCACCCTATGAAGTCTATTACTTTTTTGTTCTTTCCTTGTTTGTACCTCACTAAATTAGTTAATGTAATTTGTGGACCTATGTTTTCTTGGAAATGTTGTAGGAATGCATCAAAAAGTTCATTGAATGAATGAATCAAATTATTTAGAAATGAGAAAAACTATTCCAAGGCCATGTCTTTCAATGACCTAGGAAAGAGTTTATCTAGGAGTTTATCTTCAAATATGAAGTCACTACATAATGCTGTATAAGCCAACATATGACTATTAGGATCTCACTTACCATTGTACTTCTCAAATCATGGTATTTATATGTTTTGCGGCATGGGTGTTTTCAAAATTTCAAGTGACAATGGGATCCTTTTGACATATTGTGATGGTTTTCCATTTTGAGTTCACTTCAATGTAGATATTTTTTGTTGAATTGAGGTTATATTTTTCAAAAGTTGATTGATGATTGAATCATTTCTTGACATGTTTTGAGAATATTATGAATATGGTGGAATTGTGTAAGTGCTTGGTGGATGACTATGTTGTGAGTTTATAAGAGGTCATGAATGTTGAGGTGTTACATGTGAGGTCATGACACTATAAGGGTGCCCACTTGAAAGCTCTAATCTTGGAGTAATTCCATTTTTTTTTGTATTGTTGAAGCTACAATTGGTAATGTGTATCTAGGAATAGATGGTATAGTTGTGGGGAGAGATATTTGATTTCCTCCTTGGATTTGAGTGAATCCCAAAGCTTGAGCACAACTAGCCATTGTAAGAATGTT
Source organism: Sequoia sempervirens (assembly GCA_007258455.2). NCBI lineage: Eukaryota > Viridiplantae > Streptophyta > Pinopsida > Cupressales > Cupressaceae > Sequoia > Sequoia sempervirens. The sequence continues at coordinate 212,419,073 of VDFB02373365.1, forward strand.
GGAATCCACTATTTGGGCTAGGATATGCAAAACCTCTAATCCTTGGGAATCATTGACTGATTTCCTTAGGTTGTCCACTATAGGAACTATTTGTACCAATAAGGATTCAATGCTTAAGTAGTATTGTAATCCCTCTAAGTATTTGTCTAATTGTTTCAATTTTTCCTTGAGAACATGGGAAACAATAGTCTCAACATCCATAAAGCGACTTGTTTGTGGAGTTATCATTGGTATGGTAGGATTAGGTTTAGAGTAAAAAATGGGCATGGTATTGGAAATACCTTGCACTAAAGAGTTGGAAGACTCAAGATCCAAAATGAATGTAAAAACATCGTGAGATGCCATAAGTTTTCAACTACATCTCATTGAAGTATTGGCAATAGGACACTAGGTTGTTAAGCTCATAAAAGTTTCAAAATACTAGATGTTACAAGAATGGAAAGATTGAAGGTGTTTCATTGATGTCAATTGGTCAATTGGTTATCAACTGATTGTTGTTGTCATTAGTGTCATGGATACATGTTATTGGATGTATATGTTGAGGATATTGAGAAAAATGTAATGAAGATATGTTGCAAGTGTTCAGTGGTTGCTCCAGGTTTTGCTCTGGATTTTCTCCTATATTTGTATGGTTCAAATGTGTTGATCATGGTTGTTGGAAGCTGCTATATCCTAATTTTTGGTTGTTGATTCATTGTACAATGCAAGTTGTGTTCACCAATTGTGAACTATGGTTTTCTATGTTTCTAGTTGAGGTCCAGGAGAAATGTTGTTGGTACAAATTTCTGTTTGATGAAGTCTTATGACTTGTGGTTCTAGAGTTGAGTTATTTTGTTTGTATTGAAGATAATTTTGGTATCTAGAAAGTTTGTGCTTAATTTTTCTGTGTTTTACACTGGTTTGGTCGAACTTGTGTGGGATACTACTTTTAGAGTTAGTGAAGCATGTTGGATCAATTTGGGTCCTTATGAAGTGTGTGTTTGGGTCACTCTCATTCTAATTCCACCCTAGGATGTTTTGGCATTGACCTAATTTGAATGTGAATTTGGATGGACCACTTTGGATATGTTTCAAAGTTGAAGATGGTATAAATGCAGAATGAGTTAGGGAAGGAGTAGAGAACATAGGAAATAGATACAAGAGTGCAAAGAGAATAGAGATAAGTGAAAATAACTGTGTGTATGATGTGAGTATGGTAGATCAATGCAAAGCCTAAATGTTGAGTTTCCAGAAGCAGTGAGCTGAAGGTACACTCTATAATTCGTGCATGTTTGTAAGTGGTTTGAGTGAATTGTGGTGGATTTCTTTGTTGCATTGAGATTGTCTTCTCTCTGTAACAAGTCTCCTTTATCTTCTTCGTATCTCTATGGAAGTGAGCCCTCTAGGTTGTTAGCCCTGTTGGACAACGAGTCCTTGTTTCAAACAATGAGTCCTTGTTTAGGAAATGAGCCTTGTTTCTTAGGTAGTGAGCCTCTTGTAATCAATTTTGATATTCTCTATAGTGTGAGTTAATCCTCATCATGGTTTTTCCCTTATTGGGTTTTCCATGTAAATATGGTGTTATTGTGTTTATGTGGTGGTTTTTAGTTTATGCACTAGTATTTAATGTTTAATATGCTAAGCAGTGTTAAGGTTCAGTTCTGGTGAATGAATTAAAGTTTAAATCCGTGACAACTGATTCACCCCCCTCTTAGTTGTCTTGTTCAACACTAGACGTGCCCACTATGAACACTAAAGTGCCAAACAATTACAAAAAAACAATCAGGAGAAGAAATTAGAAAGCACTAGAAGGAATAAAACACAAAAAAAAGATTTGACAAAAATATGAGCCAAAAATATCTAGACTAACTCACCCAGGTGACTATGTCCTGCATAGGTTGTTATAGATTTCAAAGTTTGGTTGTTTGTTATATTGTTTAAGGATATCAGGCCTATGTGGATATAGGTTTGATAGTGATTTTTTTCTAGAATTTACCCAATTTTATGATTATATAGTTCAAAATTCAAGTGTGCAACAATTTGTAAAATGTTCAAGCAATAAAAGACATTTGTAAGTGCAAGTTTTATGATCTATGTGTAGGAGTTTATGGTGAACTCCTCAACACCCTAAGATTACCTACAAGACGAAATAACTTCTGCAAGAGAGGTGGAAAAAATATCATGCTATGATGAAGGATGAAGAATGCCAAAATAGTGGCCACATTAAATATGGCAATGTACATATGAAGCCTTTCTTATATAGGCAAGGTGAGGAATATGATTAGACAAGATCATGACAAGTGTCTTATCCTATCACATGAGACAACTAAGTCATAACAATCTAGGATAAGATAAGATCTAGAAATGACAACTAAGTTTTCCAAAAGGAATCTTAGAACCTAAGTAAACTTAACATGTGAATAATTAGGTATTTATATACAATTGTTCTAATTTCCCAAAAACTAGATCCCAAAACTTGACACTTGAAATTTGAAATTTGAATGTTAAAATGCCGAAAACAACATATTAAAAATTAGTCCCTAGAAAGATGGGGGGACCCATATGGCCATGGGCATATGGGTCCTGGCCCTTTCTTCTAGGAATTTTAGTGTTGAGATCAAAACATTAATTGATTGTATTTATTTGATGTTTGCAATCCTTTGGAAAATGATAAAAATAGGCTATAGAGTGCATAATTTTAGGAAATTATGGACTTAATTAGGTCCAATAAATAAATGGGGACAAATATTAATGTGAAATTGTTAAGGCTGGCAATTTTTGACACAAGTACTAACACTTGTAGGTCTTCAAATCAAATCAAATCAAGAAACAATTAATCCATGAAGGTGATGAGTGTGACTTCGGTCCATCAAGGAGATTAGATCTATGTGGTGAGTTATAGAAAATTGTAAATTCATTACTTATCAATTAGCCTCTATCCCTCAAAAGGATAAGCTATATTTTATCATCAATTTTTCTATTATGGAGGTAGAAATAACACTATGGGGTTTGATTGAGGAAAGCCCTTATATGGCACAACCCTTCCCCTCCTTTTATGTGTGCAGGTTATAGATCTAAAGTTAATTGGAAGAAATTTGAAGATAATTTAATTATTCATGCATCAAAGCCTTACGAGCTGATAACTCATGGAATCTACATTTTCTCAAGAATAGATGAAGATCCGACAACCAAACCCGAAAGGAAGAAGCTACATACCAGGGACCTCGTGCTTGTATACGTAGTTTCAAGATATACATCCTCAATCTAGGGCATCCTTGTTCCCTAGAACACCGAGATCCTTCTCAAATTAAAAATCTAGGTATATTTCTTAGTGCAATCATGATAGGAGAGTTCCAAGAGGAACAGTCTGAACCATGCAACAATGAGCCAACACAACAAAAATAACACGTCAAATTGATATGTGAACACATATATTCATTAATATGGAAATATTACATGCTAAATTAGCCATAAGGGGTGAATTACAAGGTCTCATAGGCCTATAGACAAGGGCTTCAATAATATGTATGGCCAATAGGCCTTATTAGATGCCCCCAAAGGATTTTGTGTGAGAATGTACTAAATCTGAAAACACCTAAACTAAAACTAATTTCTACAATTGATTACAATGCTTATAAATATTCTCCTCAAGCTCCAAAATAGGTTAGTGTTGACCACAAGGGTCAATAACCTGATGGTAGATCAAATATGAATGTTGGCCTCAAGGTGTGAAGAATTATCTCCACGCGAAATGAATTAACGTGCTAATCTTTGGGATAGGTCCCAATGAACCCAAGATTTTTTTATGATGTATTATTAAGCTCCACATGATTTGGAATAGGTCTGCATTAAGAAATCTGGACCAGGTCGGCCCCAAATGCTTTGACTAGTAGCATAATCAATTTATGAGAGCAATAACTTTCAACAAACAACTACAAATGTTGTGAATTTGGGATATGTGATATATGTTGATGTGTAGATGATATATTCTGCTCCACGAGCTAAGAAACAATAATGTGGTACAATGAAAAATGGACTACTGAATTGCTACTGAATGCAATGCAAGAAGAGAACTGTTTTTGGTTGATAAAAGATTACTTTACAACTAGGGATGCTCCTGCATCAATTTCTACCTTCTACATTTCTGAATCTTGAATTTGTCTATCTATTTTCAATTTGTCATAATTCATAATAGTACACTGCATTTTTCATAGTTTGCATAGTTAGATCATTGCATCAATTTTCCATATCCATCAAATCAACACACAACACCACAAAAAGAATCTAGATCTAGGGTTAGTTGATTCACCTTTTAGGTTGTAGGTTAATCTCATATCCTTGTTGATCTAGATTCTCCCACATGTTCTTGGAAAAGGTTGATTTTAGTGATCTACTCATTAGACCTAGTCTCTCCTTTTGTAACAAAGCATTTTGGTGAACTTGACTAATTTTACATTATATGACTTTTTAAATTTGAAACATATCATCCTATATATGAGTTTAATCATAGTTTGTTTTGCAATCATCATTTAGGCACCCATCATTTCATGAAAAAAATATTGAAAAATAAAAAAATTACATAGAATATTGCATTCAAAGTTCAAATAAGGTTAATTTTAGTCAGCATAAGTTAGATTTATATCATAATTGCATTTAAAAATCTGCATTAGGACATATTAGGTCTGAAATAAAAGTTAAAAGTGTTCACATCATTCATTTGGGCATATGCATATAGTGAAAAAGTGAAAAAGTGCATTGTTGTTGTTGCAAAAGGACATCAAGCTTTAAATTTTCTAGATTTCAATGAATTTTTGCATTTTACAAAATCAAAAAATTACTTTTTGAATTACAATTATTGATTGAACATTTTGAAAATTTCTTGCATACTTGCATTTTACATTTCAAAATCATAAATTTGCAAAACTTAGGAGATTTATTTACTGTCAGATATGCACAATCATAGAGTAGGACACCTAAACATTGTAGATCACATCCAAATTTTGATTTTTGTAAAATAACCTTGCTATTCTAGGGCTTCCTTGCATCCTTGACCAACAAAGTTCAACTAATATTTGGGTTACAGATCTATTTTTGTGTCTTTTATATGGCTTTTCTCTTTGATTTTTCACTTTGTGTAGTTTTTTGTGATTCTCCTAAACCTATCCTAGATAGTAGGGTTAATCAAGCATATTGAAACTCATATGAGATTCATGACCTGGTTTCCTATTGCTAATACCTCTATAAGATGAATTTGTAGAATTATGACATCTCATGTTGTAACCACATCCATTGTGGAGCCTAAGTCCTCTAACTCTTTCACACAAGGTATGGCTTCAAACTAATCCATTTTGGATTCCATTCCTAACCACATGTTACCCATGACTATCTCACAATCCAAAATTTATGTAGACTTAGAAGCTGCTATTGCCCATGTTCTTGAAGATAAGCTAAAACAATTGGACAAAGATTTAGAGGGTCTTCAAGATTACTTAAACACTCAAAACTTTAGTAGGATAAACAATACCTATTGTGGATAATCTTAGAAAGTTAATAAATGATACTCAAGGAATAGAAGCATTATGTAGTCTAGCTCACATACTTGATGCTAACATCCCTACAACACCTAGTTGCTAATGCAGGAGCATCCAGTGGTGTAGGGAAATCTTGCATCACCCAAAAAAATATTTTTCCTTATTTTCTTTAGTTGTTTTGAGTCCCATGATGACACTTAAGGGGTATAAGATAGTCAAAAGTAAAAGATAGTGAAAAACAATCACTTATTATTTTTAGTAAGTCGGCCTAAACATGCTCGTATGGACCTAAAAATTTGCCCCAAGGAGAAAAATTGAAAAAAAATTCTGGTCATGAAAGAATCACCTCAATACCATGCACAGTTTGGGAGAAATTAAAGTTTTTGTCCTGAGAAATTGCTCCAATGCAACTTCAAATTCAAATATAAAACTTTAGAGGCCCTAGAATAGCTCAAAAATTGGATGAACAAACCTTCACATGATGTAGATCTCTTGAAGAGATTTCCAATGATATGCAATAATAGAAAATTAGACACCTGAATCAAAAGTTATGGCCCCATGAAGTTGCCCGACTAAAAGTGAATTTCATCAAAATATCTTCCTAGGAAATAAATCAAACGACGAGACTTTTGGTGCCAAAACAAAAGGGAAAGTTGCACTTTCTAGAACATTTGAGGGTGGTTATTGGGTAAAATAAAAAGGGATATGAGGGGGTTATAGAAGGTGGATCCATTAGTGCAGATTGTGGTTCTGAATAATAGTTATTTTTAGAATTATTTTTTTGGAATGAATAAAGCCCATGAGGCTGTAGCGTTGTAAGTTCTAAATCAATAATTTCATTTTTTGAAAATAATTGAAAGTGAGTTATTTTTTTGTCTCGCATCTTTTGTTTTGGTATCTATTGTTGTGTTTTGTGGGGTTGGGCGGTGTATCCCTCATCAAGTGGTATCAGAGTAGGAGTTCCAAAGTGTGTAGAAAAATTGCCGAACATGAGGCAGTTTACACCAAGACTTGTGGTTGTGCATCTGTGAGAAAAGATGCTCCACAAAGAAAACATGGTGGAAGAAAATTTGGTGTAATAGAAGAGGGTTTTCAATCCCTCCAGAGACAAGTTCAAACATTGCAAGAAAAGTTGATGTTAGAAGAAGAGATGAAAGTGAGGATGAGGTTGAAGATGAGGAGCCATTCGAAGAGGAAGCACTAGATGTAATGGATCTTGGAGAAGTTAGACTGATTAGGGCCATTTCCAAGATTGGAAGAGGCCGAAGATAGAAGTTTCTATTTTATTTGGAAACCTAAATCCAGAGGAGCTGATCGATTGGATCAATGACATGGATGATTATTTTGAGTATGAGGAAATAGAAGACCCAGATAGGGTCAAATTTGCAAAGGCCAAATTGAAAGGCCATGCTAGCATATGGTGGAAATAAGTCCAGTTGGAAAGAAATAGAAGAGGAGAAGATAAAATAACAAGATGGGATTAGATGGTGGAAAAATTGAAGAGATAGTTTATTCCTGGGGACTATGATTTGGATTTGTTGAAGAAAATGCAAGGGTTAAAACAAGAAGAAAAATTTGTTAAGGAGTATACAGAAAAATTCTACCGAGTCTTGATAAGAACAGGTCATTTTGAGGCCAACAAGGAGAAAGTTTCTCATTACATAAATGGGTTGAAGTTGAGCATTCAAGACAAGCTGAGTCTAGTAAGAATGTCTACCATTGAAGATGCATATCAGTTTGCTTTGAAGGTAGAAAAAAAATTGAATAAAAGATTTGAAAGTAAGAAAAGAGGTGGGGGTCGTGGTGGAAAGACTAGTGGATGGTCATATGGAGGTCAAAATGAAGATCAAAAGATAAGTGAAGGATCCAGTAGCATCCAAAACCAAAAAGGAGATAACACCTACCTTCCTCATGATCAGAATAATGGAGATCAAAGAGGAAGATCTAGACAAGGACTAGGAAGAGAATGCTTTCATGGAACCTATTTCTAGTGCGGAGGACATAGAGCCTATAAGTGCCCTCAACATAGGGGAAGGAAAAATAGAAGACTTGAGGGTAGTGCATGAGTTGCACATGTAGATGAAGATACCGAGTCTTCACATTCTAAGGATGTAGAAAGAGGAGAGGTTCTTGTTACTAGAAGACCCTTGTTGAATGAGGAGAAATAACCAACTCAAAGGAAGAATTTGTTTCCCACCAGATGTAAGTGTGAAGGTAAATTTTGCAATGTTATTATTGATGGAGGCATTATTGATAACCTTGTTTTAGAAGAGATGGTTAGTAAGTTGCAGTTGAAGAGAAGAAGGCATCTGAATCCATATCGGATTGCTTGGTTGTAGGACCATAAAGCTTTGGTAAATGAACAATGTCTAGTAAGGTTCAAGATTGGAAATTACCATGATGAGGTATTGTGTGATATTATGCCTATGGATGTTTGTCAAATGTTGTTAGGCAGACCATGGCAGTTTGATTAGTGAGCAGTACATGATGGACATGCCAACACCTATTCTTTAACAAAGGATGAGTTTGTCATAAGTTGAAGCCCTTGAAAGAGGCAGAGGAAAAGGTATGTAGTAATTCAATAATTTGTTTGGTTGATGGAAGAAAGTTCCTAGAAGGTATGAGGCATGAGCATATGTGTTTTGCATTGATCCCTAGAGTTGATAGCGAAGATACTAATGAAGTACCGATAGAGGTTTCAAATTTGTTAAATGAGTTTCAAGCTATTGTTTCTGATAATGTACCTGAAGGATTGCCTCTAGTAAGAAAGATTAATCATCAGATGGACCTGATTCCTAGAGACAGTTTTCCAAATAAGGTAGCTCATCATATGAATCCAACATAGAGTGAAGAGTTGAAAAAACAAGTGCAAGAGTTGTCGCAGAAGGGATTGATCAAAGAGAGTTTGAGTCCATGTTCAGTACCTGTATTACTAGCACCAAAGAAGGATGGGGAATGATGGATGTGTACAGATTCTAGAGCCATCAACAAGATCACCATCAAGTATAGATTTCCCTTATCGAGAATGGATGACATTATGGATTTTTTGAGTGGAGATGAGTACTTCACAAAGATATATTTGAAGAGTGAATATCACCAGATCCGGATTAGGGAAGGAGATGAATGGAAGACAACCTTTAAAACAAAGGAGGTCCTGTATGAGTGGTTAATCATGCCTTTTGGGCTAGCTAATGCAGCAAGCACATTTATGTGGCTTATGAATGAGGTATTGAAAGAATTTTTAGGAAAATTTGTTGTTTTTTATTTGGATGATATTTTAATTTTTAGTAAGACATTGGAGGAGCACTTGATGCATATCCAAAGAGTTTTTGAGAAGCTAAGGGAGGAGAAGTTGTTGATTAATATGAAGAAATGTAGCTTTGTGAAGAGAGAGTTGGTGTATCTAAGATTTGTTGTCTTAATAGAGGGTCTTAAAATTGAACCAAAGAAGGTGAGAGCTATCATTGAATGGCCTAACCCGAGGAGTGTTATAGAGGTAAGATCATTTCATGGTCTATCAAGTTTTTACATAAATTTTATTAATAATTTCATTAGTATTTGTGCACCTCTAACTGAAGCAATGAGAAGGGATAGAAAAGAGTTTAAGTGGACTATAGGAGCAGCCAAAAGTTTTGATATGTTGAAGAAGAAAGTTACAGAGCAACCTGTTTTGGCACTTCCAAATTTCAATAAGGTCTTTCAGATAGGTTATGATGCTAGTGGCATTGCCATAGGAGCTATTTTGAGTGAAGAAGATAATCTGGTTGCCTATTTTAGTGACAAGTTGAATGATGATAATAATAAATGTTCTTTCTATGATCAAGAGTTTTATGCTATAGTTTAGGATTTGAAGAAATGGAGACACTATTTGTTGCCAAAAGAATTTGTTTTATATACTGATCACTAGGATTTGCAGTATCTCAATAGTCAAGGAAAGTTAAATCAAAGGCACTTAAAATGGGTTGAATTTTTGCAGAGTTATACTTTTGTTTTGAAGAACATGAGTGGAAGGTCAAATAGAGTTGCAAATTCCTTAAGTAGAAGGTAAAATTTGTTGATAAAGATGAATATAGAGGTTGTTGGGTTCAATGAACTCAAGAGTTTGTATCCAAAACATTCAAACTTTGCAGAAGCTTGGAAGGATTGTTTGGAACCTGCTACATTGGATATGACAAGATGGTTGGATTTCTTAATATAGGATGGGATGTTGTTTAGAGGAAGCCAATTGTGCATTCCAAGGAACTATATGAGAGATAATCTAATCAATTAGAAGCATAGTGGAGGATTGGCCAGAAATTTTGGTCAAGATAAGACCATTTCTCTTGGTAGTGTGAATTATTATTGGCCATAGTTACAACAAGATGTGAAGAAGTTTGTAAGAAGTTGTAGAGTATGTCAGATGGTGAAAGGAACAAGTTAAAATATTTGATTGTATCAGCCATTACCTATACCTGAGAGGCCATGGGAGGATATTAGCATGGATTTTGTTCTTGTCTTGCCAAGGACATAAAGAGGGAATATTTGTGGTGGTGGATATATTTTCAAAGATGGCACATTTCATTCTATGTCATAAGACTAGTGATGTTGTTCATATTGCAGAGTTTTTTTTTAGAGAGGTGGTGAGACTGCATGGTCTACCAAAGAGTATAGTTTCATACAAAGATTCTAAATTTGTTGGTTATTTCTAGAAGACATTATGGAAGAAGTTGAAGATAGATTTGAAGTTCAGTTCTGCACACCATCCATAGAATGATTGAAAAATAGAGGTGGTCAATAGGACTTTGGGTAACCTACTAAAATACTTAGTAGGAGATAAGCCCAAGGGATGGGATTTGATTATACCATAGGAAAAAATTTCTTACAACAATTCTGTCAGTAGGAGCACTAGTAAATCACCATTCTAGATTGTGTATGGGAGTAGTCCAAGAATTGCTTCTAAACTAAGAAAGATATATAAGGGGGAGAAGAGTAGTGCTGAGGCTGAAAATTTTGCTGAGCACCTCAAGAATTTGCATGAAGAAGTGAAAAAACATATCAATAAGATGAAATCACAATATAAGTCCAAGGTAGATCAAAAAAGGAGGCATACAGAGTTCTAGGTAGGAGATGAAGTCATGGTCTCCTTTTATATGAAGAAGTTTGGACCATGTAAGATCTTGAAGAAGCATGATTTAAGAAATGCATATGAGGTAGAGTTTCCTAATGAAATTCATATTTCACTTGTGTTTAACATTTTGATTTAACAGAATATCATGAAGGGGGAATTAATGAAGACAAAATAGAAGCATAATGGAAAATTTCGGCACCTACTTTAGAAAAGGAGGAGGTTGAATAAATTTTGGATAGTCATGTGGGTAGAAGCACATGAAATAAAGAATACACAAAGTACTTGGTGAAATGGAGAGGAAGGCCTATTGAAGATTCATTGTGGTTGTCTGAGGCTAAGGTTAACTGTCTTGGTTTCCCTCTAAAACCTGAGAAGTGACAGGGTCACTTTTCAAATTACCCTAGGTGTCTAATGCAAGAGCATCTAGTGGCATAGGGAAATCTTGCATCACCCAAATTTTTTTTTTCCTTATTTTCTTTAGTTGTTTTGAGTCCCATGATGGCACTTAAGGGGTATAAGATAGTTAGAAGTCAAAAATAGTGAAAAATGGTCACTTACTATTTTTAGTAAGCTGGCCTAAATGGGCTTGTATGGACCTAAAAATTTACCCCAAGGAGTAAAACTGAAAAACATTTTGTTGTCACAAAAGAATCAGCTCAATACCCTACATGGTTTGGGAGAAATTAAAGTTTCTATCCCGAGAAATTTCTCCAATGCAACTTCAAATTCAAATATAAAACTTTAGAGGCCCCAAAACATCTCAAAAATATGATGAACCAACTTCAAATTCAAATATAGTTGGTTCTCATGTTGTAAATCTCTTCGAGAGCTTTCCAATGATATGCAATAATAACAAATCAGACACCTAGATCAAAAGTTATGGCCTTGCGAAGTTTCCCCACTAAAAAGTGAATTTCATCAAAATATCTTCCTAGGCAAGAAATTAAATGGCGAGACTTTTGGTGCAAAAACAAAAGGGAGAGTTGCACTTTCTAGAACATTTGAGGGTAGTTATTGGGTAAAATAAAAAGGGATATGAGGGGGTTGTAGAAGGTGGCTTCATTAGTGCGGATTGTGGCTGTGAATAATAGTTTTTTTTAGAATTTATTTTTTTGTAATGAATCAAGCCCATGAGGCTATAGCGTTGTAAGTTCTGAATCAGTAATTTCATTTTCTGAAAATAATTGAAAGAGTTATTTTTTGTCTCGCATCTTCTATGTTGGTATCTATTATTTTTTTTTGTGGGGTTGGGTAGTGTATTCCTCATCAGTTGCACTCAAGCATTCACAAATGCTCAAAACCAAGGAAGAAAAAGGTTTCCTTTACCACAACCATACCTTTTATTCTGACATTTACACCACCCACAGTAGCATCAACCATATAATACACAAATGGACTAACTCCAAGTTTAGGGCTTCCTAGTGGGAATCCTTATAGTTTTTTCGCCTCATCTATAACACTTCCATATTTGTCACCCATCTTAACTATGCAACATAGTAGCTCATTAGTCACTTACACAACTTCACCATATTGAAAAAACTCTCAAAATGTGCCCAAAAATGATCTAGTCATAAACCAACTTTTGCAAAATGTGACATCACTTCAACAAATAATTCCCACATTAAATCAAAATCAAAATGGTAAACCTCCACAATATCTCACACGAAACCCATTATCAATTACTATCATCAAAACACCTATACCTCAAAACATGGAAATACCTTGATTTGAGAAGTACAATGGTAAGGGATATCCTAATAACAATGTATCAACTTTTACTGCATTGTGTAGTGATTTCATCTTTGAAGATAAGCTCCTAGCTAAGCTATTTCCTAGATCTTTGAAAGACATGGCCTTGGAATAGTTTTTCTCATTTCCAAATAACTCAATAAACTCATTAAATAAACTTGTTAGAGAATTTATCCAACATTTTCAAGCAAACATTAGTCCTCAAGTGACATTAACTAACTTAGTGCGTTGTAAACAAGGACCTAAGGAAAAAGATAACATACTTTATAAAATGATACCAATTTATTTACTCACAAATCTCCTATAGTCTTCGTGATGTCGATGTTCGAAGGGTGTTCATAGAAAATTCACAACTTAATATTTGAGATAAGATATTGTTGATGAAGTATCCATCCTTTCAACATTTGTGCACGTCTCTCTATGATTATTATATATCAGTTAGTTAATATGAGGATATATCTTCATTGGCTCATACCGATCAATTTGAATTTGTACATCAAAACAATCACCAACCATTCAAAAAACAAAACAAAATTTTCATTAAGATAAAAAATCCTAAAACTAATAATCATATTGACACGTATGTTGCTATTGCAAGTACAACTCCTTATCAATTTAGGTTGAGAGATAGATAATTCACCTGATTTGCAAATTCTCTTCATGCAATCAATTGCTAAGAAATAACTTAATCTAATTACCTCTAATTATGCCTATGGATACAACTAAACATTTACCTCCAAAATTTAATGCAAAATAATTTTTCCAATATCATCATACACCTAGACATGATACAAAATGATTTATACATCTTAAACACCAAGTGCAAGACCTCATAGATTCTAATCACATCTATTTGGCCAATATTAATGATAAAGAAATAAGTTCGTAGCTCCACCAAATCAAAATTTGCAAATTTTCACAAATCCAATACCAAATCATACATCCAACTTTGTACAAGGTAGTGGTTGTACACTTGATGATGTTAATCTATCTAATGTTGTTAATGCAATAGAAGTTCAACCTCATAAGGGTTGAACCACTTTATTACCTGACATTGCATTTACACATATTGATGCATCTATACATGCACCTGATGGTCCACTCTATATCACTGGCCATATTGATGAAAAACCTACACAAGGGATACTCATTGATCTCTCATGTCTACAGAATGTGATCAATGAAGAATTTTTATTTATGCATGAGCTTGTAGTGTAGAAAATTGTATACCTTTACAAATTTCACACTATGTTTGGGTCCCTTAATTTACTGGACTTAGTTAAGATTCTAATTTTCCAAATTATGCATTCCAAAGCTTTATTTTTACCATTTTATGAAAGGAGAACCAACATTTAATTAATGCATTTAATAATTAAATCATCATGGAATATGTGTGTCTTGTACTTATAGGCTAGGACCCATTCACCCATGGGTGAATGTGTCCCCTTTAAGTTCCATGACCTATTTTAAAATATGTTTTTGGTGGTCTTTTAATGATTCAAATTCAATTTGTAATTGTTGGCTTATGGAATCTAATTTTCAGAAAATTAGATAAACACATATAAATACAATCTTTTTATCATTTGAAATATTACAAACTTTATGAGAGAAATCCTATGAGAAAATATTATTGTCAAGATCATAATTGAGCATTCAAGAGTAGATTTATCAGTCATTTCTTACAACAAATCAAGATCCTAACATCATGTTCAAATCTATGTGTGTTCATGTCATATTGTGAAGGCTAATATGCATTATTGACCCTAAAGCATCCAAACATTTCAAGTATCCAAATCCATCAAGAAAATCAAGATCAAGTTCCTTGGAGTGATGTGTTTGTCTTTAGTCCTCTAAGGGAAGCCATTGAAGGGTGGTGAGTTGTAGCAAGAAAGTGTCCATTCATCATTTCCTTCTCCTTTGTCATTATCTTTCTATCAAGATTTAATTACCAAACTTGGGGTTTGACCAAGGCAAACCCCCATAAAAAAAACAATTTTTTTCTCTTTGTGTATGTGTAGATTACAAGTTGAAGATATCTTGAAGGAGCAATTTTGCATCCTTGCATTTTTTGTCATCATTATTTTCAAGCCATGGAAACTAAGTTCCAAACTTTATTTTTGACTTTCTAAAAATGGGACCTATGTCAAATCGAAGCTAAGATCTAGCATCAGAGGACTGTCAAAAATTATTTTAGATCCCTAGACTGAGACCCATTCACCCAGGGGTGAATGAGTCCCTTTGCGCTTTTCAAAAAGAAAATCTGGTGATAGGTATATGTGTTCAAACCCTTCTCAAATCTTCCTACAAAGTTCTATAATAGTTTGTATTTTTGGGAATCTACATTTTAGGTATTAGGTCTTAATTGTCCATTTAGTTTGAGCATTTGAAATCATTTCAATTTGGTTTTAGATCTGTCGTATTGTCCTAAGGACTTGTTGGTTCCCAAATTTGCATAATATTGAAACCTAAAGGTGTGCCATGTATTATACTTGGATTCAAAGAGAGATTTGGTCAATGAACGAGAGAATGATCTCACAATTTTCTTCCTTGCACTTTAGGCTTTGAAAAACCTAGGTAGGTGTCCCTATATGGTACTGAATATGGATATGAAATAAGGTTTTATTTCAACACCTAATAGATAGACTTCATACAAATGACAAGGGTTTATATATTTGCAAGATGGAAGGAACTATCCTTGTCATTAAAACCTAGGTATGAAGTATTCAAATAATTTATGAATAAATATTTTAGAAAGTAAATCATGGTTTTATATGTGAAATGTATTTCTAAGTTTGAAGGAAAATCATTCAAAATAAACTAGTGCCTATCTAGGGCTACATAGTCACAATGCATGTACACATCCCTCACCACATTCTAAACATATTTTGATGATCATTCATCCATTAAAACCTTGTATTAATGAGATCAACTAATGATTAATAGTGTAAACACTACTTGCAAATCCAATCTGCAATAAAATATTCTCATTATTTTGATTGAAAGAAATTACATTGCTCCTTGAAAAAAAACTAACAATGAAGATAACCTAGATGCAACAAATGTGCACGGAAATCTTTACAACCCTTGATTGTATTACTAAAAGAAATATCTCATTGTAAAATGGAGACAATATACACTGAGAGCGTGCAAAAGCATGTACTAATATATGTTGCAATCAAAATATACAATGAAATTACAGGAACATTTTCAAAGCATTTACCTCTATTTCCGTGCACAAACCTAAAAGCCTACCCCTTACAAATGAAATTGTTTCTCATTTTAAGAGAAAAGAAAAGAAAGAAGAGAAACCCTAAATTAATCCATTGATGAGACATGGCACATCTCAGGTCCCTTGATCCTCAACCAACTAACATTTAGAATCTATGCCTCTTCATACTTCATTTTCCCTCTTCAATCTGCCTTCACTTGAAATTCTCGTGCAAACCTTTTACCTGCATGTAAAAACCCATTTTCTAGCTCTATTTTTACTTAACAGTAAAAAATAACAACCTCTGGGTCAAAACCCAGTTACCTAATTGTTAAAAATGCTTTTCAATCTCATATTTTAACCTTATGATCTTTCATTTTAGTTTGCAATTAATTTGACATTTTATCAAACATTTATTTGCAACTATTTGAATGCATATTCAATCTGTAGACCGGTGTTCTCCATGCTCAACACTCACTGTAGAAGCACTCAAAATGCCCGTGAGGCATTACAAAATTCGTCTAGATATTTCTCTACCTATTGGCATCTAAAAATATTTAAAACACCATTAGAACTGCTGCGCAAGTGCTGGATATAATTTTTGGGTCGTGAGAAATTATTATTTGGAATTTTCTACCTCATAGGCAACCAGAAAATGTATCAAACTTTGCCTAAATTTCTTCGTAGGAAATAGAAAA
The DNA here is from genome assembly GCA_007258455.2 of Sequoia sempervirens. Taxonomy (NCBI): domain Eukaryota; kingdom Viridiplantae; phylum Streptophyta; class Pinopsida; order Cupressales; family Cupressaceae; genus Sequoia; species Sequoia sempervirens. The sequence goes on from VDFB02373365.1 coordinate 212,435,345, forward strand.
GGTTGAGGCACCTTTCTAAAGGTCAAGAAATTTTCCATCCTGTACATGTGTTTAAAAAAATTGACCAAGCCTAAAAACATGATTACATACTACAATTGCAGCCATTCGCAAGTTTAAAATCTCTCCCAAACACCTTTGCACATGCTAAAATAATTGTTCCATGTCAACATAAATTCCAATATTGAAATGTTGTTCCATTAACCTCCATATTCATGGCTATGGTTTCCTGAAAGGGATCCCCTATTCCCTCTATTTCACAAGTTATTAAATAAAAAAGAACAATATAGGAACCTCAACTCATTTAATGAATCATTCCAATCGCTCAATCTTAGAAACCATTGCCTTAAAAAATTCGTAGCCCTTGAGGTATGCCTTGGATCCTTGTTATGCACATAATAAATCAATCCACCACATGTGTTGAAAGGCCATTGCTAGAGGTAGCAGCATCACAACTTTGAAGAGGAGGAAAAATACAAAATAGAAATGCGAGATGTGTTGAAAATCCATCATTCTAACCCCATCGCTGTTATGAAGAGAGGAAGAGTTTTATAACAATGATGAGTGATGAGACAAAGGCCATCACTCATCTAATACCATTGCTATTTTGTTTTCAACATTTTGCATGAAAAGGAGATGAGTGATGGGTTGATTTTTATAAAATTTGTAAAGTTTCTCCCCCAAATATTTGCTTTAATCAATTTATTCTAAATTTTTGTCTGTGCACCAATTAAATATTACTTTGCTTTGTCCAATGAGATTACATCGCTTCACAACAAAGCATCGCTATTTTGAAAATGAATAGCCTCTCATTTTAGCACCTAGCGATGGAAACATGGAGAAAGTGCCACACTTTCCCACTGCCAAGGAAACATTAAATAAACCTATCTAATTAAAACTCATCACTGGAAAATAATTCATCATTGTTTTGAATTTGTTTAGCTTCTTCAAAAGGAGATGGGCGATGGAGTTACCCTGCAGCCTTGTGGTGACTTCAACCAATAAGAAGCAAAAATTAAACTTGATTTCTTCAAAAACATTTGAAAATGTATTTCATATTTTCCCTAAATATATTTTCATATTTGCACAATATTTAAAATAATTTAAACATTAGAAAAAATACAAATTTTAATTTTGCTTGTGGGCCAAACGATGAAATTTCATTGCACACAAATGGAGACCCCTGGAGCTGATATTTTTTGCATGCACACATAATCAATTATTTAAAGCATGGGTTTTAAATCATATTTTTCCTAGCCATAAAAATTTAGGTACCTCTTTGTAAATTGGCCCTTCAGACGTGTTTGCCGCAATGGAAAAATATTAAAATAATGTATCAAATGGCCTCCATTTTCAATGAAAATCGAAACAAAGAGGTTTTAGACCAAAATGAGAAATGGGTTGCCCTTAGAATTTTGAAATTTGTAATTTTTTGGAACACCAAATTTACCCAGTCATAGTCATAAATGCATTAATTAGCTAATCAAAACTCATCTAGGAAGCACAAAAATGAATAGGAACACTACCATATGTATCAAAAAGCTTTCTACCATATGGATTTGCAAGATGACCTCTGAGTTGCAAAATATTAATCGACAAAGATGGGCTCTAGGGTAGATTCAACAGGATGCAGACCTAACCTCTGTCACCAAACGAAAGGGCATAAGTACTTCAAATTTGCAAAATTCGAAGGTGCCATCAGTGGCTCATGTTTGGGGATGCATACCCCTTGTAGGCATGGCAAGATTCCAGATCTATGGGGAGTAGACCAAGTGTCAAATCCATTGGGCGGCTCTGCAAATTCTCCTTTACACTGCAGTGAAAATCATTCTTCAAACTTCATTTGGTGGTCCTAGGCCCCCCAAAACAAAGAACCAATATTTACCTCTGTCAAACACTCTATTCTCCGTCGTCTGAACTAAGCCATGTCTAAAAACACTGCCACTGAAAAAATGAAAATCAATATCATCACTGGCATGCTTAACCACATTACTATGCTTTCCAATGCCACCATTAATTCTATCAATCTAAAATTTGCAATTTGACACTAATTGAAATCCATAGTTATTATGAAATTTTACCATATCCAGCTCATTTTCATGTTCCACTAAATGATCCTCCTTCTAAACTAAGAAATTGAAACATTCATAGCCCACTTGACCATTGACATCATAAAATTTGACATCATATTCAATTTTCATATCAAACTTAAAACTGCCATAAACACTTTGTTGTGCACTATGCAAACAATCCCTAGGTGAATCAAAAAGAAAAAGTTCATATTCAGGAACCTCTTTGAATTGGACACCATGACATGAGAACACATCTAAGCATTTTGATTTTGCCACATCAAAACACTCCTTGGTGTCATGGAAATGAAGATTATATGCATCATCAACATCTCAAAACTGGGTAAAGGCACTCATCTTAGGTTCAGTAACATAGTCTGATTCATTTTCCAAATCATCATTCAACTCAATGAAAAATGTTTCAAAGGAAGGCTCAAATAATTCAGAACATGTCTTTGCAATAAAATCCTTACAATGACTGTTCAAAACACATTCACTATTGCAATTAGTAACACATTCAACATTACCTTTCATAATTTCAATAGGAACATCTGGACCATTTTGAAAGCTAATATTTTCAGAACTAACAGGGTCAACAAAAAGACATGCATTTATATTCACAACTTCATGTGCATCATCAATTGATAGGCATGTTAACATGTATGCCAAAGATTCACTGTTATACGAAGTTTTTTCATTAGCAATTGAACAAGCATCTTCATTCTCTTTCACATCAATGCACTCCTTATTAAATGAAAACATGCCCATTTCTACAAAGAAACAAACATATCCCATCTCACCATTAATTTCATGAGCTTGTGGCTTCACATATAGATCTAAATCAACACACTTTGTAATGTTATGCACATCAACATTCTCTTCATGTATCACAAACATTTCCATCTCTATTTCACATAAATAATCACAAGCAATAGACATAATTGTTGTGCCCTCAACACACATGCTCCATTCGGAATGGGGACCCTCTCTTCTTCCCTTCGCCTTGCTGGGTCATTTTTCCACTGCTTCGTTTTGCATGCCCCCATTTTGGTGTTCAAAATGGTTAGTGACCTCTAAAAGTGTCATCTTAAGTTGACCATATTTCACCCCCCTCAGATTTTCTAAGTCCCATATCTTTGCAGGGACCCTTTGGCAATTTTCCTCTACTGGCGTCCTTAGGCTCTGCGGGTCTACCCTCACAGGTTTCCCTTGGTGGGTTTCCCTATGGAATTTTTCATGTCCAAATGACCGAAGGACCCTGTCCTTCCATGGCCCAGGACCCGCCCCTTGGATTGTCGTTTCCCCATATTTTTGACGAAGTCCTAGCGTCCGTCTGACCCACCAGGCCCACCCTACCGGATCACCCCTCTCGAACTTCCGTCTCTTGTTCGCCATTTCTAACAGTCGTTCAGTGGTAGCGTTCCACTTATCAGGTCCCGAACCCCTCACCGCCCTTATTTTTTGCCAAACTTTTGGAACGGCTATCTGTCGACAATCGTCTGACCTTTGGACCTCGATGCTCCTACGACCATTTTCAAATCGAAGCTCACCAAATTTTTTGGCCACTATACATGCATTTATTGCTAGCATTTAATGCCTTAAAATTATATAAATAGGTGAATTTGAATTGTCATTTTCACATGTCAGTTAATCAGGAAAGGTTAGAGTGATTCAGAGCGATCCAGAGCCACCTCCCCATGCCGCCTTCGAGCCCAATGAGTGCCATCACTAATTTATATCATGCACCAACTAATCTAATCACCTTCCTTCATTGGGTTCTCGAGGTTAGTTCACCGCTCGCGCCTCATACTATGTTTTTCTTTTATTCTAAGGTAAAATGATGAATAAAAGGATGAAAAATGCATGCATTAGATAGAGGAAAGTAAGGCACCCAAAGCCCATGAGATCGAATCTTGAGAAAACCCTTAGAATCACTCATACATCGTGCATGGAACCTCACCTTCCCGACACCGTTCTTCAGCCAAGGAATTCATAACCCACAGACCCGCCGACTCATAACGCCATTGCTTAAGCACAAAAACAAAACAAACCTCAAGCGGCGAACTTATCTCTTAGGCCCTCCATTGTGGGGAGACTCCTCTCTCTCACCATTGGAATGGTGTTAATATTTCAAGTTAAAGCTAAGCTCAACACCTTGCTCGGGTCCACCCCCATGGGACTCTGTGCCCGAGACGCCGTTCATGGTTCACCATTTTTAATAGCATTTCGATCATTGATTTTCGGCCCTCGGACTCAGACTCCTTCCCTAATCAGTTGACTTTATGGACTAGCCAAAGTACCAAGCCCCCTCCAGGTCCTGACGCGTGGACCTCTGTTTGCAGGCCGCTGCGATGACACCACCATTTCATATGGCTTTCAAGAAGCTGCCCTCCGCTCCCCGACTGTTGAAGCTCCTGTGACCATCAAGATAAAATAACAAAAAATTTGAGTGCCTAACCCATTACGGGTCACTTCCCCTCCAGGTCCTGACGCGTGGACCTCTGTTTGCAGGCCGCTGCGATGACACCACCATTTCATATGGCTTTCAAGAAGCTGCCCTCCGCTCCCCGACAATGTTGAAGCTCCTGTGACCATCAAGATAAAATAACAAAAAATTTGAGTGCCTAACCCATTACGGAAATTTTACCATATCCAGCTCATTTTCATGTTCCACTAAATGATCCTCCTTCTAAACTAAGAAATTGAAACATTCATAGCCCACTTGACCATTGACATCATAAAATTTGACATCATATTCAATTTTCATATCAAACTTAAAACTGCCATAAACACTTTGTTGTGCACTATGCAAACAATCCCTAGGTGAATCAAAAAGAAAAAGTTCATATTCAGGAACCTCTTTGAATTGGACACCATGACATGAGAACACATCTAAGCATTTTGATTTTGCCACATCAAAACACTCCTTGGTGTCATGGAAATGAAGATTATATGCATCATCAACATCTCAAAACTGGGTAAAGGCACTCATCTTAGGTTCAGTAACATAGTCTGATTCATTTTCCAAATCATCATTCAACTCAATGAAAAATGTTTCAAAGGAAGGCTCAAATAATTCAGAACATGTCTTTGCAATAAAATCCTTACAATGACTGTTCAAAACACATTCACTATTGCAATTAGTAACACATTCAACATTACCTTTCATAATTTCAATAGGAACATCTGGACCATTTTGAAAGCTAATATTTTCAGAACTAACAGGGTCAACAAAAAGACATGCATTTATATTCACAACTTCATGTGCATCATCAATTGATAGGCATGTTAACATGTATGCCAAAGATTCACTGTTATACGAAGTTTTTTCATTAGCAATTGAACAAGCATCTTCATTCTCTTTCACATCAATGCACTCCTTATTAAATGAAAACATGCCCATTTCTACAAAGAAACAAACATATCCCATCTCACCATTAATTTCATGAGCTTGTGGCTTCACATATAGATCTAAATCAACACACTTTGTAATGTTATGCACATCAACATTCTCTTCATGTATCACAAACATTTCCATCTCTATTTCACATAAATAATCACAAGCAATAGACATAATTGTTGTGCCCTCAACACACATGCTCCATTCGGAATGGGGACCCTCTCTTCTTCCCTTCGCCTTGCTGGGTCATTTTTCCACTGCTTCGTTTTGCATGCCCCCATTTTGGTGTTCAAAATGGTTAGTGACCTCTAAAAGTGTCATCTTAAGTTGACCATATTTCACCCCCCTCAGATTTTCTAAGTCCCATATCTTTGCAGGGACCCTTTGGCAATTTTCCTCTACTGGCGTCCTTAGGCTCTGCGGGTCTACCCTCACAGGTTTCCCTTGGTGGGTTTCCCTATGGAATTTTTCATGTCCAAATGACCGAAGGACCCTGTCCTTCCATGGCCCAGGACCCGCCCCTTGGATTGTCGTTTCCCCATATTTTTGACGAAGTCCTAGCGTCCGTCTGACCCACCAGGCCCACCCTACCGGATCACCCCTCTCGAACTTCCGTCTCTTGTTCGCCATTTCTAACAGTCGTTCAGTGGTAGCGTTCCACTTATCAGGTCCCGAACCCCTCACCGCCCTTATTTTTTGCCAAACTTTTGGAACGGCTATCTGTCGACAATCGTCTGACCTTTGGACCTCGATGCTCCTACGACCATTTTCAAATCGAAGCTCACCAAATTTTTTGGCCACTATACATGCATTTATTGCTAGCATTTAATGCCTTAAAATTATATAAATAGGTGAATTTGAATTGTCATTTTCACATGTCAGTTAATCAGGAAAGGTTAGAGTGATTCAGAGCGATCCAGAGCCACCTCCCCATGCCGCCTTCGAGCCCAATGAGTGCCATCACTAATTTATATCATGCACCAACTAATCTAATCACCTTCCTTCATTGGGTTCTCGAGGTTAGTTCACCGCTCGCGCCTCATACTATGTTTTTCTTTTATTCTAAGGTAAAATGATGAATAAAAGGATGAAAAATGCATGCATTAGATAGAGGAAAGTAAGGCACCCAAAGCCCATGAGATCGAATCTTGAGAAAACCCTTAGAATCACTCATACATCGTGCATGGAACCTCACCTTCCCGACACCGTTCTTCAGCCAAGGAATTCATAACCCACAGACCCGCCGACTCATAACGCCATTGCTTAAGCACAAAAACAAAACAAACCTCAAGCGGCGAACTTATCTCTTAGGCCCTCCATTGTGGGGAGACTCCTCTCTCTCACCATTGGAATGGTGTTAATATTTCAAGTTAAAGCTAAGCTCAACACCTTGCTCGGGTCCACCCCCATGGGACTCTGTGCCCGAGACGCCGTTCATGGTTCACCATTTTTAATAGCATTTCGATCATTGATTTTCGGCCCTCGGACTCAGACTCCTTCCCTAATCAGTTGACTTTATGGACTAGCCAAAGTACCAAGCCCCCTCCAGGTCCTGACGCGTGGACCTCTGTTTGCAGGCCGCTGCGATGACACCACCATTTCATATGGCTTTCAAGAAGCTGCCCTCCGCTCCCCGACTGTTGAAGCTCCTGTGACCATCAAGATAAAATAACAAAAAATTTGAGTGCCTAACCCATTACGGGTCACTTCCATTGGACTTCTGCCATCGGGACTCCATCTCGTCTCATCCATTGTGAAAGGGAGAACTGCCTTTGTCCTCTCGGCCTTCAGGGCCTGATCCTTTGTTTTCTGATAAACTCCACAATGATAAATGAAGAAAACATAAGAGCTAGGCCCTCAAACTTCCTCCAGCGGACTTTTGCTTGTTGTCCGCTATTTCAAACAACAATCCTATAGTGGCTTTCTACCCCATTTGACCTGAACGACCCAAATGCCAATGTGTGATGCCGAATGCCTCTTGAACTCGCCGGGCCCATGCCCGCAAAAATCCACCACTAGGATGCTTTCTCACCAGAGCCATTCCAAATGGAAAACCTAGATGGCCAAGCTCTTCGTAGACTCCAATCACCTTAAAGACGACCCAAATGGCTCCTAATCTAAAAATGAACTTTGACCCACGTGCCAAAATGACCTATTCTCCTTAGTAGGCCCAATGATTTAACCAAGTCCTAGGGTGAGTGGAACCTTGTGGGCCGCCGTGCCTTGTTTTCCCTTCAAAACAATCATCCTGCTAGGGAAGTTTGACCCTTGGGGTCCGAACTATCCAAACTCCCTCTTTTGAACCGCTAATGACAATCTGGATTAAATAATAGATTTCTTGAATGCTGAATTATCCAATCTAAATCTATTTGCAGGGATTTTGCTAATGTTTCATGCTTTTATGCTTGAGTTTACTCACCTCTCCTTTGCTTGCAGAATATATGGAATCAGGTGCAGGACCCTCGAGGGAAACCACAGAGAAAGACAAAGGAAAGAAGACAGGCAAGGCACCCCATGGAAAAGAAGACAAAGACTAGATGAAGTATCAATTCCAGGGGGAACCCCTAAGATCCAGAATCACCATAGATTGGAAGGAGATCTCTGACACGAACATCGGGCACATAGACATTGACGAATTCAAGCAAAGGGTTAGGATCAACCCAACAACATAGAATGCAAGATTAATCAGAGGTAGTGGAATAGCCAAGGCTGCAGGCTTCCCTCCTACTCTTGTCGCCCCCAAGCTAGTAATGGCTTGCAGCGAGGCATACCAGCCAGAAACCCAAATAATATTGGATAGGGATGGAAATATATTAGCTGATATGTTTTCCAAGGCAATAACAAAGACCTTTCATATCCCTACCTTCAGGGAGATGGAACTACCAACTATAAAAGACTGCAAGGCAATGTGGGATGAAGATCCCCTTAAATGCAAGAAACTCATAAATCAATTTTGGCTCAAGGAGAAGAGGGGCAATGCTACAAAAGTTCCCCAGGAGCTCTTCTGTAGTGATTTTTAAGAAGATTACCATGATTTGGTAACATTGTTAAGTAGAGTAATGGGTCTTCCTACTGCTACTTAATTCTAAGAATGGATGGTCTACTTCGTTGAAGAGATTCTCTATGGAGAGGATACCGCATTTTACTAGGGTGGGATAATTAGTGATTGCTTTCATGAGTAGTTCATGGCTATCAAAAAGATCTCCAAGTTTTACATGACATCCTACCTAGTCTATTCATTGGCCAAATGGAGGCAATACAGTGGCTTGTTTAGAGCTCCAGATGAAGAACCTGGAAGGGAACTAAAGGTCTATGACAAGTACCCCCAGCTACAATTTAGGAACTCCAAGAAAGATTACTACAGGGTCAATGACGCTTTCATAGGTCATATCGTCAGATTGCTCTGGGGTGACTTTGAGAGGTGAGTCTCCCACAGTGCCAATGCTTTCCTAAAACAGTATTCCTTTCTGTTCATCCAATATCCAAAGTTTACATACATTCGTGTAGAAGGCTTCTCAAAAAGAATGAACAAGATACCTTGGTATCCTAATGATCGGATAATACTGTTGGATCTCTCTCGGCAGCTGAGACATGTGCACACCCTCTTGAGCAACAAACATATGGTAGGGATTCCTTATCCCCTCTCCTTCGGCATGGGGATGTACAAGCTCCATAGCTCGCAATGTGCTCACAATTCAGAGAAGGAGTTGGCCAAATACCATTTGAGGCTCCACACTGCCCGACCGTGGATGGATCCCTATGGCCATATCAGGAAGGTGCTTGAACTCGAATATTCCCACCTGCATAGTGTTGAGGATTTTTTGGCTAATTGTAAAGATGATAATGAGGTGCAGATGAGGCATTATATGTGGATGACTGCATACTTTGTAAAGAGGGTCAACTTGTTCCCTATGCTTGACCAGGTGGGGGAAGATGAGAGCACGATAATAGACCCCCGATATAACATAGTTGCCAATCTCCCACTGCCACTAATTGATTGGGATGAATAGGAGGTTGATGACCTCGATATCTTGACCAAGCCCATAGAGGCTTGAACAAAAGAATGGATTGATGAGAAAGTTTCCCAATTGAAGTAGCAAGGGGTCGCTTTGACCTATGAGGGGCTCAAAAGTGAGCCAAGTGGAACAGATGGTAGGGTAGTTGCTACCTCAATAGGAGAAACTTCAAAATCCCTTCCACTCACTCGGTCAAGGAAAAGAAAGGAAACTCATGAGCAGTAGCCTAATCCAAAGGTATATGAAAGAAAGGCCTCCAAAGGTGAACCTTCCAAGAAACATAAGAAATCGGGCAGTGTCACTAAGATGCCTATTATTCAAGAAGATCTGCTATGTGAAGGAGAGGAAATGGAGACTGAGCAACCAAAATCTCCACCTACCGCCTCCACCACTACTGTCCCTCCACCTTCCTCCTAGGCCATGGTAGCTACTTCCCCTCATGTAGTGGACATCTCAGTCCAACTTGCCTCTTCTTTGCCTACTGGACAAGTTGTAATGATTGACTCTTCTTTTACCACCACCTCTCCACTCTCTTATGCTTCCATGTCTCCAACCACATCTCTTTCACTAGCAACAACAACAATGCCAATAAAAACACTCTCACTTCTAGAGGCATTTTCATGGTATATGCAGAATGTCCTAAGGTTTCTGAAGTATTGATGAATCCAACCATCCAGGCTGCCCTGGCTTAGGTTCTTGCCAGCATTCCTGCCTCAAAGCCTCCAACTGAACCACTGAAGATGAAAGCCATGATGCAAATATATGAGGAGTTGGAGAGGTAGGAAAAGGAAGTAACAAAGGCATTGGAGGAGGAAGCAGACGACTACCATGAACACCCAAAGAACTAGAATTTACAAATTGATAAGGTAGTTCGTGAAGGAGAGGAAAAAAATCCTCCAAGAGTGACAAAGAAGAAGATGTTGGCACCAGATACATTGTATAAACCTTTGATGCTGATCTTGTAGAAGAGTTGGCGCGATAGTTGAAAGATGTCAGAGAGGAAATAGAAAAGCCACCCTCTGAGGAAGAAAAGGAGTCTAGTGATAAAATGGAATAAGACACTAAACTTAGAACTGGGGAGTAGGAAGAAAGCTCTAAGCTAGATGATGAAATGTCCCTCTCAGTGGAACAAGAAGAACAAGAAAAGAAAGAGGAATATGTGCCACCTCAATGCAAGGAGGAGGAGAGTAAAGAAGAAGACAAGCCTAAAGAAGAGGCTGAAACCCATAAGAGTCCGGAAACAGAGCAACCTGAAGAATATGGGAATGAAGAAGAAGAAAAGGATGCTGAAGGGGAAGATAGCCCCAGTGAATTCCTACCCACTAAGTCCCCCATCAAACACACGGTGTTCATCTGGGACTCCAACGAAGAAGAAGAAGAGACAAGGATAGAGAAAGAAGCTCCTGAGGATAAAGAGATTGAAATCAAGAAGGATGAAGGGGAGGGTGATTGTGAATCACACAAGGAAAAGTTTTAGATGCCTGAGTGGTTGGAAAAGCAACTGGAGAAGAAATCTCCTACTCCAAGGGATCCAAGAGCAAGATTAGAGGTCATCTTGGCCCGACCTCAGATCGACACAAAAAAAGAGAAGCCCAAAGTTAGATCCAAGCTGACAATGGACGCTTCTGGATCTAGGACCATGCAAATAGCTACACCAATGGTGAATGAAGAAGGGATAGGTTACAATGTTTCCACCATTGACTTGGGGATAGCATCAAGAAAATAGAAAATAGATCACCTTCAGGAGTCTGTTGCCATAGTGGTGCATCTGATGCAAAAGGACAAGCTCTCCAAGGACGAGCTCAACGCGCAATTGGTTGATTTGACAACCTACATTCAACAATGTTTGTCATTAGAAGAGATTCCCATGACGTCCTCGGCTCCACCACAACTACTGTCCAAGGAGAAAATTGACAAGCTCGAGAGGAGGAAAAAATAGACTAAGACTATAGAAGATTGGTTCCAGCAAGTCCTGTATGTTGGAAACATGGGCATCAATCATGCTGTTAGAACAAAAAATAAATTCTTGGAGGTCCAAAAAACCCTTGAGGGCATGAGGAATTTCTTCATTGACTTCCCAGGGATATATGAATCCACCTACCCCAAAATTGAAGCCACCCTCAAGCTATCTCACAAGATATGGAAAGAGGACCTTGCATTCGCAGAGGACAATCATTGGCTGGTTGAAACGTGGAAGATGAACTTCAACCATAGGAAAGAGGTGCTAGAGAAAGTCCTCTGCAAGGTGGAGCTAGACATTGATTGGGCTAAGGACATTAGGGCCAATTGTATTGAGTATTTGAAATTGATGGTAGGCTATGATCTTCCCATTGTTGAGATCAATCCCGAAAAGGTGAAGCCTTATTTTAGAAAGAAGATGGAAGATGGAATGTCAGGAGAGCTCACCAAGGATTTTATGAATTTTTCTACTTGATCCTTCACCCAATCTAAGAAATTTAGAGATAATACAACCAAGTGTGATGAAGATTGGGATACACTTACGGGCCGATTTAAACAATGGAATTATTAGGTGCTCCAATCTAGTATAATGGAGATTGAGAAGCTTCAGGCGCTAATTAGCAAGTTTATAGAATATGCTGCCTTGAAGAAATAGGAAGGAAACTCAATAATTGATGACAAGTTCCTCACAGAGTAGCTACAACAAAGGAAATCAGCTAGAAGATAAAATGCTATAGTGTTGCCACTAGAGGACAAAATGGGAAAAAGACAAGAGATGCATTTTAAATTGTAATATATTTGGGGGTAGGTGAAACCCTAGTTTGTAGTGAATCTTGTCCAAATAATGCAAATCAATCTTGGCCATTCATTTTGCTTTTTGAACACTATAAATAGTGGGTCTCCTCTCATTTTCAAGAGAGAGTTGAGTTGTTGTAAAGACATGCTACAAATTTTTTAATAGAAATTCATTGACTTTGGTGGACTCTTGAGTTTCTTTGCATGTTTCATGATTCATCTCCCATAGTTAGCTGATTTAGATAGATTTACTTTGCTTTTTCAGTTAGTTTTAGATTGCTTTGATAGATTTAGCAATGTTGTTCAATGGTTATGAAGATTTCTGTTGTGTTGATGCCTTTCTTGTCCATAATTTTTGTTGTTTACTAATGGTAGATAGCTGTGTAAAGTTAGTATGGAATTAAATTGAAAGCTGCTCCAAAATTTTATCATTTGTTCATGCATGTTTATGGTGAATGAATGGTAGAACATTTGCAGTCCTTAGAAGCTAGCACAAGTTTCACGATACTATTAGTTTTTTGGTTAAGTGAAATTTTATTTGAAGGAAGCTGTCCATAGTAGAACTTTCCATGATCACTGTTCATAGTTAGTTTTAGACCCAGGAACCTCTTCTCTTCCCTACCTTTTTCCTTTTTTTAATAAGTAACCTATCCTAAGGTTCATTGCACATTGTAAAGCCAAATCTTAAGATAACATTGGTGTTTTGGATTGTTGTTTGAACTTGTAGAAAATTGCACATCAATGTTCCATCTCAGGAACTTCATCTTTAAGATCCACTTCGTCTCCAGCCAAATTATGTAAGTCCACCCTGTGATTACTAGAAAAATCACATCAAATATCAACTAAGAAATTCCATGTACGTCATGACCTGACACCCAAGAGACCTTGGGGTAGTGATTGGTAACTTTCTTAAGAATTTCTACCTTTCAAGAGAGGTAGTGCCCCTATGCACTGCCTATGTTGAGAAAGTGCTAAAACACCCATCAATAATAATTATGTTCATTAGCATCATAGTCAACATTGTCAAAATCCTTATCATCTCTAACACTGTACTTAGGATTAGGATATTGAACACACAAGTTTTTATCTTCAAATTAATCATCACTCACAGAGTTAATGTTCTTTGTTGATAACAAATCCAAACTACATTCTAGGAATTCATCAGTGAAATTTGTTCATTCCCTTGTGAACAAGTGACTTCATCAAAATTCATATCATTGCATCCTTTGTATGAAGAAAAAACCTCTAGATCATCCTCATAGGAGCATTCATAATGCTCAGAAGAGTAATTATGAACTTCACTGTCATCATGATCTTCATCACTAGAAAACTCATCACTGCATAAACTATGCTCATAATTTTCAGAATGAATGCTTGAATTTTTATTTTCAATATCTTGACCATTGATTTGCAATGAGATATCTGCAACACTTGCATATTTTCACTAATCAAAACATGACATGTAATGACATCTTGCATCTCTTTTACTTCTTCCTTAACCAAGATATTACAAGGAGAGATTTCAAGCATATCAATTTTGTCACCATACCATGTACCTTTATCTTCATCATTGTTATATTGATATGCATATATGCTTCTTATGAGCTGATTATAATCACCATCCTCATTTATACAAGATTGATTTTCATTTTTTGATATACTCTTTTCAGTTATGTGCATCATGTTCATGTTCTTATTTTTCTTACATTTAACAATATGACAGCTACTATCAACATTTTGAGACATCATATTTTGTGCATAATCACATTGGGCTCCTTCAACACTCTTTATCCAATCAAGTACTTGATCAACACTATGAAGTTTCAATTCTTTGGGAAAAGTACTCAACCCTGGCTCATTGATTTCACAAAACAAATCAATGCATGTTGAATCCTTAGGTCTGAAATTTTTGGGGACCTCCAACAAGGCATCCAAAAACCTTGTGCACAAATCATATGGTGATTCTCCCCTGTGTCTCTTCATGTCATACAATTCTTGAACAAAAGAAATATGATCAACATTGATCAAACTTTTTTGATGTTCAACTTGGAGTTCATTGTGATTTGTATGTTGTGATGATGGAAAAATAGAACAACAAAGACATTACTATCTTGACAGTAGTTTTTATTTTCTGACTTGAATTGGATGTATGCATAAGATGTTCTAGGACAACCAACACTTGCAGCCATTTGTCCCTTCATCATTGAATATTTTGAGTTGTTTTCAATATCCATGGAAATCTTATATTCCTGATGAAGTGTTATAGGATCTTTATCTCTTAACAGATAGTTCATTTCTTCACAAATTCACCTAAGTATACAACAAAACACACTGCATCATTTGGTCTCATACTTTCAGGAATGCCACCTAATGTTTTTGAAAACCTAAGATTGAATGTAGGAACCAACTCATCATCTTATTTTTGGATGTTCATAATTTTTTGCCTCATTGAACTTGGATCAATTCTCTCACCAAACTGTTCTATGAATGCTTCCATTAACTCATCCCATGAAGATATAAAACATACTGGAAAATATGAAAAGCAATCTCTAGCATCTTCCTTCAGAGATTGAACAAAGAACACCATGACAACATCTTCATGGCTTATGTCATAATCTCCCATCAAATCAGAAAACTCCTCCAGATGTTGAGATGCTAATTCTAATCTTTTCCCTTTGAACTTTGTCAAGTGTTCCCTAACTTCATTAGGAACAGGGTTTGGGAAATCTTGAATACCATTAAAATTTAATGGTCTATACCTTCCCCTAGAGAAAGGATTTCTCTAAGGACATAGCTGGAACTGATATGAATTCTGCATTATGACACTTGAGCATAGATTTTTAATTCATATGAAAATATTCTTTCAATGAAAACCTAATCCCCCTTAACCATTGCCTCACAATTTTGATAAACTCAACATGACCCTTATCTCTCCAATGTCTAATCAACTCTTATTTATCAGAAAACACATGGAATATACAAGCCATCTTCTGATTGCACAAAAATTATAGGTTTGAAAGACCTCATAAACCTGTATACTAGTGTGCAATCATGAAACAATAACCATCTAGTTACCACTATGCACATTTCACTAACATATGTGCATTATGCCTCTTTCTTTTGAAAAATGCAGGTGCATTTACATAGAGACATGATTTATTTTAATTCCCTCTTAACAAAAATAAACTCATTTAATATGGGAATCACATGACTTCAGGGAGAGTTTCCACAAAAATCCTCCATATGAAAAAACTTTCCCTCATGAATGCTAAACAAAGGAAAGCTAAATACCTGGAAAATATTGTAGACTTCAAAAATTCTCTCTCTGACTGGAAGCATTTACAAGCCTTATGTAAATTTTTATAGACACCTCTTCCACAATTTCAATAGGTTCATTAATAGAGTCGCCACCTCTCTTAAGAGAACAAAATATTCAACAATCAAAAAATATTCAATGACCAAAATTCTTTTCTTAGTTATTTTCACCAGTAGAGCACCATATATCATGAAACTCTTAAGTATGCTGCAACAATTTCTTTCTCCAGGTGTGAAGTCCTTTAACCTTTGGAAAAAATATTCAGATTAGCAAAATTATTGACTCTTTTCAAATGGATAATACTGAAGCTGTCCCCAATAGAGTCACCAATTTGTTGGTTCCCAAATCTGCATAATATTGAATCGTAAAGGTGTGCCATGTCTTATGCTCAGATTCAAAGAGAGATTTTTCCAATGAATGGGAGAATGATTTCACAATTTTCTCCCCTACACTTTAGGCTTTGCAAAACCTAGTTGGGTCTCCCTATATGCTATTGAATATGGATATGAAATAAGGTTTTATTTCAACACCTAGCAAATAGACTTCATACAAATGAAAAGGGTTTATATATTTGTAAGATAGAAGGAACTATCCTTGTTTCCATTAAAATGTAGGTATGAAGTATACAAATAATTTATGAATAAATATTGCATAAAGTAAATCATGGTTTTATATTTGAAATTTGTTTATGAGTTTGAAGGAAAACCATTCAAAATAAACCAGTGCCTATCTGGGGCTATAAAGTCACAATGCATGTACACATCCCTCACCACATTCTAAACATATTTTGATGATCATTCAACCATTAACACATTGTATTAATGAGATCAACTAATGATTAACAGTGTAAACTCTACTTGCAAATCCAATCTGCAATAAAATAATATCATTATTTTCATTGAAAGAAATTACATTGCTCCTTGAACAAAAACTAACAATGAAGATAACCCAGATGCAACAAATGTGCATGGAAAGCTTTACAACCCTTGATTGTATTACTGAAAGAAATATCTCATTGCAAAATGGAGACTATATACACCAAGAGCATGCAAAAAGATGTATTGATAAATGCCGCAATAAAAATATACAATGCAATTATAGGAACATTTGCAAAGCATTTGCCTCTATTTCTCTACAAAAACCTAAAAGCCTACCCCTTACAACTTCTTCAAAATCCCAGAACTCCTTGCAAATGAAACTATTTCTCATTTTAAGAGAAAAAAGAAGAAAGAAGAAAAGATCTAATTAATCCACTGATGAGATGGCACATATCAACTCTCTTGATTTGCAATCAACTAACATTTAGAAGATGCCTCTTCATACTTCTGTAATATCGTAGAATTGCACCTAGGGGCAATTCCATATTTTAACATTTATGCCTAGCATTTATGGCACCTTGAAATATTAATGACAAAATCTGATGGGTCAAAATTTCATGATTTTGACTCCATGGGGACAAGTGGCTGAGCAACAAAAGCCTAGCAACACATTTTTTGAGAATATAGGCCTTGGACGAATGCACAGTGCGCAGACATCTGTGCGACGCACTAGCATCCTGTCCATTTCCTGAGTTCAAAATGTGAAATCTGAATGGTTAACCCTTGAGACATGTGTCCTGGTGGTTACACTCTGAAAGTAATCACTCTTTTCCACCCTTGTAAGCATAAAAACCTCCTTTTTCCTCTCATTTGGAGGTTGGAAGACATCACACTAGCTCTCTCTCCATTCTGCTTCAACTTTGAGACTCCTTCTTCTTTGATAGCAGTGCACTCACAGGCGAAGCCATGCCAGACTGAGGTCCCCCCAACAGTAGCAACAACTCTCAAGCAAGCACTCAACGGTGCATCCATGTGCTCCAGAGAGGGCCTTGGCCCATGGGTAACACTCTCTCTTCCTCTCTCACTTTCGTTTTACACATATTTTTTTACACTTATCGTGGTGCGGGTTCTACTCCTGAGCGGGTATTGCTTTCACCATATGCTTTATTTATTCCTTTAGCATTCCTTTCCAACTTGTCTGTCCATGGAGGTGGGAACACCAAAATGGGGTTTGACTAAGGCAAGCCCCTATACAGCCACCCAACAACTTTCTCCTTGGTCTTTTGTGTGTAGGTCACAAAAAGGAGTTTGGAGTGAAGACTTGAGCATCTAGAAAAAAAGGGTAAATTTTCTCCAAGCATCTTAGTATTTCCTTTAGCATTTGGTTTTTTGATTAGCTAAGCAATCTCGTATAGACCACTCTCGAGTTTTTCAGTAGGATTTTTTTCTATCTATCAAGTTCCTGAGTTCTCTATTGTTCAGGATGCCAGTGCATCTTTCAAATGACAGTGCGCCACACTGGTGTCCCAGAACTACACTGACATCTTCTGGCTGAGAGCTCCCTCTTCTAGGACATGGATCCTTTGGTCTGACTCCCTCGGGATCTCTGATCATTTTCCTCAAAGCATAACCGAGTCTTAGTTCCTTACCATTTTGTCAATCTATTATTCTGAGGTGTATAAGGGTAGTTTGTTCCCTGGTGATCTCTTGAGAAAAGGAGAGACCCATGTGTAGTGAATACCTCTTATATCACAACTTCATTTTCCCTCTTCAATATGCCTTCACTTGAAATTCTCATGCAAACCTTTTACCTACATGTAAAAACCCATTTTCCAGCTCCATTTTTACTTAACAGTTAAAAATAATAACCTCTGGATCAAAAACCACTTACCTAGCTATTAAAAATGCTTTTCAATCTTGCATTTTAACCTTCTGATCTTTCAAATTTCAGTTTGAAATTAATTTGACATTTTTTCAAACATTTATCTGGTAACCATATGAATGCATATTCAACTTGCAAACCACTATTCTCTATGCTCAACACTCACTGTGGAAGCACTCAAAACACTTGTGAGGTATTTCAAAATTCATCTAGACATTTCTCTACCCATTAGCATCTAAAAATATTTAAAAAACCACTAGAATTGTTGCCCAAGAGCTAGATATGATTTTTAGGTCATGATAAATTATTATTTGGCATTTTCTACCTCATAGGCAACCAAAAAATGTATAAAAAATTGCCTAAATTGCTTCCCAGACAATAGAAAAGGTTGAGACACCTTTTTGGAGGTCGAGAAAACATTTTCCAACCTGTACATGTGTTTAAAAAATTGCACCAAGCCTAAACACGTGATTACATACTACAATTGCAGCCATTCACAAGTTCAAAACCTCTCCCAGACACCTTTGCACATGCTAAAATAATTGTTCCATGTCAACATAAATTCTAGTATTGAAATGTCATTCCATTAACCTTCACATTCATGGCTATGGTTTCCTAAAAGGGATCCCCTATTCCCTCTATTTCACAAGTTATTAAATAAAGAAGAACAATACATGGACCTCAACTCATTTAATGAATCCTTCCAATCGCTCAATCTTAGAAACTATTTCCTTCAAAAAATTGCATCCCTTGAGGCATGCCTTGGATCCCTGTTATGCACATACTAAAACAATCCACCACATGTGTTGAAAATCCATCGAAAGAAGTAGTAGCATCACAACTTTGAAGAGGAGGAAAAATACAAAATAACGATGTGCGATGTGTTGAAAATACATCATTCTAACCCCATCACCAGATAAAATACATCACTGTTATGAAGAGAGGAAGAGTTTTGTAACAACGATGAGCAATGAGACAAAGGCCATCACTCATCTAATACTATCACTATTTTCAACATTTTGCATGAAAAGGAGATGAGCGATGGGTTGATTTTTATAAAGTTTGTAAAGTTTCCCCCCCAAATATTTGCTTTAATCAATTTATCCTAAATTTTTTCCCGTGCACCAATGAAATATTACTTTTCTTTGCCCAATGAGATTACCGCTTCACAACAAAGCATCGTTGTTTTGAAAATGAATAGCCTCTCATTTCAGCATTGAGCAATGGAATCTTGGAGAAATGCCAAACTTGCCCACTGCCAAGGAAACAATAAATAAGCCTGTCTAATCAAAACTCATTACTGGAAAATAATGCATGCTATTTTGAATTTTTTCATCCTCTTAAAAGGAGATAAGCAATGGAGTTGGCTTGTAGCTGTGCTACCGTGACTTCATCCAATAAGAAGCAAGAATTAAACTTACTTTCTTCAAAAGAATTTAAAAATGTTTTTCATATTTTATCTAAATGCATTTTCATATTTGCACAATATTTAAAATATTTTAAATATTTTAAACATTAGCATTTGAAACATTAGAAAAAATGCAAATTTTGATTTTACTTGTGGGCCAAATGGTGAAATTTCATTACGAGAAAATGAAGACCCTTGGAGCTGAGAATTTTTGCATGTAGCCATAAAAAATTATTTAAAACATGGGTTTTAAATCAAATATTGCCCAACCATAAAAAATAGGTACCTCTTTTGTAAATTGGCCCTTCGGACGTGTTTGTCGCAACCAAAAAACATTAAAATAATGTATCAAATGGCCTCCATTTTTGATGAAATTAGATAAGAGGTTTAGACCAAAATGAGAAATGGGTTGCCCTTAGAATTTTGAAATTTGCAACTTTCTGGAACACCAAATTTAGCCTGATCATAGTCAGAAACATTAATTCGCCTATCAGAACTCATCTAGGAAGCGCGAAACTGAACAAGCACACTACCATATGTAGCACAAAACTTTCTACCATATGGATTTGCAAGATGACCTCTGAGTTGCAAAATATTAATTGACAATGATGGGCTCCAAGGTAGATTCAACAAGATGTAGACTTAACCTCTGTCGTCAAACTGAAAGGGCATAGGCACTTCAAATTTGCAAAATTTGAAGGGCCATCAGGGTTGAGATCTAGGTCTGATTGGCTCACCATTGAGGTTGAAAGTCAATCATTACACCTTGTGATTTCTTTCCTAATGAAATTTGTGAGGAAAGACACCTATTGAGATCCCCAAGGTTTTATAAACATCATTAAAACCTTATGGGGATCCCTTTTTCCTCCTTTCCATTTTGTTGAACCTAACATTCTTACATCATACTTTTTTGATTTGGAGATATTTGAAAACCTAGATCTAGGTTTTGCATTATCTTTTTTTACATTTCATTTAGGGTTACATATTACACATGTTTACATCATTTAAAATCTTAAAAATCTAAAAACATTGCATACATTTTGCATAATAGCTTGCATTAAGGCGTGTTTCAGTCATTTAGATTAGATTTTCATTCAAAATTGCATTAAAAAAATTGTCATTTTGTTCATACATTTCCATGCAAATTGCATTTACATTTAATTAGAAAATATAGAAAAATTGTCACTGAAGAATTTATTTACATTTAGGAACAATGAGCTTAAATATTAGATCAAACACTCAAATTTAAAATTTTCAAAACCCTATACAAAGATCCATTTGCCCTTGGGTGAACCTGTCCTTGTATAGGTGATTTTGATTTTTTTTGTGCATTTATTTGTCTCTGTCTACTTCATTTTTTAGTATTTGTAGATCTCTGTTTCAATTTAAAAAAATGTATATTTCTGTAGATGTTTGCATTTAGTTCAATTGGTGAAAGAAAGTGCATTATGTAATATCAAAATTGGCATTCAAAAGTAATCATTTTTAGGTTTTTACATCTTAAAATCAGTCATTTATCATATTTTAGTGCATTTGTTATTGGATTTATTTATTTATTTGGGGCTGTCTATAGTTTGCAAAAAAATATATTTGTCGTCCTTCATTTAAATCACTGTCGGCATTATCAAGGGTTTGATTTTATTTTTCTATCGGCTTTATATTTTGGGGTTTGATTTTTTTGGCTTCAATTAAAATTCTGTCGGCATCAAAGTTTCTTTTGTAGACTAAATATATTGTATTATTAATTATTACACTTTCTGTCAGCATCAAAGTTTCTTTTGCAGACTAAATATATTGTAAAGTTTCTTTTGCAGACTAATTAAAATTTTTGTTGGTGTAATTAATTAATTAATTATTACACTAGCATAAGTTAACTTAGGTCTTGTATTTAATTAATTAAGTCCTAGGTTGCATTATTAGATAAATCATTTAATAAATGAGATAATATTCCCTTCCTTGTTTGGTGGGATAAGATTCCTTTTAGAAGATGAGTTGTCCTTTTAGAACTTATCTCAACATTTAATAATTATCTAGATAAGGTTCACATGTCACATGTTGTTAGATCATGACACATGGCAACATCTCTTGCATCTTAAGTTTTCCTTCTTGCCTATATATTCAGGCATCTTGTACATTTGTAATCATGTCATGTCATATTCAATTTGACATCCTTGCATCTTAATCATAGCATGATTTTTCTGCCATTTCTCTCTTGTGGAAGTTTTTGTCTTGCAGGTGATTCTGGGGGGTTTGAGGAATTCACCTAAACTCCTACATGGTATCAGAGCTTCAGTGCTACAGACTTCTTCTTAGTTATGATAGATTATTTTTGGCATAAAAATCTTGTTGGATGCAAGCAGCTTTTTTAAAGCCGTTTTTCATTTTTGCTTCAGAAATCCAGCTTCCACTTAGTTCCAAAAAAAACAATTTCTGGGTTTTGTAGATGGGGTCAAAATATGAACTGGGTATCTTTTATATTTTTGATATCTTGGACGGATGTAGAGAAAATCACTGAACAAAAATTGGCGCACGTCATTTTTCTCTAGCTCAAGAAATCAAATCAAAAGAATTTGTTTTGGCTAGAAAACCTATTTCCTGCAAGCTAAATTCAATTTTTTTAAAAAAATAATAACTTTTGGCCATGATATTGAAAATTGACAATCAAGATACCATTGGAAAGATAATTTTGTCTACTTTCCAGTGGTGGCATCTATTCTGTGAAATTTTGCTCACATAAAATTTTATAGTTAGCTGAAGTCAATCCTCCACATTGGACTCAATAGCCAATATCTTCGCATCAGATTGTCAAAATCCAGAAATTCTAGCGGCATTCAGGAGATATTTCAGAGCTTTTTTCATCAGTCTAGATCCCTTGATCAGTTTCAGCTCCAGGTACTTTTGCATTGATTTTTTTCAGTTTGGTGCATTTGTTCAATAACTTGGACATCCTGAAGCTTGGAAAAATATTTTTTGATCTGGGTAGCATCACTTCAGTTGCATATCATATTTGGAAGCTTCTATTTGTTGTTAAAGGTCAGTGTCTATATTTTGTGGAGAAATTTTATTATGGGGCTTGCATATACTCCTTCTTTGGTTATGTTGTACAAGGGTAACTATCAACAATGGCGAGATGGATCTGCCACCATTTATTGCCTCATCTGTTTGGTATAGTTCCTCATCCGAGTGAAGGTATTCATGCTTTAGATCAAGTTCCCTATGATGATATTATTGTGCAGGAGGTTGATTGTCTTGATCTTTCCGAAGAGGTTGACAAGGTTCCCTCAAGTACTTCTTCTCCATCAGAGACAGTTGGAACCCCTTCACCTTTAATGATTCCTTGTCCAGTTTCATTGATTGAGGCTTCCACTATCATCATTCATCAGGACACATTTAGTTTTCCATACTTGCAATCATAAGATGGTTTTTTTTCAGGTATCACTGACATGGCTACTTCTACAGGTTTGGAGGCCATTCTTGAGGGGATATCACTCCTCTATTCAAATTTCTTATCTGAGACTTCTTCTCTGTCATTTCATTCAGGACTTGAGGTTTCTTCAACATCTACCATTGGATTTGCTTCATATTTTTTTAAGTGGTTTTGAGGACACTTCATTCAGGGGGGGCTATCAAGTCTCCATCATACCTATCATATCAAAATTATATCAATAGAATCTTTAATCAGCATTCCATTGTTCCAACACTTTTCTTTATGGTTGATCATATTTCCTGGCTCAAAGGTCCTCCATTGAAGACTGCAGCTTCAAGGACTGTGCATCCATAATCAGAGCTTATCTAGTGAAACATCAACCCTCAATCAAGAAAGTTGGTGTGCGAGATTCTTCGCAGGCTTGGAGGTTTCCATTGAAGGCTACTTGTTTTCACTCGGGGACCAAGCTAATTTATGAAGCAGATTGAGTTAGATGCGAGCTCGCCATTGTCTTCATAAGGCCTTGAAACCCTAGGATCACCTACCCATTCATCAAAATCGGATACATCAACCCAGGAGCTTCAGAGGTATTTTTAGGGTTTGCAAAATCAATCGTACTATTCGTACAATTTGTAGCAAAAAATCATCCTGGTCAGTTGTCCTCTGAGGAATTTATTTTTTATAAGCAGGCCATTTTTCGTTTCAGAAAAACCGGGCATTTATATCTTTGTCTTTGGATATTGTTCAACATCAGTTTCTGCATCGTCCTGGTTTGTCACCATTGATTGTGGCATCTTCATCTTCAGGCAAGGAGACATTTGAGCAGAGTTCAAAGACATCATCATCAACATACATCCTTCCTTCACTTCTTATCTGAAATGGGAAGCATTTCTATCTCCTCCCTATGGGGGGCGAATATATTGTATCCATGTGACGGATGGTGTACTTGGGGGGTATTTGGAAGTCCTCCATCCTTCCCATCCTATCTCACATTTTTCTACATTTTCATCTCCTCTTTGGAGAGGGGTTTTATTCCCACTGGGTTTTCCCCTTTTCTTCGGTTGTGGGAGATTTTCTACATCTTCATGTACATGGGTACCTAACATGGCCTCAGCCGGGACCCATCATCATCTTGCATAATCATTGCATTTTCCTCCCTAAGTTGCACTTATGGGGGGTGTTGGTGTAATTAATTAATTAATTATTACACTAGCATAAGTTAACTTAGGTCTTGCATTTAATTAATTAAGTCCTAAGTTGCATTATTAGATAAATCATTTAATAAATGGGATAATATTCCCTTCCTTGTTTGGTGGGATAAGATTCTTTCTAGAAGATGAGTTGTCCTTCTAGAACTTATCTCAACATTTAATAATTATCTAGATAGGCTTCACATGTTGTCACATGTTGTTAGATCATGACACATAGCAACATCTCTTACATCTTAGGTTTTCCTTCTTGCCTATATATTCAGGCATCTTGTACATTTGTAATCATGTCATGTCATATTCAATTTGACATCCTTGCATCTTAATCATAGCATGATTTTTCTACCATTTCTCTCTTGTGGAAGTTTTTGTCTTGCAGGTGATTCTGGGGGGTTTGAGGAATTCACCTAAACTCCTACATTTCAAAACCTTGTGCAAAGACCCATTTGCCCTTGGGTGAACCTGTCCTTGTATAGGTGATTTTGAAATTTTTTGTGCATTTATTTGTCTCTGTCTACTTCATTTTTTAGTATTTGTAGATCTCCGTTTCAATTTAAAAAATTGTATATTTCTATAGATGTTTGCATTTAGTTCAATTGGTGAAAGAAAGTGCATTATGTAATATCAAAATTGGCATTCAAAAGTAATCATTTTTAGGTTTTTACATCTTAAAATCAGTCATTTATCATATTTTAGATTTGAATATTGCAATATCTTCTTCAATACTTGCATTGTGCTTCTTATTTCTAGTTGTCTACTATCTTTATTTTGTTTTCTTTTTATCCATTTTGGGTACACTTTTGGTTTGGTGAAACTTGTATGAGTATCACAATCTGGTGTCCTATTCCCAATATTTCAGTGAGACATAGTTTGAGATTCATGGGATCCTACTCTAGTACATCCACTATGGATGTTGAGTTTTCCACCTCTTTCACTCATAGTGTTGACACTAGTCAACCCATTTTGGATCATATTCCTGATGTCACATGTCCTATGACCAGCTTACCATCAACCACTTACACTAATGTTAAAACTTTGGTTGCTCATGTTCCTCAAGAAAAGCTAAAGAAAATGGGTACAAAGTATATTGTTGGTATTTTTGTTCCTATCATAGATAACATGAGGAGAATGCTTGATAATAACCAAGGATTAGAGATTGTGTGTATCCTAGATCACATTATTGATAATCATATTCTTACAATGGTTAGTTGTGATCAAGCTTTGAGATACACTCAAATTCAAGGAGGAAATAAAATTCCTCCCCTACAACCATAGCCTCTATTCCTACATATACTCATCCAACTATTACTACAATAATGCAACTAGCCAACAATATCACTCCAACTTTGGGTATTTCCACTAGGAATCCTTTTAGTTTTGTGAATTCAAACATCATATCTCAAAACCCCTGCCTTTCACACACTTTAATATTTTTTTGTCCACCCAACACATATACACCCCCACCATATTCACCTCCATCCCAAAATACAACCAATGATTATGTCATAAACCAACTCTTACAAAATGTCACATCCCTTCAACAATAGATAGTAGCATTGAACCAAAACCAAAATGGATAACCTTCACATATGTCAAAAGAAACCCATTTTCATTGGAGATATTAAGGGCACAAATTCCACAAGGCATAGAGATACCTAGATTTGAGAAATACGGTGGTAAAGGAGATCCTAGAAACCATGTATCAACATATACAACCTTATATAGTGATTTCATTTTTGAAGACAAGCTCTTGGATAAGCTTTTTCCTAGGTCCTTAAAAGATACAACCTTGGAATGGTTTTGTTCCTTACTAAATAACTCAATCCACTCATTTAATGGGATTTTTTATGCCTTTCCCAACCATTTCCAAGTGCACATTGAAATGCAGATGAAAAGGTCATTGACTTTATAACATGTTATCAACTTCTTTACTCAAAAATTAACATTAAACTTCTTGATGTTGATCTTCAAAGAATGTTCATTGAAAATTTATAAACAAATATCCAAGATAAGCTTGGGATGATGAAATTTCCCTCCTTTACATACTTATGCACAAATATCCATGATTATCAAAACTCACTTAATCAATGTGTAGGAAAAACTACTTCAACCTATCCTAAAAAATCTGAAACTGTGCCTCATAATAATTTTCAACCATTCAAGAAACAAAACAAGGGCTTTATATAGAAAAATCAACCTCAAAAAAACTACCATGTTAAACCACGAGTGGTTATCATAAAACAACTCCATACCAATTTCAAGATAAGAATAGACAATTCTCTCATTACCCAATACCATCCATTCAATTATGTTGCAACTCTTGAGCAAGAAATTAATCACATTACCTCCCAATAGGCCTCTTGATACGACAACCTTTACCTTGTAACTATAACTCAAATGACTTTTTTCACCATCATCGACAAGTTGGACATGATACAAAGTGATGCATGTATCTTAAACATATAGTGTGATACGTCATTGATTCCAATCACATCTAGTTGGGTGATGTTAATGATCAAGGAAATGAATCCTTTTCTTGACCCAACCAAAATTTATAAATCTTTACTAATCTAATGCCAAACCATCCATCTCATTTGTAAAAGCTAGTGATAACAAGAATGATGTGATGAATGTTGAAAAGATACAAGATATAATTGATGGTGATAAGAGTGATAATGAGGTGATATGCATGCCATGATGGGATTCATTGATGTTCAACCTCATAAGGGAAAAATAAATTGTCTCTTGACATTTCTTTCTCAAATAGTGATATAATTAAACATGCACCCAATGGTCCTCTTTACATAGCCAAAAGAATCAATGACAAGCCTACAAATGGGATATTAATTGATCCTATATGTGTAGAGAATGTGATCGTTGAGGAATTATTAATTATGCATGAACTTTACAAAGATTTTTATGAACAATCAAAATCATGGACCAAAACACATGATGGTTTTTCTTTCCCTATGATAGGTTCGATCACTCTTCCATTAAAAGTTGGACCAAAATAATTGAATGTATCATTTTCCATCATCTCGACATCAGATCAATTTTGTGTGAAGTTAGGCTATTCATGACTATGCTCCATGAATGTCGTCCCATCGGTCATCCACAAATTTTTGAAATTTCCATTTGACAACCAAATTTTTATAGTGGATCATAGTAGATTTAATCCTTTTTCTTCCCATGGGAACTTTCCATTGGATTTATTTTGGCCCGAATCTATGGAACCTATTGCACCTCATGATGATTTCTTTAAATCATATCAAAAGTTTAAAGAAAAGCGTATAGAAGAATTATCCCTTGCCAATATACCACTTAAAGCTAAAAGATCCATAGTTGTTCCTCCCACTCCAATTGTTGTGGATGAACTTATGCTTGAACTGAAATCTCTCCCAAATAATAAAACTAAGTATGATGCTGCTCTGCCACCTATGTCCTACAAGAGACCAAGAGATAACCCTACAATTCCTTTTGTGCCTCCTAAAACCAAAAAGGTTTATAAAACTAAAGAGAAAGTGGTTTCCCAACCTGTGGAGGTCCCTTCCATTATTTTTATAAGGGAAGAAAAGAGACTGATGGTTGATAAACCCACTCCTACACTATCACAACTTGAAAACTATACAAGAACAAACTGAAATTCTAAAGAGCATAGGAATAGACATCATGTTATTGCTCGTCAATTAGAAGAAAAGAATAAACCAATAATCAAAGATCAACAACCAACTCAAACAAAGCATGATGATTCTCCACCTTCACCATAACATGAAGCTTCTCCACTACAACAAAAAAAACATACAATGGACATTTTCATTAGAACTCCTATTGTGATTAACTTGGATGATGATGATGAGATTGCAAAAATTGATTAAGTACATAATGAATTGAATTTGTTGTTTTCCACTTCTATAAATTTAGATGGGGAAAACCATGATGATCCTCCTAAAAAGAGTGACCCTCCATGTGTTGAACGTAGTGATACTCTTAGTATGGCACTTGTTGTTGTACCTTTGGCTAGTTATTTTCCTTCTGCATATGATGAACAAGATTGGGATGCAAATGACCTGCTTTAGGTTGGCTCACATGTGACATACTCTCTTTCTTTTCTTTTCATGTTCTTTGTGATTGCATGTATTTAATGTGATGCCTTGTATCATGCTACTTGGTGTGTCTTATGTTTGTGAGATTTCCTTGGATGAACCTTGTTACTCTATTAGTGCAAGGATACAAGGGAATCATATCTGTTGTGACATTCTTCTATTTGTATCTACATTCTTCTATCTGTCATAAATATTGTCTTTTCTTTTGTCTTATTTTTTCCTTTTGGGGATGATGCAAGGTGTTGAGACATCTAGGTCTCTTCCATGTTGACCCAAAATATTTTATTTTCCTTTTCTCTTGATGTGTCATTCTTCATTTGTGTTCATTGTTCTACGAGTATTTGGGAAATGATGATAGTTTTGAGCTCTATTATATCATAGTAGCAAAGACATATACTAACCTTGAATATGTAGATCCCTTATGTGCTATCTTTTGAGATCTCATGTGGGGGAAACCCTTCTTCATGATCTAGCTTTATTTGGAAACATATCATTAGCATAGGGCTTTGCAAATAAGCTCTCATGGCCCTTTTATCAATTGACATTTATCATCTCTACTTTAAAGTAATTGCTCATAGCATGGTATTTAGTAATTTATTTAAAGTGGGGGCATATATTTGAATTATTTCATTTTGGAATTTGCACCTCCTAAAGTGAGTTTCATTTTCAGTTTGACATTTTTGGCTTCACTTTTGTTGAAAAGGGTTGGACTTAGTGTAGCATCCACATAGCACATTGACCATTTTTTGGAACCTTATCAAAGTTATTAGGGAGTATAAATTTTGGTATGATTAACATATGGGAACAAACCTATAGACCTAGTGCATTCGTCCCATCTACCACCCATTTTTATTGGTACACACCTTGTATACCTAGTGTGTGTTTCTAATTTTTCCTTTGGGGCTCACCTAGTGTGTACCAAGATGCACCATCCATTGTGAGTGTGTTTTATGGATGTGACATAACACAACTTGCTAGTCTACCCTATTTTCCTTTTCATTTTTGCATTGGATTTGATATTGTATGCTTGTGAATCTTGTCTTGATGCACATATCTTACATGCCTGCGTATCCTTTTTTATTATGGTGGTTTATCATGGGATCTTCAATCCCGGGGGCTTGATCCTCCTCCTTGATATTTGTTAGCCCATCTCATTAATATTTGTGCACTTGGACCCCTCTTGACACATATTTGTCTACTTTAGTGTGAGTTTGAGCATAAGTTCATACTCTCACTATTGTGGCAGTTAAATGTAGTATAAAAAATTGTATACCTTTATAATTTCACACTATTTTTGGGTCCCTTAATAAATTGGACTTAATTAAGCTTCTAATTTTTTAAATTATGCATTCCAAAGCCTTATTTTTACCATTTTATGAAAGGAGAACCAACATTTAATTAATGCATTTAATAATTAAATCATCTTGGAATATGTGTTTCCTAGACTTATAGGCTAAGATCCATTTTCCCATGGGTCCCTTTTAAGTGCCATGACCCATTTTAAAATATGTTTTTGGTGGTCTTTTATGATTCAAATTCAATTCATAATTGTTAGATTTTGGAATCTAATTTTTGGGAAATTAGATAAACACCTATAAATACATAATATTTTTATCATTTTAAATCTAACGTACTTTATGAGAGAAATCCTATGAGAAAATATTATTTTCAAGAGAATAATTGAACATTCAAGAGTAGATTTATCAGTCATTTCTTATAGAAAATCAAGATCCTAACATCATGTTCAAATCTATGTGTGTTCATTTCATCTTGTGAAGGCTAATATGCATTGTTGACCCTAAAGCATCCAATTATTTCAAGTATCCAAATCCATCAATCCAATCAAGATCAAGTTCCTTGGAGTGATGTGTTAGTCTTTAGTCCTCTAAGGAAAGCCATTGAAGGGTGGTGAGTTGTAGCAAGAAAGTGTTCATTCATCATTTCCTTCTCCTTTGTCATTATCTTTCTATCAAGGTTTAATTACCAAACTTGGGGTTTGACCAAGGAAAACCCCCATACAAAACAAAATTTTTTTTTTCTCTTTGTGTATGCGCAAATTACAAGTTGAAGAGATCTTGAAGGAGCAATTTTGCATTCTTGCATTTGTTGTTATCATTGTTGTCAAGCCATGGAAACTAAGTTGCATACTTTATTTTTGACTTTCTGACAATGGGACCTATGTCAAACCAAAGCCAAGATCCAACATTAGAGGACTGACAAAAAATATTTTGGAGCCCTAGACTAAGACCTATTCACCCAGGGGTGAATGATTCCCTTTGCACTCTTTAAAACAAGTTTTTGGTGATAGGTACATGTGTTCAAAGCCTTCTCAAATTTTCCTACAGCGTTTTGTAATAGTCTCTGCATTTTAGATATTAGGTCTTATTATCCATTTAGTTTGAGAATTTCAAATCATTTCAGTTTAGTTTTAGATCTATCCTATTTCCCCAAGGATTGATATCTAGGTCTGGTTTTCTCACCATTGAGTTTGAAATTCAATCATTACACCTTGTGATCTCTTTCCTAGTGAAATTTATGGGGAAAGACACCTATTAAGATCCCTAAGGTTTTATAAACATCATCATTAAAACCTTATGGGGATCACTTTTCCTTCATTTTGAGAGCTTTATAAAGACTTATGAATAATCAAAAGCATGGATAAAAATGCATGATGGTTTTGTGTGCCCTTTGATAGGTTCAATAACTCTCCCACTAAAAGTTGGACCAAAAAATAAGATGTTTCATTCACCTTTATCTTGATGTTGAATCAATTTCATGAAGCTAGGTTATACATGGATACAATCCATGAATGTAGTCCTGTTGGTAATCCATAAATGCATAAAATCTCAATTTAAAAATGATATATATATATATATATATATATATA
>VDFB02373365.1:212466729-212504018 GCA_007258455.2 Sequoia sempervirens
CCCATTCATCAAAATCGGATACATCAACCCAGGAGCTTCAGAGGTATTTTTAGGGTTTGCAAAATCAATCGTACTATTCGTACAATTTGTAGCAAAAAATCATCCTGGTCAGTTGTCCTCTGAGGAATTTATTTTTTATAAGCAGGCCATTTTTCGTTTCAGAAAAACCGGGCATTTATATCTTTGTCTTTGGATATTGTTCAACATCAGTTTCTGCATCGTCCTGGTTTGTCACCATTGATTGTGGCATCTTCATCTTCAGGCAAGGAGACATTTGAGCAGAGTTCAAAGACATCATCATCAACATACATCCTTCCTTCACTTCTTATCTGAAATGGGAAGCATTTCTATCTCCTCCCTATGGGGGGCGAATATATTGTATCCATGTGACGGATGGTGTACTTGGGGGGTATTTGGAAGTCCTCCATCCTTCCCATCCTATCTCACATTTTTCTACATTTTCATCTCCTCTTTGGAGGGTTTTCCCAGGTTTCCCCTTTTCTTTGGTTGTGGGATATTTTCGTGTCTTCATGTACGCATGGGTACCTAACATGGCCGTGGCGGGACCCATCATCATTTTGCATAATCATTGCATTTTTCC
Source organism: Sequoia sempervirens (assembly GCA_007258455.2). Lineage (NCBI taxonomy): Eukaryota > Viridiplantae > Streptophyta > Pinopsida > Cupressales > Cupressaceae > Sequoia > Sequoia sempervirens. The sequence continues at coordinate 212,467,331 of VDFB02373365.1, forward strand.
TCCCTAAGTTGCACTTATGGAAATTGTTGAGTAGCCAGTGGTGGTGGTATTACACTAGCATAAGTTATCTTAGGTCTTGCATTTAATTGAATTAAATCCTAAGTTGCATTATTAGATAAATCATTTAATAAATAGGGTAATATTTCCTTCCTTGTTTGGTGGGATAAGATTCTTTCTAGAAGATGAGTTGTCCTTCTAGAACTTATCTCAACATTTAATAATTATCTAGATAGGGTTCACATGTTGTCACATGTTGTTAGATCATGACACATGGCAACATCTCTTACATCTTAGGTTTTCCTTCTTGCCTATATATTTAGGCATCTTGTACATTTGTAATCATGTCATGTCATATTCAATTTGACATCCTTGCATCTTAATCATAGCATGATTTTTCTGCCATTTCTCTCTTGTGGAAGTTTTTGTCTTGCAGGTGATTCTGGGGGTTTGAGGAATTCACCTAAACTCCTACATTTCAAAACCCTATGCAAAGACCCATTTTCCCTTGGGTGAACTTGTCCTTGTATAGGCGATTTTGCAAAATTTTGTGCATTTATTTTTCTCTGTCTACTTCATTTTTCAGTATTTGTAGATTTCTATTTCAATTTCAATTTTTTTATATTTCTGTAGATGTTTGCATTTAGTTCAATTGGTGAAAGAAAGTGCATTATGTAATATCAAAATTGGTATTCAAAATTAATCATTTTTAGGTTTTTACATCTTAAAATTAGTCAATTATCATATTTTAGATTTGAATATTGCAATATCTTCTTCAATACTTGCATTGTGCTTCCTATTTCTAGGTGTCTACTATATTTATTCAATTTTTTTAATCCATTTTGGGTACACTTTTGGTTTGGTGAAACTTGTATGAGTATCACAATCTGGTGTCCTATTCCCAATACTTCAGTGAGACATAGTTTGAGACTCATGGGATCCTACTCTAGTACATCCATTGTGGATCTTGAATTTTCCACCTCTTTCGCTCATAGTGTTGACACTAGTCAACCCATTTTGGATCATATCCCTGATGTCACATGTCCTATGACCACCTTACCATCAACCACTTACACTAATGTTAAAAATTTGGTTGCTCATGTTCCTTAAGAAAAGCCGAAACAAATGGGTACAAAGTATATTGTTGGTACTGTTGATCCTATTATAGATAACATGAGGAGAATGCTTGATAATAACCAAGGATTAGAGATTGTGCGTATCCTATATCACATAATTGATAATAATATTCTTATAATGGTTAGTTGTGATCAAGCTTTGGGATACACTCAAATTCAAGGAGGAAATAAAATTCCTCCCCTACAACCATAGCCTCTATTCCTACATATAATCATCTAACTATTACTACACTAATGCAACCAACCAACAATATCACTCCAACTTTGGGTATTTCCACTAGGAATCCTTTTAGTTTTATGAATTCAAACATCATATCTCAAAACCCCTACCTCTCACACACTTTAATATTTAGTTGTCCATCCAACACATATACACCCCCACCATATTCAGCTCCTTCCCAAAATACAACCAATGATTATGTCATAAACCAACTCTTACAAAATGTCACATCCCTTCAACAATAGATAGTAGCATTGAACCAAAACCAAAATATACAACATTCACATATGTCAAAAGAAACCCATTTTCATTGGAGATATTAAGGGTAAAAATTCCATAAGGCATAGAGATACCTAGATTTGAGAAATATGATGGTAAAGGAGATCCTAGAAACCATGTATCAACATATACAACCTTATATAGTGATTTCATTTTTGAAGATAATCTCTTGGATAAGATTTTTCCTAGGTCCTTAAAAGATACAACCTTGGAATGGTTTTGTTCCTTACTAAATAACTCAATCCACTCATTTAATGAGATTTTTATGCCTTTCTCAACCATTTCCAAGTGCACATTGGTCCTAATATGGCCCTACCCGATTTGATGCAATGTAAACAAAATGTAGATGAAAAGGTCACTAACTTTATAACATGTTATCAACTTCTTTACTCACAAATTAACATTAAACTTCTTGATGTTGATCTTCAAAGAATGTTCATTGAAAATTTATAAACAAATATCCAAGATAAGCTTGGGATGATGAAATTTCCTTCCTTTACATACTTATGCATGAATCTCCATGATTATGAGAACTCACTTAATCAATTTGTAGGAAAAACTACTTCAACCTATCTTGAAAAATCTGAAACTATGCCTCATAATAATTTTCAACCATTCAAGAAACAAAACAAGGGCTTTATATAGAAAATTCAACCTCAAACAAACTACCATGTTAAACCCCGAGTGGTTGTCATAAAACAACTCCATACCAATTTCAAGATAAGAATAGACAATTCACCCATTACCTGATACCATCCATTCCATTATGTTGCAACTCTCGAGCAAGAAATTAATCGCATTACCTTCCAATAGGCTTCTTGATACCACAACCTTTACCTTGGAGCTATAACTCAAATGAATTTTTTCACTATCATCGACAAGTTGGACATGATACAAAGCGATGCATGTATCTTAAACATATAGTGCAATACCTCATTGATTCCAATCACATATAGTTGGGTGATATTTATGATCAAGGAAATGAATCCTTTTCCTAACCCTACCAAAATTTATAAATCTTTACTAATCCAATGCCAAACCATTTCATCTCATTTGTAAAAGCTAGTGATAACAAGAATGATATGATGAATGTTGAAAAGATACAAGATATAACTGATGGTGATAAGAGTGATAATGAGGATGATATGCATGTCGTGATTGGATTCATTGATGTTCAACCTCATAAGGGAAAAATAAATTGACTCTTGATATTTCTTTCTCAAATAGTGATATAATTTTTTAATGCACCCAAGGGCCCTCTTTACATAGCCAGAAGAATCAATGACAAGCCTACAAATTGGATATTAATTGATCCTATGTGTGTAGACAATGTGATCGCCAAGGAATTATTATTTGTGCATGAACTTTACAAAGATTTTTATGAACAATAAAAATCATGGACCAAAAGACATGATGGTTTTTATTTCCCTATGATCAATTCGATCACTCTTCCATTAAAAGTTGGACCAAAATAATTGAATGTATCATTTTACATCATCTCGACATTAGATCAATTTTGTGTGAAGTTAGGCTATTCATGACTATGCTCCATGAATGTCGTCACATCGGTCATCGACAAATTTTTGAAATTTCCATTTAACAACCAAATTTTTATAGTGGATCATAGTAGATTTAATCCTTTTTCTTCCCATGGGAACTTTCCATTGGATTTCTTTTGGCCCGAATCTATGGAACCTATTGCACCTCATGATGATTTCTTTAAATCATATCAAAAGTTTAAAGAAAAGGATATAGAAGAATTATCCCTTGCCAATATCCCACTTAAAGCTAAAAGATCCATAGTTGTTCCTCCAACTCCAATTTTTGTGGATGAAATTATGCTTGAACTGAAAGCTCTCCCAAATAATCAAACTAAGTATGATGCTATTCCACCACCTATGTCCTACAAGGGACCAAGAGATAACCATACAATTCCTTTTGTGCCTCCTAAAACCAAAAAGGTTTATAAACCTAAAGAGAAAATGGTTTCCCAACCTATGGAGGTCCCTTCCATTCTTCTTATAAGGAAGAAAAGAGACCGATGGTTGATAAACCCACTCCTACACTATCACAACTTGAAAACTATACAAGAAGAAATTGAAATTCTAAAGAACATATGAATAGACATTATGTTATTGCTTGTCAATTAGAAGAAAATAATAAACCAATAATCGAAGATCAACAACCAACTCAAACAAAGCATGATGATTCTCCACCTTCACCATAACATGAAGCTTCTCCACCACAAAAAAAAAAACATACAATGGACATTTTCATTAGAACTCCTATTGTGATTAACTTGGATGATGATGATGAGATTGCAAAAATTGATGAAGTACATAATGAATTGAATTTGTTGTTTTCCACTTCTATAAATTTAGATGGGGAAAACCATGATGATCCTCCTAAAAAGAGTGACCCTCCATGTTTTGAACCTAGTGATACTCTTAGTATGGAACTTGTTGTAGTACCTTTGGCTAGTTATCTACCTTTTGTATATGATGAAAAATATTGGGATGCAAATGACTTGCTTTAGGTTGGACCGCATGTGACATACTCTCTTTCTTTTATTTTCATGTTCTTTGTGATTGCATGTATGTAATATGATCCCTTGTATGATGTTGCTTGGTGTGTCTTCATGTTTGTGAGATTTCCTTGGATGAACCTTGTTACTCTATTAGTGCAAGGATAAAAAGGAATCATATATATTGTGGCATTATTCTATTTGTATCTACATTGTTCTATCTGTCATAAATATTGTATTTTCTTTTGTCTTATTTTTTCATTTTGGGGATGATGTAGGGTTTTGAGACATCTAGGTCTCTTCCATGTTGACTCATAATATTTTATTTTCCTTTTCTCTTGATGTGTCATTCTTCATTTGTGTTCATTGTTCTATGATTATTTGGGAAATGATAGTTTTGAGCTCTATTATATCATAGTAGCAAAGACATATACTGACCTCAAATTTGTAGATCCCTTATGTGCTATATTTTGAGATCTCATGTGGGGGAAACCCTTCTTCATGATGTAGCTTTATTTGGAAATATATTATTAGCATAGGGCTTTGCAAATAAGCTCTCATGGCCCTTTTATCAATTGACATTTATCATTTCTACTTTAAAGTAATTGCTCATAGCATGGTATTTAGTAATTTCTTTAAAGTGGGGGCATACATTGGAATTATTTCATTTTGGAATTTGCACCTCCTAAAGTGAGTTTCATTTTCAGTTTGACATTTTTGGCTTCACTTTTGTTGAAAAGGGTTGGACTTAGTGTAGCATCCACATAGCACATTGACCATTTTGTGGAACCTTATCAAATTTATTAGGGAGTATAAATTTTGATATGATTGTCATATGGAAACAAACCTATAGACCTAGTACATTAGTCCCATTTACCACCCCTTTTATTGGTACACACCTTGTATACCTAGTGTTTGTTTCTCATTTTTACTTTGGGGCTCACCTAGTGTATACCAAGCTGCACTATCCATTGTGAGTGTGTTTTATGGATTTGACATAACACAACTTGCTAGTCCACCCTGTTTTCATTTAAATTTTTGCATTGGTTTTGATATTGTATGCTTGTGAATCTTGTCTTAATGCACATATCTTACATGCCTATGTGTCCTTTTTTATTATGGTGGTTTGTCATGGGATCTTCAATCCTGGGGTCTTGATCCTCCTCCTTGATATTTGTCATCCCATCTCATTAATATTTGTGCATTTGGATCCCTCTTGACACATATTTGTCTACTTTAGTGTGATTTTGAGCATAAGTTCATACTCTCACTAATGTGGCAGTTAAATGTAGTATAAAAATTATATACCTTTATAATTTCACAGTATTTTTGGGTTCCTTAATAAATTGGACTTAATTAAGCTTCTAATTTTTCAAATTATGCATTCCAAAGCCTTATTTTTACCATTTTTTGAAAGGAGAACCAACATTTAATTAATGCATTTAATAATTAAATCATCTTGGAATATGTGTGTCCTAGAATTATGGGCTAAGATCCATTTTACCATGGGTCCCTTTTAAGTGCCATGACCCATTTTAAAATATGTTTTTGGTGGTCTTTTATGATTCAAATTCAATTCATAATTGTCAGATTTTGGAATCTAATTTTTGGGAAATTAGATAAACACCTATAAATACATAATATCTTTATCATTTTAAATCTAACACACTTTATGAGAGAAATATTATGAGAAAATATTAACTTCAAGAGCATAATTGAGCATTCAAGAGTAGAATTATTAGTCATTTCTTACAAAAAATCAAGATCCTAACATTATGTTCAAGTCTATGTGTGCTCATTTCATCTTGTGAAGGCTAATATGCATTGTTGACCCTAAAGCATCCAAGCATTTCAAGTATCCAAATCCATCAATCAAATCGAGATCAAGTTCCTTGGAGTGATGTGTTTTTCTTTAGTCCTCTAAGGGAAGCCATTGAAGGGTGGTGAGTTGTAGCAAGAAAGTGTTCATTCATCATTTCCTTCTCCTTTGTCATTATCTTTCTATCAAGGTTTAATTACCAAACTTGGGGTTTGACCAAGGAAAACCCCCATACAAAACAATTTTTTTTTCTCTTTGTGTATGTGCAAATTATAGGTTAAAGAGATCTTGAAGGAGCAATTTTGCATTCTTTCATTTGTTGTCATCATTGTTGTCAAGCCATGGAAACTAAGTTGCATACTTTATTTTTTATTTTCTGACAATGGGACCTATGTCAAACCAAAGCCAAGATCCAACATCAGAGGACTAAAAAAAAATATTTTGGAGCCCTAGATTGAGACCCATTCACCTAGGGGTGAATGATTCCCTTTGCACTCTTTAAAACAAATTTTTGGTGATAGGTACATGTGTTCAAACCCTTCTAAAATTTTCCTACAAATTTTTGTAATAGTCTCTACATTTTTGGAATTTGCATTTTAGATATTAGGTCTTATTATCCATTTAGTTTGAGAATTTCAAATCATTTCAGTTTAGTTTTAGATCCATCCTATTTTCCCAAGGATCAATATCTAGGTCTAGTTGGCTCACCATTGAGTTTGAAAGTCAATCATTACACCTTGTGATCTTTTTCCTAGTGAAATTTATGGGGAGAGACACCTATTAAGATCCCTAAGGTTTTATAAACATCATCATTAAAAACTTATGGGGATCACTTTTCCTTTATTTTTAGAGCTTTATAAAGACTTATGAATAATCAAAAGCATGGATAAAAATGCATGATGGTTTTCTGTGCCCTTTGATAGGTTCGATAAATCTCCCACTAAAAGTTGGACCAAAAAATAAGATGTTTCATTCACCTTTATCTTGATGTTGAATCAATTTCATGTGAAGCTAGGTTATACATGGCTACAATCTGTGAATGTAGTCCTATTGGTAATCCATAAATGCATAAAATCTCAATTTAAAAATTATATATATATATATATATATATATAGTTCATCATAGTGGATTTAAACCTGTGGCTTCCTATGTAAACTTTTCACTAGGTTATTTTTAGCCTCAGCCTATAAAACTTGTTAAGCCTCATGAGGCTTTATTATTTTATATCATATCAAAATTTTAAAGCTAAGCGCATAGATGAGCTATCCCTTAGGAGTATCGCACCTGAGGATGTTTGGTTGATGGAGAATTCTATGGTTTTTCCTCCCACCCTACAGATCATGAACAAACCCATGTCTAAACTAGATATCTTCCTAAGTACACTAGGCATATATGTTGTGGTTCCACCTCTAATATCATATAAAAGACCAAGAGATAACTGTACAATTACCTTTGTTCCTCCAAAAGAAAAATAAATTTATAAACTTAAGAATACGGTGGTTTCCCAACCCCTGATGGTGCCTTTAGTTCCTCCTCCAAAGGAAGAAACAAGACTGATGGTGGAGAAACCCTCTCTTACCCCTTCACAAATTGAAAACCATACAAGAAGAAATAGAAGTGCTAAGGAGAATAAGTGTATATTTCATGTCATTTCTTGCCAGTTGGATAAAATGAATAAAATATTAACTACTAACCAATCACCTATTGAACACAGGCCTTGGTGAATTACCTCCCATCCATCCATCTCCATCATCAACTGACTCCACCTCACCACCATCACCAAACCAAGACATTGAAGTTTACATGTCTCAACCAAAACAAAGAATGAAACATGAAAATATGATAGATATTGTCCTTAAACCACCCATTGTGATAAATTTGGATAGTGAAGATGTAGATTCCAAAATCGATGAACGCATGCATAATGATTTTATCTTTGTTATTCTTGAAATATATGGATTTAGATGGGGGAAACCATGATGATCCTCCTAAGGAGAGTGATTCACCATGTGTTGACCTAGTGAAACTCCTTGTACAACACTTGATGTAGTCCTTTTTGCTATTTTTTTCCTTCCATAAATGATGAGCAAGATTGGGATGTAGACGATTTGCTTTAGATTAATTAGCATGTGCAATACCATTTGTGTATGTTTTATGTATTTAGTGTGTTTTCTTGCATGTGATGTGATTTCCTATATTGTGTGTTGTATTTTGGTTTTCCTTGTCCTTATTGGCACAAGGATACAAAGGAAACAAATCTATTGTGACATTCATCTATTTGTATCTCCATTCTTTATGTCATACATGTTTTGTTGTCTTGTGTTTTCCTTTTGGGGATGATGCAAGGTGCTGATACATTTAGGTCTCTTCCATGTTGACCCAAAAGTTTTTTTTTTCATCTCTATGTGTCATTATTCCATTGTATTCATAGTTCCACAAGTATCTAGGTGAATGATGTTAATTTCAAGCTTAATCATATTATATATTAGCATAGATGTATACTGAACCTGAATCTGTGGATCCCTCATGTGATCATTTTTTTTCTTTTTATGCAAATTTTCCTTGGGGTAACCCCTTATCATGAGTTAGATTTATTTGGGAATATATCATTGGAATAAGGATTTCCAAATAAGCTCGCATGACCTTATCATTTGGAATTTATCATTTTATTCTACCCTAAAAAAATTTCTCACAAATTGGTGTTTAGCAATTACTTTAAGGTGGGGTATGTGTTCCATTATGTACTTCATTTTTTTCACACTCATTGGACTTAGTGATGCATTAGCTTGAAATTTTTGTTCATCTGTATATCACCTTACCAAAATTATTGGGACTAATTTTTGGTATGGTTGACATGGGTACACACCTAGTGAAAACTAGTCCTCACTAGCCCTCTGTGTGTTTCTCATTTGCTACCATTTTAAAAGGCTCACCTAGTGAATATTGGAATTTACTAGCCTATGGTGCCTTGGTTCATGGTTCACCTATAGAATATTGGACTTTATTAGCCTGTGAGTCATGAATGCCTTTGGGATGGATCCTTGTAATATTTCTGTGGAGCATGCTAGTCCATGATTGTCATACTTTCCTTTTTTTCATGTTTACATTTTGTTTGCATTGTGTTTGTATCGTGTTTGTTACATTTTTGTTATTATATTTATTTTATGTTATGTAGTGTTACTTCATCATGTATGCTTCATTTTTTTCATACTGCATTGCATTTTATACATGTGTGTTCCTTTTTCCTTATGTTTTCTTGCCATAGGATCTTGAATCTTGGGGGCTTGTGTGCTCCTAGATTTAGTGCCATCCTATCTCTTAAATATTTGGATAATTGAACACCTATTGATATATTCTTACTTTAGTATGAGTTTTAGCATAAGCTCACACTCTCACTAAAGTGGGGGATAGATGTAGTATCATAAACTATAATCCTTGAAAATTTTACACTAGGTTTTTCTCCCCCCTATGTGCTTGGACCTAATTGTGCTCCAAATTTACTAATTATGTATGTAATTTCCCATTTAAAATTTTTATTGGAAAATCATACATAGAAAATCAAAGTAGGAATTTAATATTTTTCTCTTGAAATTTTCTATCCCTAAAAAGAAGGAATCTAGTCTAGGGCACAAGGTGCCCTAGACTACCTATTTTGGCTCCAGATTTAAATATCGATGTCAGTAATTTATTATTTGAGATTCAAATTTCAATTATTGACTATTGGGATTTAATTTTTGGGAAATTATAATTATTGCATATAAATACATGGTATTTTCATCATTTTAATCCTAACAAGAAAATTGAGCAAGAGAAGACTTCAATTAAGAAAATCAAGTGTCCTAAAAGTAGTCAAGAGTAGAAGTTTCAGATTTATTGCACCATTTTGTCACTCAAGCACCATGCTAAGTTTTATGTGAGTTTTGTTCATGTTTTTCATGTATTTCATTTTTGAGTATTGATAATTTTTGTTCTTCAATTTATCAAATTAAGTCAAGCAACAATTGATACTTGAAGGTGATGAGTGTAACTTTAGTCCATCTAGGAGATTTGATCTAAGTGGTGAGTTGTAGAAAATTTTCAATTAATTACTTGTTTATCAATTAGCCTCCATTCCTCAAAATTATAAGATCTCTTTTATCATCAAATTTTCCATTGTGGAGGTAAAAATACCAACACGAGGTTTGATTGAGGCAAGCCCCTATATGGCACAACCCTCTCCCTCCTCATATGTGTGTAGGTTATAAATCTAAAGTGATTTTGAGGAAGATTGAATACAATTTACTCATTCATGCATCAAAGCCTTACAAGTTGATAAGTCACAAAATCTACATTTTATCAATAATAGACATAGATCCAACTGTGATTAGGTAAAAATATTGTTCTAGAAATGAGCAACAACAAAAGAAATATGTAAGAAACAAAATAAACACCTAACACCTCAAGATAGGGAAAAAACATTGAACTTAACAAAATAGATGAAATGGTTATACCTTGATAAGTTGCTCATTTGGTTGGCCCTTGATTTTTGATGTTGTGTATGCTCCTTGGATGAAAAATGAGAGTGAGGATGTAAGATGGTTGAAAAATGGATGATAATGGATGCACGTGCTATGGTGAAAATAAGATGTGAAAATATGGCTAAGTGTGGCTTTAAATGATAAAATTGCAAGAGTTTGGCTATGGAATGCAAAAATTCTCTAAATGAGAGAAAAGATGAGGTATTTATAAAGGAAGTTGAATTCTCCGATTGAGATTGAGCCACTGAGGCCAAGATGAAGGGCTATGGTGAGTTGAGGACTCACAAGCCCTCACATTTTGACATGTGGAATGTGAAGTGGCTTGGAAATGGTGATGTGTAAATGAGGTGGAAGGAGGGTACATGATGTGGAAGAAGGACAAGTACTTTGCAAGTACCTTGGGAGATGAGAAGATTTCCTCAAAAAAGAACTTCTTGTCTCCAAGTGGGAATGAAAGTGACTTTTGAGGAATTTTAGAATTCCTCAAAAATCTCCATGGGAAAAGGGAAAGTAGTTGGAAAAATAAATGTGAATTAAAAATTCACATGCTTAGAAGAATCTCATGGATAATACAAGGCTCCAAAAAGGGAAGCACTTGTCCACATGTGACTTGATGTGACAAGTCAAAGATTCCATGGGGAAGAGTTCACATGTGACTTGATATGACAAGTCAAAGATTACATGGGGAAGATTCCACATGTGACTTGATGTGACAAGTCAAAGATCACATGGGGAAGAGAAAAATGGAATTTAATATTCCTTGGAAGGATAAAATGAATTAAAAATTCCTTGGGAGGTTGATTAGGCTAGTTAATGAAGGATTAGAGGAGGGTTAGGTGGCTAAGAGAGATTAGGGGCCAACTTGCAAAAGTTGGAGGATGTGACACATCCTAATCAAGGATTAGGCATGTGCATAATCCTAATGATGGAATTAGGAGGTTGATTAAGATTAAGGAAGGGATGTGACATGTGAGGAATTAAATAAATGTCATATTTATTTAATTCATTTTATGAAAGGGGTAAGGTATTTAATTATTAAGTGAATACCTTAGGGGTTTAGATGATTTAAGGGTATTAATTAAATAATAACAATATGAATTAATTAATGCCAATGAGAGGGTATTTAGATGAAGAGGGAAAATTTAGACAAATATAAGTGTCCAAATTTAGGTGTCTACACCAACAAACAAACTTGAAAGGAAGAAGCTACAAATGAGGGACCTTAGGCTTGTAAAGGTAGATTCAAGATCTAGGTCCTCAATCTAGGGTGTTCTTGCACCCTAGACCACCTAGATCCTATTCAAATTAAAACTCTAGGTACATTTGTGTCGACTTTTTGCATTTTCAAATCCTAAATATATCTATTTGTTTTTAGTTTGTCATAATCTATAATAATACACTACATTTTCATAGTTTACAAAGTTACATCATTGCATCAATTTTCCAAATCCATCAAATCCACACACAACACCACAAAAAGAATCTAGATCTAGGGTTGGTTGATTCACCTTTTAGGTTGTAAGTTAATCTCATATCCTTTCTGATCTATATTCTCCCACATATTCTTGAAAAAGGTTGATTTTAGTGATCTAGTCATTAGACCTAGGATCTCATTTACCAACAAAACATCTCCTTTTGGTATGGTGTGTTTCTTTTAGGATTACAATAGTTCTTTTATTATTTCCCATGGAAATTATTTGATATATTTTCTTATTGGCCACATATATTTAAGGATCCCTTTTAGAATCTCTCTCCCTTTCCATTCTCCACCCCCTTAGTGCCTTACCCCCTCTCACAGGGTAAATGGCAAGAGGATACTTTCACAGGTTTTCATATCTTCCATGATTTCCTCTTCCTTTCTTGTGTCTAATTTAAAATTTAAAATTTTGAGTATCATTATCCTTTATATCACCTAACCAGTGTCCCAACAACGAAAACAATTTTAGTAAGAAAATTTGGGAAGACAAAAATTGAAGTTCTAAGCCCCAAATACTTTTTGAGTGTTGTAGTTTATACCTAGACTCAGTCATATAAAGGTAGTAATGTTTTAATTTGGAAAAAGGATTAACTGATTTATTATCCATTCATAGAATGCTAGATAACATCATATATATAATTCTAATAATAATTATAATAATCATATCAAAAGGAGTATGTTGGTTTATTTTTAATAATCTTCCAACTGGTTCTTGAAATAATCTAAAGAAGATCCAATTCTTATGCTCAAATATTTCAAGGGGTTGGCCAACGAATATGATAAGGATTTGACACTTTTCTCCTCTACACTGTAGAATCTACAAGACCTACAAGGGTAATCCTTTACAATATATAATGAAAGTGCAAATAATTCATATCAATATATTGTTAAAATATATATGTTCTCTTAAAAGGGCCAAGACTTATAGATAGAACTGGCTCAATTGGCTAGATTCTTGGAAACTATTGCTTACTGGATTTGAGAGCATAAGATAATATTAAGAAATAATTTACAACATAAAAGGGAAATCAATTTTCAAAGATAATTACCATGGATATGTAACCAACGTTCATACTTAGATTAGTGCCTTAGACCTGGGTTACATAATCAAAGGGAAATGAAATTATATTTTGTATAATTGACTGTAAACAAATTTTATGAAATCTTGAATATCACTACCTCACAATGAAATCCTTCAAAATTTACAACCCTTTCTTCTAAACTTTCCTTGCATACATTCATAACCCTCAAGATTTCTAATACAACAATTTAATCTACTACTTGAATATAAGCTATATGAAAAATATTCATTTGCAAAAAATATCAACGATGAACAAAAATGATCCTTGATCAATTTATATTCAGAAAAGAAATGAAGTATACAATTTAGGAGACATGGGAACAACAAGTTTAGAGCTATAGAAAAATTTAAGATCCTAATCTAAGATCCTTTGCAAATGTCTTGGAATTACATTTTATAAAGACATGGAAGCAACAAGTTTAGAGCTATAGAAAAATACCACATTTTCATTTGAAAATATTGTCCTTAGGATCAAACAAAAAAAAGTACAACTTCTTTGTAAAAGACAAAAATAAACTTTCACTCAAAGACAAAATAGTTGTAGAGGTCACTGAATATTATTTGATATTGCAATGATGAGGTAGTATGGAGAAGGTGAATTATGATTTATTTAAGCTTCTCCATCCATGTTGAGAACATATCCTTTTAGGAAACTGTTGGAGTTGATGTGGATTGCAATATACATGTGGACAACTAAATTCTTAAAAAGACCATGCAAACTTTTGAGTTGGATGTTACATTAGAAAATTGATGACATGATAGAGAAAATCCTATGGAATTTTATTTTATTTTTCATCCCATCTTACATATGTCCTCTCTGATGGCCATGGGAATGAAATTACCTTTTCCACATTGTGATTGTATTCTAGATATTTTACATCTAAAAGTGCTCTAGTTTCTTTGCAAAATATATCTAGACCTTGCTCAGAGGAGATCAACTTATCTGAAGTTGAATTGAGCAAGTTTGTATCCAAATCATCACTAGCATAGATGAAAGTTGCAAGGGTAGATGCCATAGTGCTAAAAATTTCACTCAAAAGAATTTAATTTAGACTTTATCTATTGCACCAATTTTTCTATGTATGATTGCATTTCTCTTAACAATATTTCCATATCCCATGTAGGTGTAATGTTAGCAAGCATATCATCATCAAATCTTGTACCCTTAAAAATCCTCTGTAGACTAGAAATCTTGGGTATCCATTTATTCATTATATTACCTAGCTTCTCCCTATCCTTTGCAATATTAGCATAGGAATCCTTAAGATTGAAGTAATCTTGATGAGATTCCTCTAATTTCCCAAGGACTTTGGATACCCTATAATTTATGATGCAGGAGCATCCATGGTCAAAGGTCTATCCTCATCAACCAAAAATAAATTATTTAATTTTTAATTTCCTAAGGTTTGGTTTAATTATGTAATAGGAAAATAAATTGCAATGTTGAGGCCAAATACTTTATTAAATAATTGGTCTTTATTTAAATGTTGCATTTTTAGAGTGAGAGAAAGTGTAGGAGGTAATTTTGGAGTTTGAAATTCAAAATTGGAAATTTTGGAATAGGTTTTTAGAGACTTTCTATTCCATTTAAAATATTATTTTTTTGAGATTCCAAATCCCTAAAAAATAGGGATGGAGAGAGTGGACACCCAAGATAGGAAAAACAGATTTTTGCTTTAATGCATAAAAGCTAGTGTTTTGGGAAAAATCAAGGAATGACTTTAGTATTCAAATCAATGTGAATGATCACTACTTGGGTCATGATTTTATTGATTTTTATGAGGAATTTACAATAGCAAGTCATGGAATATGGTGCAGCAACTTTGTGTTCCATATTTGGAAGCATTTAATGATGAATTTTAACACAAATTGAAGAATTTTCAAAATACAATTGAAGGGAAATGAAAGAGAAGATTTGGGGTGCCTATTTTGGTATCTCAAAAATGTTTTAATCTATATAAAATGGAGTCTTTAATGTATTCAAAGAGAGGCAAGCAATAGCAGCAAGTTTGGAGAAAGAACTTGTAGGTTTCTCCTGAGAGTTGCACAAGAAAAACTGCAGAAAATTAGCTTGTGAAAAGAAGGGGAATATGAGAAGAGAAGAGGGATTTTGTAGGGGAAGTTTGGTGAGAGTTGAGGGAAGGAGAAATCATTTTGGTATGAATGTTTTTGCAGGTTTGGAAGTGAATTCATAGCAGCAAATGGATTTAATAATCCATGATTGAGTTGTTGCATATTTTGTATTGAAGTTTGCAAGTGTTTGATGATCTTATTTCACAGTTTTTGGTAGAAGATTTGAAAGAATGAACTTGTTGTTGTCCTTAAATTATTTTGCTGTTGTACATCAATTTTATATTAGTTTTGAGACTATTATTATTAGCCCATGAGGCTGCACCATTTGTATTGTCAATTTTGAGAAGTTATTGTGATGTTTGTAGGAGTTTATGAATAAACAATCAAGTGTTCATGTTGTAGATTTTTAAATCTGATTTGTTGCATTTGCAATGCATTTTCTCTTGTTGAGAATAGTTGTATGAAAAGGGGGTATGTGTGTTTATCCCCCTGCTTCAATTTATTACATTATCAACTGTGATATTTGTCTTCTTCCTCTATTCATCCCGAGCACTCTTTATTTGTTATTCAAGCTTCTTTATTTTTGCATTTAATTATTTCTCTTCTTTCATCACGCTACTTGAGAACCCTAATGTTGAAGTGATTGCTACTTCAGTTCAAGTTGGTGGAGATATTGGTGGTGATTCTTGCATCTTTATCTTGTTATACTCCATAGTTAGCTTCGCATGATCCTTCAATAACTAGTCATACTCCTCCTATAGCTTATTTATAGTGGCTTCACTAAATTTAGTTGTGTAAACAACTAGTGAAGTAGCTTGGGGAGCTATGGTTTTTAATACTCTTTTGATATCAAACTCCCCTTCATTTCTTGCACAATCTCTACAACTTGAGGCTTATCTATGTTTGGATCAAGAGCCCATATGGCTAAGGTTCCCCACTTAGGATTAAAAATCAACCTTGAATATGATTTCTCTTCTTGCTCCTTAGAAGATAATATATCTTCATCTTGTATTCTAGTGGTATTCAAGGCTATTGCAAAAGAAATATCCCATTGTAGTAGCAATAACAACCCACTTTCTTGTTGGGAAAATGTGTCTCAACCTTGCAATTATATAGCGATTTATTGTTGATAGCATGTATATATATTTATATATATTTCCTAGTTACACTGATAGGTGTATACAATGGCATAAGGGGGGGAGAGTGGGATGCATGTAAATAATTTTTTGTTAACTTTTTCAGGAAACTTCTAAATGGCTGACATAGATTAGATAAATGATACATGGTAAATATAGACCATTAATTATTAGGTTTTAGATCTAATGGTGGATATTTTGTTGGCATGTCTTGCCCTAGAATGTGATCCTATTTTACGAGGGTGTTGTATTACAACTACGGTAGAGAGAGATTGTGATGATTTCTGAGAGTTTGATAGCGGTCATGTTGTCTCTTGATCTCTGAGTGGTGATACTCCCGTGAGAAGCTTGCTCTACAAGTATATTGTAATCTTTGTGATTTACTGAATAATATATTGGGTGGATTTTGGAGTGTGAGGGTTTTCTCCTGAAAGGGTTTTCCCCAAATAAATCATTGTGTCATGGTATGCATGATATTTATGCTTATTTCTGTTTAATTTTTTGTAACTGTTAAAGATTTGTAAATTTTTTGCATTATTCTCCTCTCAAGATTAGTGTAGGAAGTTGTTCTACTACCTTAGCTTCCTTACAAGTGGTATCAGAGATTGATCACCTTTGGTTTCAGTTGTGTGTTGTTGGGTTTTTTTAACTAATCTATATTTGAGTGGGAGCTTGTGCAAAAGACACTTTGTGATCTTGTTGTAGGAATTTTTAGATGGAAAGTTCATCAAGGAGAATAGAGGTGGAGAATTTTTTTGGAAATAATTTTGAGTCGTGGAAGCTGAAAATGGAGGATCTGTTGATAGATTGAGATTTGTGGGATGTTGTTGATGAGAATGTTTCAAGGCTTGTAGATCCTTCTCGAGCTGCTCAATATGATGTTATGGATTGTAAAGCCAAGGGTCTAATCAGATTGCTCTTGGCGGACTCTATTTTAATCAATGTCCATGAAGAGACCTTTGCATAGAATCTATGGAAGAAGCTTGTTGAGATGTATCAGACCAAATATTTAGTGAACATGATTTTCTTGAGGAAGAAGTTGTATTCTTTGAGAATGGAAGAGGGTGGAAAAATCACATACCACCTAGAAGCATTCAATATGTTGGTGGCTCAATTGACATTAGTTTGTGTCAAAATGGATGAGGAGGAGAAATGTCATATCCTACTTTGTTCTTTCCCTGATTCATGATATTCTCTTGTTATGGCTATTGGGAGGACTTTTGTTATTTTGAAGACTAAAGATGTGGTGGGTTCTTTGCTTTCTGAAGAGATGAGGAGGAAGGTATCTATCATTGCTAAGGAGGCCCTGTATTTTCACAGAATACCTAAGGAAAAAGGCAAGAAGAATGAAAAGCGTGACAAATCCAAGTCCAGGGGGAGATCTAGATCTCCTGGAAAGTCCAAAGTTATTTGTTGGAACTACGGTAAGCCTGGGAAAGTTCATAAGGAATGCAAAGAAGAAAAGAAGAAGAAAAAGAAGAAAGTTGAATTTGATTATGAGTTTGAGAAGGAAGATGGTGACACATTCATTGTAGCTTTGGCAACTTGTGCAAATAATGATGCATGGTTAATTGACTCAAGTGCATCTTTCCATACGACCTTTAATAGATATTGGTTTTCTGAATATGAAGAATTTGATGGAGGTAAGGTGTACTTGGGTGATGATTCTCATTTAGACATTGTTGGCCATGGTAAAGTTAACATCAGATTTCCTAATGGTAGAATAAAAAGGATTAATGGTGTGTTGCATATCCTTGGATTAGCACAAAATTTGTTATCTATGAGCAAACTAATAGATGAAGGTGCGTAGGTGGTATTTTCTGATGCAAGATGCAAGATGGTCAGAGGTGCTATGGTGATCTCTAGAGGTGTTAGATATGGAACATTGTATAAGCTTGATGCATGCACTATTGAGTGCAATAATAGTTTTGTGAAAAGAAAGTATGTGGAAGAAGTGAGGGTTTCACCTTCAGCAGATGGTCATGGCTTTTGGGTACCCAAGGGCGCTCTTTCTTCTGAGACAAAGTTACCTGCAAAGAAAACTATGTTATGGCACTAGAGACTTGGCCACACTAGAGAAAAGGGTCTAAGGACCTTGAAAAATAAAAACCTTGTTGAAGTTCTATCTGATTGTAATCTTGAATTTGAATTCTGTGAGCATTGCATATATGGAAAACAAAACCACATTCAATTTTACTCAAATTCTCATAAATCTTGTGATGTATTGGATCTTATTCATTTTTATGTGTTTGGTCCTATAGATATTCCTTCGATTGGTAGATCTAGATATTATGTTTCATTTATTGATGATTATAGTAGAAGGACATGGGTATATTTCCTAAAGAGTAAATTTAAAGCAATGGTTGAGTTACAAACTAGAAAGAAAATAAAATGATTGAGGATTGATAATGGTGATGAATTTTTCTCTAATAATTTTGATAAATTTTATAAATATTGTGGTATTCATAGACAAAAGACAACTCTGTATTCTCCACAATGGAATGGAGTTGCAGAAACAATGAATAGGACACTGATGGAGAAGGCTAGGAGTATGTTGAGTGGTGATGGTCTAGAACAAAGATTTTGGGATCAAGCTATTGCCACTGCCTGTTACCTCATTAACAAGTCTCCTACATTAGGTCTTGTTGATAAGACACCTATAGAGGCATGGTTGGGTCACAATTCTTCATTAAGAAATGTTAGAGTTTTTGGTTGCGAGGTATATGCACATGTGCCAAAGGAGAAGTGAACAAAGTTGGAGACCAAGGCTATGAAATATATCTTCATTAGATATAGTTATGGTGTGAAAGGATAAAAGCTTTGGGATCCTATTACACAAAATATAATACATAGTAGAAGTGTTATTTTTAGAGAAACTAAGCCTTCTTCTGTTACATTGTAGCCAAAACAAAGTAAATAGGAATATGTGATTCAATTTCCTTCTACACTCGAGAAAGTTGAATTGAGGCCCAAGGATAGAAAAGAAGTTGAGGAGAGCTCATCTAGCTCTGGATCTTCATAAGAGGAGAACCTCCAACTCAACTTGTTCATAGGTCCACAATACATAGAAAACCACTTGAAAGGTATTTACCTGATGATTGGAGATATTTTTTTCTTTGAATACTAACATGGATGAACCTAAATATGCAGAAGAGGCACTAGGTATGAATGATGCATAATCTTGGAAGATTGCTATGGATGAAGAAATGACATCTTTGAAAAAGAATGATACATGGGATCTTATACCATTTCCTGAAGGGCAAAAAAACTGTTGGTTGCAAATGGGTGTTTAAGAAAAATATTGGTTTGGATTGAGGTATTGAGAAGTACAAAGCAAGGTTGGTTGTGAAGGGTTACTCTCAAGTTGAGGGTGTTGATTATGGTGAGATATTTTCACATGTTGCAAAAATGACATCCATTAGATTTTTGATTTCTATTGCTGATGCTTATGATTTAGAGGTTGAGAAAATGGATGCGAAAATTTCTTTCCTTCATGGTGATTTGGAGGAGGATAATTATATGACACAACTAGAGCTCTACGTGGTTAAAAGTAAAAGAAAATTGGTTTGCAAATTGAAGAAATCTTTGTATGGTTTAAAATAGAGTCCTAGGATGTGGTACCAAAAATTTGATACATATGTGTTGAGTTTGGGATTTGAGCATTCTAAATCAGATCATTGTGTTTATTATAAAATGGATGGTGATCATTTCCTATTTATTGCATTATATGTTGATGATATGTTATTTATTGGAAAAGGGAAAGGTATAATTTCAGAGCTGAAATCTCAACTTGCTGCTAAATTTGAAACGAAAGATCTTGGTGCAGCTAACCACATTCTTGGGATGGAAATTAAAAGAGATAGAGTGAGAAAAAGGCTATGGCTTGGCCAAAGTAAGTATGTCAATTAAATTTTATAGAGGTTTGATATGCAAGACTATAGACCATTGTGTGTTCCTATTTTAGTTGGAACAAAGTTATATATTTCAAATTGTCCAACATCTCCATCAGAGATGGAAGACGTGAGAAGAGTGCCTTACCAGAGTGTAGTTGGAAGTTTGATGTATGCTATGGTTTGTACTAGACTAGACATTTCCTAAGTAGTGGGAGTTCTTTCTAGATATATTTCTAATCCTGGTAGAGTTCATTGGGATGTACTTAAAAGAGTCTTCAAATATTTGTAGGGTACCTCAGATTATTCCTTATGTTATCATAGTAGGATGAAGATGAAATTTCCCTTGATATTCATGGTTATGTGGATTTAGATTGGGCATGTGATATTAATAGCAGATGATCCACTAGTGCTTATGCATTTACATTATTTGGTGGTGCAATCTATTGGATGAGTAAGAGATAGGCTATGGTTTCTTTTTCCACTACTGAAGCAAAGTATATGGAAGCTATTCATGCTTGTAAAGAATCCATTTGGATTAAGAGACTGTGTTCAAATATTGGAATAAAACAAGGTGCGGTGAAAATTTATTGCGGTAGTCAGAGTGCGACATGTATAGCCAAGAACCTGACATTTCATGCTAGGACCAAGCACATTGATGTACAATATCATTTTGTTGGAGATATGGTCGAAGATGGTAGGGTGAAGTTGGTTAAGGTAGAGACTTTGATGAATGTTGCTGATTCTTTAACTAAGCCTATGAGCATAGAGAAGTACATATGGTATTTAGAGACTAAGGGCCTTTCGACCCCTACCAATTTAGAGACAATGTTTACTCCCTCTCGTTGCTCTTGCAAGGTGTTTGACAAGTGGGAGATTTGTTTGGAAAATGTGTTTCAACCTTTTAATTATATAATGATTTATTGTTGATAGTATGTATAAATATATATATATATATATATATATATATATTTCCTAGTTACACCAATAGGTGTATACAATGACATAAGGGAGGAGAGTGGGATGCGTGTAAGCAATTTTTTGTTAACTTTTTCAGGAAACTTCTAAAATGGCTGACATAGATTAGATAAATGATACATTGTAAATCTATACCATTAATTATTAGGTTTTAGATCTAATGGTGGATATTTTTTTGGCCTATCTTTCCCTAGAATATAATCCTATTTTATGAGGGCGTTGTATTACGACTATGCTAGAGAGAGATTGTGATGATTTCTGAGAGTCTAATAGTGTTTATGTTGTCTCTTGATATCTAAGTGGCGATACTCCTATGAGAAGCTTGCTCTGCAAGTATATTGTAATCTTTATGATTTATTGAATAATATATTGGGCGACTTTTGGAGTGTGGGGTTTTTCTCCCGAAAGGGTTTTCCCAACGAAAATCACTGTGTCGTGGTATGTAATATATTTATGCTTATTTCTGTTTAAGTTTATGTAACTGTTAAAGATCTATAAAATTTATGCATTATTATCCTCTCAAGATTAGTGTAGGAAGTTGTTCCGCTACCTTAGCTTCCTTACAAGTCTCTTACCAATTGTAATGTCATAAATTAAATCCTATATGTAGTGTAGAAAATTGTATACTCTTGAAAGTGAGGCAATTTCACACTTAATTTGGACCTATTTTGGCACCCTTGCATTAATTATCCTTTCAATCATCATTTATAGGCCCCTAAGACCCATTATTTCAGATCTCGAGGCTCATTTCACTCAAAAATCCCATAAAATCACTAAATCCCCAAAAATCCTAAAAACCCACCTCAAAAAGCTAAGGCGGGACTCATTCGCCACCTTGGGAGAATGAGTCCCCTTAGGTGGGACCCATTCACCAAGGGTGGCGAATGAGTCCCATTTGGGGACTTTTTCAATTTTGAGCTGGAGATTTATGTTTTTATTTCAAATTTTGGTGGATGTCGGCCTTTGAGATCTAAATAATGGTCAATTAGGTGTTAATGCCTATAAAATAAAGTTTCTAAGTCATTCTTATCAACTCTAAGCATTTTGAGCAAGCATTTTTCAAGAGATAAGCATCAAGAATCTTCAAGAAAGCTTTCAAAAGAGCATTTTAATTCCAAATGAAAGCAAAGTTGAAGCATTGGAGCAACATTAAAGTATTTTTGCAAGTCTTCAAGCTCACTTTCAATCAAGATCTAGCATTGTCAAGGGTTGGTCATGGTTGTCTATGGTGAATCATGATGGATTCTAGGTTGGGGAGATGCAACTAGCCATCAAGCCAAGCCTAAAGACTTGTTTCCTAAGTGATTCCATCTTCCATCATCAATCTTCATTCAACCTAAGTAATGTTTATGCATCATTAGAGGTCATTTTGGGTGATTAGAGATCACCAAAAGTGAGTAATTCATCTTTACATTTCCATTATTGCATCATATTCTTGCACATTAGAATAGGATTGCATCATGTTTTAGATTTCTTAGTCTTAGACACACTTAAGGCTAGGATTTTCATGCACATTTCATTATTTCTACCAAGGTTTAATTACCAAACTAGGGGTTTGACCAAGGCAAACCCCCCATTAGCAAATCAAGTTGAATTCTGTTTTACATGTGTTTTTCACAGACTTGGATCTAGAATTCAATTTGGAAGGAAAGGGTATGTATTGAAATGTAGATCAAAACTTTCAATTTCCAAGAAAGTAGAATGGGATTGATTCACCAAGAGTGGTGAATGAATCCCACTATAGCTGTTTTCTAGATTTGTTTACGGATTTTGATACGCTTTTTCCCAAAATAGACTCCTATGTAGAAATCTGAATATGAGACTAATTCTCTCAAGTTCGCGAATGAGTCCCAATTGGTTAAAAAGTAAAAATTTCCAAAATTTTAGAGTTGTTTCTAGTCACTTCAAGGTTTCCAGGTTCACATTATTTACTTTTTTTTCTTTTTTGTTACATTTTTCTTGCATTTCTAAGGAATTTTATAAGTCATTGCATTGAACTAGGGTTTTTTCTTACAACTTTCTTTGCATTGTCTTTTCCAAGTCTAAACTTGGTGGTGAACCTCTCATTAGATTTCATTCATCCTTTAGGACAGTCCCTTTGCAAGATTCCAATCTCCTTTTCATTGAAATCTCAAAGGTTTGTTCTTGAGTGAAGTGTGTGGAGATTTTCTCTCCTTTTAGGTCCTAAACCCTAAAGGTGAAAGGGAGTCCAACAACTTTCACCATTTCATTTTGGTGAACCTACATATAGAGCATCATAATTCTGATTTAGAGTGCATTTACATCCTAGATTTAGCTTGCATTAACATTTTCATTGGTTAATTTGCATTCTAGGGTTTTAAAATTTCCATTAGTGAAAAGCTCATTTAGCTTAAATTTTTGTATTTAATTTCATTGAAAATCAATCAAAATCTGCATTTGCATCTTAGATCTAGGTCATACAACATAGAAAACATAAAAAGCAACCAAAAAGTTTTGAAAATTTTGAAAAATATCCCTACTGGGACTCATTTGCCACCTTGGGTGAATTAGTCCCAGTATAAATTTTTAACTGCTATTTATAGAGTTAAATTTCCATTTTTCAAGCTTCTATTTGCTATCATTAATTTTATGTTTCATTTTAGTTGCTTTCTACTATATTGCAATCATAAAAATAACATCATTTACATTCATTAAAATTGTGGATAGGATTAGATTTCTGCATTTTTCATTTTCAACATTTAGATTAGACTGACATAGATCAGAAAGCAAAACCAAAAAAAAAGACCAAAAAACCTAAGCCACTTGGAGAAATTATAGTTATTTGACAATGTCAAATCTCTCTTTCCAAGTTAACCTAACCCTCAAGCCTTTTAGTCATGATGACTTTGACATGTTAGATGAAGCCCTTGAAGACTTCATCTCACAAGGTTCATCCACTAAGGCTTTTTATGAGAAACCAAAACCAAGAGAAGTTAACGTGATTCAATCTCAACTCATCCTTTACCCACCTTCGCACAAACCACAACCTAAAAAAAAGCCTGAGTTTATCCTTTATCCACCTAAAAATAATGTCTTGCAATAACTGAGTCATAATACTGTTGCTCATACATACAACACTAGAAATAATCTGCAACCAAAACAACCAACCCTGACACCCTTACCTTTGCTTAATCCCATATTTCCTAGTGCTTCTCGTTTCACTTCGCATAGTGGGAAGGAGTATAGACTCATTGAACAATTCAAGAATACTCCTGCAAAGATATCCCTATGGGATTTAATTCAAAATTTGTCCAACTATCACACTATGCTCCCAACAACTTTACAACAAGTAGTGGTTCCTCTCGATACAAGTGCAAATGATGTAGCAGCTCTCATACAAGGAATGAATATAGTTAATGTAGACATAACCTTTCACCAACATGAGCCACCTCCTTTGGAATTGAGAAAGAAAAATGGTGCCTTCATGATAATTTCTCAATTTAATAGGATAGGCATAAAAAGGACCCTTGTTGAGCAGTGTGAAACTCTTAGATAGATTGCGAGTAGACAAATCAAAGATGGAACCTAACTCTTTATCAATTCAAGGATTTGAAAATGTAGGAAGGCAACCGCTCGATGTGATTACTTTACCTATTACAGTCAGAAAGGCTACCTTACAAACTCCTATTCATGTTATGCCTCATGACCTTTCATACAATCTTCTTTTGGGAAGACCATGGATTCATGAGATGTTTGCAGTGGCTTCAAATCTTCATTGTATCATGAAATATGTCTATGACAACAAGGTATACCAATTTGAAATACACCCCGAGCTTGAAAGTTGCTTACAAGTTGAAAAAGGAACAAGTCTTCTGAGTACATTGATTCCAACATCCAACATAGAACCTTTAAAAGAAGACAAGCAATAATTGGAAACAGTGTCAAAATTGTTAGATGATGATTTTGGTTCCTTGGAGTTCACACCCTCGTTTATGGGAGAATACATAATCACAATAAAAGGATATGAGAAACAAAAGCAACCAATGGTCATGTCAACTTAGAACTTGGAATAAAAATTCACAATCATCCAACTCATCCACTCTTGAAGAGGATACAAGTTATACAACTAACTTTGATGAGATAGATTATCAACAACCACCAAACCTGAAAGAAATGGAAAAAAATTATGGGAGAGGTTATGAACTTGTGAAACAATTAGGTTACAATGGTAAAGGATGTGGAAAGAAAGAACAATGCATTCGAGTTCCTATAGAGCCTAACACGCAAGAGACAAAGAATGGTTTGGGATATTGTCCTAAAATTACACAAGCAACAAAGAGACCATTGTTAAAAATCCACACTATCATGTGAAAAACAAAAATAAATTGATGGAGCCTTCAAATTTTGCAAATATGAAGTGCCCATGTTGAAAAGTTTGGCTTTGCACACTCAGAAGTGCCCTTGAAAAATCTGCTCCAGTGACCTACTTTAGAGGGTCATAATTCAGAGCTAGTTGAATTTCATGCCAAACCCCTTGGTGAGTGTATTAATTTGACATATGTGAACATGTATGTCTTATTTCATCTTCCTATGATGAGTTTTGATAGGGTTTTGAAGCGCAAAGTTGGAGGATTTTGGGACTGTTTTACTGTTTGCAAACTCTTAGTCCTACGAAGTGGCCTCTTGTATAGATTGATATTTCACAGTTGGATGATCATCATGGAAAGTGGATTGGTGCTCTACATTCCTATTATATTCATATGATCCTTGGTCTAGTTTTAGAGTCACAGGATTAAGTTTGATATTTTTACCAGGTCAAAAGCAAATGCATTTTTTTTGGTTTTTACATATGCATTTCCAAAATATTTTAAGGTCAAATTTGACCCCTAATATCTTGTGAAGAATGTATATTGAAGGAAATACCTATTGCACACATACTAAATGGACCCAAATGAGCTAATGTTTCCAATGGTAGCTTCCCAAAAGGTGATTTGGTATTTTTTCGAAGTGGTGACTTGGTGAGCCTTAATTGGTTTTTGGTAGGTGCAATTGCAGAAAGGTCTGATTGAGCCACTTTGGATGTTAATATCTTGCACCTGAGGATGAATTTTTCCAAGCCGTTTGTTGCACTAATTTTTTGGTTCAAATTTCTACATGCCTATTTAGTTTCGCACCTCCTAGATGAGTTTTGATGGGTTAATTAATGTGTTGTTGACTGTGACTAGGTCAAAATTGGTGTTCTGGAAAGTTTCAAATTTTCAAATTCTAAGGACAACCCATTTCTCATTTTGGTCTAAAAAATCTCCAACTCCATTTTAGTCAAAAACATAGGTCATTTGATACATTATTTTAATGTATTTCGGGTGTGCTGAACACGTCCCGGGGGCCAGTTTACAAATGAGGTACCTAATTTTTGATGGCTGGGCAAAGTTTAATTTAGAACCCATGTTCTAAATAATTGATTATGGCCGCAAGCAAAAAATCTCAGCTTCAAGGGTCTCCATTTGCGCGCAATGAATTTTTCCTGTTTGGCCTACAGGTGTAATTAAAATTTGCATTTTTCTAATGTTTCAAAGTGCTAATGTTTAAAATATCTTTGAATATTTTAGCTATTATGCAAATATGAAAAATGCATTTAGGGAAAATTTAAAGGCATTTACAAATGTTTTTGGATCAGAGCAAGTTTATTTCTTGCTTCTGATTGGTCGAAGTCACGAACCATGACAACACGACAAATCTTTGAAGCTTCAAGTTTTTCTTCATGGTTGTGCATCTCTCATCACTGTATGGATTGAAAATGAAGGAGAAATTCAATGATGCATTGATTGGTATTCATTTTGCAAACTTCTGGATGCCTCAAAGTTTCCTCACTATAGCCATCGCTCATCGTCGTAGTGCATTTCATTTTCAAATCATTATAGCGATGGAGTTTTTCATTACTCATCGCCGTAGTGAGGGGAGGAATAAAATCGATTACAGTGATGGGGTTTCTCATCAATCATCACAGTAAAATATCTCCATTTTATTTTGTTTCTGTGATGCACGATAACTACTGGGTCTGGTAAATAGTTGAGTTTTATTGTAGCGGTGGAAATAATTAAATAAAAAATGTACGGGAAGATGGTTTTGCGGCCCAATAAAATGTGAAGGTTTTTCACCATGAAGATAATTTTTTTTTCAGTTGCAAGTAAAATAAAATGGAGATGTGCGATGTTACCTCCACCATATCGGCCATTGTTGTAATCTCCCTCCCTCTCCATATCATTTTTGCGATGCCTGATGTTGAGGAAATGGTGAGGCATGTGGCTAATATCAAATATTATTATTTGATGGAATTTTAAGAGCTGGAAATAAATGTAAAGGCATTGGTAAATGTTTTCAAAGCCCAATTAGAAAAGAATTAAAGCCTTTACATGTAAAAATTAAAAACAATGGCTTTCTTTGCTGGGAAATGTAAAATGCAGAGTGTGAAGTGCCTGCGTAATTTTTTTTCTTCACATCCATTAAAATTTAATTAAAGCTTTCACCATTTAAAAAAAAATCTTTAAATGTGAAGGTAAATTAAATTTTAAAGTGCACGGGTGTAGCCTGTTAAAGAAAATAAAGCCTCTAAAATAATTATTTTTCACCTATAGTAAAAACAAAGGCTTTGTATTGCTGGTAAAGAAATGATAAATGCACAGGGTGAAAGTATATTTTATAGCAAATGAAGAGTGAAATATTTTCATGGAGGGCTTTTATTTTTTCACAAACAAAGTATTTTCTACAGTAGAAAAAAGTTGAATGAAAGGGATTTTCATGGTAAAAACGAAATATTTTCAACTGCAAGGTAAAATGAGGAGAGAAGAGAGAATATTTTCCAATTTCTTGTTGCAAATCAGATGGAGATCAAGATTCTAGGTGTCTTCCATAGATTCATTCTAGGGATTTTTCTTCTTATTTATTTATTTTCTTCTTCTCATTTTGTGGGGTTCCAATTTCTGAAGTTTTGCAAGGTAGGCTGAAGCTCTATAAAAAATTGTAAAGTTGGGATGGATTATATAACTGTTAGCCATTAGTCTGAGGTGTTGCTGTGTTTTGAATGGTGCTTCATGAATATATTTTATCTAATGATTGTATTCATGGTTAAGATGTACTACTTTTTTAATTTCAATAATCAAATATTACTTGGATTTTTTCATGCACATTTGTTGCATTTGAATTACATTTGTTATTGCCTTCTGTTCAAAGAATAGAGTAATTGCTTTAATGAATGTAATGAGAGTATGGTATTTCTAGATGGATTTCTAAGAATGGTCATTTGATAAAGCTTCAGTGGTCTTGTTATCATAAGGTGATAATATTTTCAAAGATCTTCAAAACATGTTTAACATTGCAGGATAAAATGTTGGTTATATGACTCTGTAGCCCTTTTTCTTGGCATTGGTCAATCCTTATGCATCTTCTATTTTTAGTTTGGTCCCAAATCTTAAATCATAAACCCCTTTTTACTTTGATGCTCATTTTCTTTGTTGTTTAGGTTACCTCTGTCCATGTTCTCCATGCTAGTTAATGAAAGCTGCTTAATATCTTAGCTGATGTTGAGTGATATTTCATGTTTCTTTGAATATTCTTGTGAGAGCATTATCTGTTAAGAAATACTCTGTTGAGTGTGTATGAATCTTTAGGTATTGCTAAAAGGGTCACCCCCTAGGTCCTACAGAGCCTAAAGTGCAAGGGAAATTTGTTCCAATCTCATTTCCTATTCGTTAGCCAAATCCTACACTAGATATGAGCATGAAATGTGGATTACTTCTAGGATTTAGTGGATTTGTTGATTTGGGAACCAAAAAATTGGTGAATCTGTTGGGGAGAGGTTTGAATCTCCAGTTGCAGATTGATATTTCATAGAGTCATATTATTTTCTGATCTAAACATTTGGTTCAAATATTGAAGGAATTCATACCTGGAGAAAGAAATTGTTGCAGTAAACCTGAAAGTTTCATGATCTGTGGTGCTTTGCTAGTGAAAAAAACTCAAAAGGATATTTATCTTTGAAAAGGATTCATTCTGCTTGAATTTCAGTCCTCTGTGAAGAAAGGTGGTGACTATGTGAAAAACACCTGATGAAGATATGAATAAAGTTTTAGATTTACAAATATTTCCATTCAAGAAGAATAATTTATAGTAGCTGCAACATATCCAGGTATTTTTCACTTTTTGGTTTTCAAGAAATTTGTGGGTGAAAACCATATTTGAATGTCTTGAAAAATTTGGTTCCCTATTGAGTGAAATAACACTAAGAAAGGGAAAGGATAGTAATACTGAGTTTGCATACTTTTGAGTTATAACTTACAGACTATGTATTATGTTGAAGAAGTATGCTTGTTCTTGAAATATTCCCACTAAATAGATCTTAGATGTAGATGCATTTGAGTTATGCATTGTGGTATTCTAAGGTCATGATGAAAGCCAAAAATAGGGCAGTGAATGATCAACTGAGTTGATATTTGAAGTTTGAAAAAGGCATGTCAAAATGCATCAATATATGCATCCTTGTATGATTCCTAGTGAAACCATGGTTTGTGATCGACCCCAGACAGGTTTTCAAAGAGGTTATAACACTGGAAGACATTAATGGTTACCCAATTGCCATTCCATCTAAAATCATAGATAAAATACTAAGATTCAATGGTGAGAAGTTTGAATCAACAAGTAAGCATTTAAAAAATTTCATTAATTTAATGGATGACTATGAGGTAGATCATGAATATGTTATCATGAAGTTTTTTGTGAGAACTTTAAAAAATGCTGCAGAACATTGGTTTTCTAGTTTTCCAATGCATTCCATATGTTCATGGCGAGAGTTTAGAATAATTTTCATTGACCAATTTGAGGGAATATGAACATACAATGTGTGCTTGTTAGACCATAGACATTTGCATATCCAAGAAGAATTTGAAGAGAAATCTGAAGGAAAAGTTGAATCCATGTCACCTATTGATGTATTGTGTGATATAAAGATATTTGAGGATGAATCCTCCTATGATTTTCATGATAGATTCATGCAAATTTTGTTTGTGTAGACACCTAAAAATTACTTAGGCCTGCAAGCTTCATTTTTACCACTTTTGTCCTAGCATAATTATGACATTTAATTATGTCTTTGGTCCACATTCGACTATTGATTAAATAATTCACAATTATTTAATTAATTCATGTCCTTTTATTCTTCATGATTATTAAATAATAAATTTTATTTATTTATTAAATACGTCATTAATTATCTAAGTCTTCCCCTAATTAAATAAATTTCTGAATTTATTTAATTACCCTTCTTCAGTCATTTCTTCCTGATTATTAAATAAATAAGTTTTACTTATTTATTTAATTTGTCACTAATTGTCATAATTAAATGAATTGATTAATTTATTTAATTAATTAATCTAATTTGCTAAATTAAATAATTATTTCTAATTATTTAATTATCAAAATTAATATTCATCTCATTTTAAATAAATGAAATTATTTAAAATGTCATCACAATCTTAACTGACAGTCCATTTTGGTAAATAATCTGAAAATCGATTATTTATTATTTCACAAAATCCATATTTTGAATTAACTTAATTCAAAATGGTAACTTTCCTCCAAAAATTAAGTAATCAGACAGATTCTTGATTTTTCCCAAATCTGATCTTCAGTTCAGTCTTTATCTTCTTCTTTTTCGAAAATCTTTATTTTTGAATTAATTTCCTCATTTATTCTCCACTGCTGATTCAATTCTCTCAAATGACATCTCGACCGCTCGATTAATGACTTTACCCTAACCTTGATTAGGGATTATCAGATTTAATCTGGGCCTTTGATTTTAGGTCTCCGTTAGAAGTCAATCTCATTCGTCCATTCAAAATAGAATTTTCTATAAAATGCCATTTTCCTCTCATTTTTCGATTACACAGACACATTACACACTAACGCATTGACATACTTAGATGTTTTTCATAACAATAGTAGCATTTATTGTCTTTATTTGATTATGTCTTAGCATGTTTAGGCATTGTCAATCATAGGCATTAAACACTTAGACATTGATCAAATCCTTCAAAGCTTGGTGTAGGACTTAGACTTATATTTTCAGATTGCTCGCATGTCAAATCTAAGGGCAACACATCAACCAGCAAGCTAGAAGGTGTTACAAAAGTGAAGCATGGAAGTGCTCGACAGTTTTCTGGTATAATCGTTCTTTTATTTAATTCCCTTGTGTTTTGTAATTGCTTTGGGTTTACTGTCTTCATTGATTTGCTAACCTCTAATCTAAACCTAAAAATAACCTTTAGTTACATTGGTGAACCCGACGTTCTATAGAAAAATTTGTGTGTTTTCTTGTTTGTTTTCATTGTTTTGCAGGTTACAGCGAATAAATCATACAAAATCCCGTCACTTTCTTTTGAGCATAGAAAAA
The DNA here is from genome assembly GCA_007258455.2 of Sequoia sempervirens. Classification (NCBI taxonomy): domain Eukaryota; kingdom Viridiplantae; phylum Streptophyta; class Pinopsida; order Cupressales; family Cupressaceae; genus Sequoia; species Sequoia sempervirens. The sequence goes on from VDFB02373365.1 coordinate 212,498,864, forward strand.
TGGGCAAATAAAATATTTTAAATTTTTTTCTGGGTTTTGTAGATCTCTTTTTCATCTTTCCAGAACATCAAATGGTTTCAAATTTCGTTAATATTTGAAAAAGTTATGGCCATTTTAGTTATCGCAGTTTTTTAAGCTCTAGTTGTTAAATCCCGAATTGTCTTTTGTTTATAACACTTTTGTTTTGCAAGATTTTGCAAAACGTTTTCTGGGTTTTGAAGGTCTATGTCTTAGTTTTCCATAGATATCTACAATTTAAGATTTTGTTTAGTTTTGAGGAAGTTATCACTATTTTAGTTTACTGTTTTCATTTAAGTTTTTTTTTTTAACTAATTTTTGTTTACAACATTTGGTGGTTACTTTTTGTGGGTCAAAAGCAAAAAATCAAACTTCTAACTCATGGTCTTGTAGGTTCGAATGTCAAAGAATAAACACTAAAACATTATGCTTATCTTTTTCTTAGATTAGTACACACTTACTTTTAGTGCAATTAAAAAGAACAATGTCTTCTTTGCATGACTGTGTTTGCAAAATGGTAGGTGAGTATGCTCTCACCTTGTAAAAACTCGGTGATAAAAAAAAAAAGACCCGTTTTTATATGTTATTACCCTCACGATTTGGTATATTGGAGTATCCTCTCCCCTTGCGCTTTCAGGCGATCTTGGCTGTAAGAGAAACGATTACTAACTCTAGAAATTGGGCCTTCTTGGGGATTTCATCACCCCAACGCGACTCAAACCGGCAACGAAGCTAAAGCCAAGCTACCCCCGACCGGTATGTAAATGTGAATCTTAAGGGAAAACCTAAGATTACGAGTGCAGATGTGTCATACAGATAGAGTAGTACTCCCATAAACCCTGTTGAGCTTAACCTCTTTAGGCTGGAGTGCCACCTAATTGGTGATTAATCTCTTGCCCCATGTATGGGCACTCGAACGGGGGTCCTGAATTAAACACCTTTGTGTAGTAGCCAAAAACATTCTATTTGCTAGCGCAACACCGGTTGGTGTTAAGGCATCCACACTTTTGCAGTCTGTAGTAGAGGTGATCAATCTGCCATGGGAGTTTCATGGGGGTTGGAAGCTTGGTTGGCCTGAGAAGAGAGTGCACTGTAAGGGGGAGCCTGTGCAACCAAGCTTCTAAATTCACACGCTACTAATATGCGGTTGGGGAAACCCATGTGGAATCTAGCGAATATTGTCCTGGCCTAACCTAGGATTATACTTGTCTTATGTGCACTTGCTTACATTCAAAACATTGTGTTTGTCAAGTGCTTGCTGGTTTACTCAAACATTATACACAATAGTCACAAATCTGGACACAAACAATCGACATTAGACAACTCAGACTTTTCAACAAAACATCAAAAAACAATCTCAGTCCTCATTTTGAACTTAGACTTTGCATTGTCCATCATAGTCCTCATTTGGAATCTAGACTTAGCATTGATAATTTTTCTTAGTCAACATCTTCATTGTCACCTTGGCATTTGACATCCTTTCTTGACCAATTTTATCACCTCGCATTAGTCATTTCCCTTGAACAAACGTCATTATCACTTTGCATTTAACAACATCATGAAATCCACCACCTTGTCTTCCCTTCACCAGCATATTGATAGGCTTGCTAGTAAAGTCGAATACGAATACAAATTACTCTATAGAGGTCAATACCAAGAAGCCTCAGACTTTAGGAGACAATTCCTCCAATCCGAAAATCAATGTCCTTCATACCAACAACCCATCAGTCCAGGTCCTCCATCTGTCTACCCCCACTATCCATAGTCACTTAACACAAATCTTGCCATTAATTCACAACACATGTCCAATTATCACCCTTATCCTAACTTTGACAAGGGAAACCAACTATCCACTAGTCCATACCAAGTCTCCACGTCATATGCTAGTCCTTCACCTATCAATCCCATCCATGTCTACATGCCTTATCAACTATCTACCAACTCATGTCACATCCCCACATCATACCATATCGATCCGACTAGTCAACCTTACTCCAATCCAGTCTAGGTCCCTATGTCATATCTTATGTCATTACCAACTAATAAAGTTGAAGTCTCCATGTCATAGCCTATGTCGTCACCAACTAGTCCAATCCAAGTCCCCAGTCCTTCCCATACCAATCCAGTCCAAGTACACATGTCCTATCTTAGCCCTTCACATACTAGTCTCGTCCAAGTCCCCACATCTTCTCCTAATCCTTTTCAAATCACCCCTTCACAAGCCACATCTAGTCATGAAAATTCTGTCATTACTCAAAGTCAAATCCCATTTAATAGACTTGAGGATAAATGTCAAAATGGAAGTCCAAAGAATGACCTTATAACATCACTCTCATGTCAAGAACAAGGTAGCCCATCCCATGACCCTATCTTTCAGTCCATCCAAGAAGTTGTTCAAGATGATCAGGACATCCAAAATACCCCGATCCTTGACAAAGACTTCAATCCTAATTACATCACCCACAACAACCCCATCTTCGACCAAGACCCTACCATTGACCAAGAAGTCCAAAATGATCCACTCCTTGACCTATACGCCATTCATGATCAAATAATTGCTGACCTTATAAAGGCCTCGACTATTGCCACTTCCCACGATGAGACACTTGCCTTCATGGGACACATAGATGATATTCCTCTAGAACAAGAATCTTCCACTAAGGACATGCTTGCATATGATCAAGTTATAGCTAAAATCATTGGACTCTATGACACTAAACATTATGATGGATTTGGCATTGCCTTGGAAGCACCAACATAATCATCTGAACCTGACATGTCACACGATCAAACCAAAGATATCAGTCAGGAATATGTCCAACATGACAATGAAGCTAAGACACTTTATCAACTAGGGTCATCTATCTTTGTCAGAGCAGGCTTTCTTGTAGATGAAAATATTACAAGTAACGGTATCCACATACCTAATGATGGGTTAGCATCTTGCTTTCAAAACAACAAATACCCCATCACAAATAGAATCTGTCAAAGCATACAATATCAAGGCAAAGGATTAGGCATACACGAGCAAGGCATTCTAGAACCAATATAGCTTCAAGAAAATTACAGACATCAAGGTCTTGGCTATTCCTCAATTAGTAAATTAAACGATGTAGTGGTACCTCCTCGATACTGGGGGAAACTTTGTCAGATACAAACATCAAAATGGAGTCCATGAGAAACCCTTGTCATAAGATTGTTGCCAACACCCCCTCCGCCCACACCATGAATCGTCATTCCATCATAAATAAACCTTCCCTTTGGAACCAACAAAAACAAAACTCTTACAAGTCAAAAGATCAAAATCAAATGTTAAAGGCCATTGAATCAAACAAAAGGACAAGTGGAAAAATGAAATTAAAATGGATCCCAAAGAAAGACAGATCAAACAAAGACACCCAGTCAAATACAAAAAGTTAATCAAAATGTGGAGCCACAAGTAAAGAGGACTCCCACATACAACAAATGTCCACCTCCTTCAAAATGGTCATCAAACAAGGCATCTAAGAGTGTTGGTTCCAAACACCATCCCTCCAAAATCCGTCATACACCATACCAAGTTTGGAGAATAAAAGGTGATTCATCTAAATGTCCAAACAACCTTTCCACATCTACCATCATCTGTCATAATCCTACATCTCGCCTAAAGTCCAAAAATCCCACATCACAAATCTATCACATCATGGAAGCAACTCTTTACCACAGAATCTCATGACACTCTATTGCGATGTGCGTATTTTGATAAGGCCAACCCTAGTATCAGAAACGATCACAATGACATCAATCAGTTGTGTACACGCACTACGATCCTGATAAGACAACTCCTTTAGCAAGGTCATTATTGTCATATCATGGCACTAGTCTCTACATCGACATGCTCAATGGATTCAGAACAGTCAGTGGTCATCTAAAGCATCCAGGCTCTTTGCAAAATCAGAAATGCAAAAAAAAATTAAAAAATGTAAAAAAATCGTCACCCTGATGAAAAGCTGGCAAACAGGCATCTTCGTGACACCAAAAAAAATCAAAAAGTCAAGAAAATAATAAAGAGAAAAATTTCATCCAATGGTGAAAACTTGGCAAACAGACGCCTTGGATAAGTACCATGATGAAAACCTGGCAAACAGGCGTCATGTGTAAAATAAATCATCTATGTGGACTCTTACACTTGGGGGCAAGTCGTCTCATCTCCTAGGACTTCCTCTTGGCATTGGCATCTGACCATTTAATCCATATCATTCCCACCTATCTTGGTCTTGGCATAAAACTGGCACACATAAATCATGCTTTGGGAAAACTCTTGACATGCCTATCCTTTGTTCATACATTATTCATGAAATCTCATGTCATTGTTAATGTAAACCTCATTATCCTTATGTGACATAGTCCTTGAAAATCATATGACAATTCCATTAGTCTCATGTTTCTTGTCTTTTACCAAGGCCACCTCTCATCCTTTCATGCCTGTCACCTATCTTGGCTTTCCCTTGTCAAACGGTCTAAGGATAATCATCATCCCATCTAATCCTATTCAAGTCATTCCAAATGCAACAACTCTAATCCATACAAGCACACTATCCAAAATTTTACTTGACTGTGTTCCTAGCCTGGCTGTAGACCTCCATACTTTTGTCACATTATCGTCATCATCCTCAAGTTGTTTCAGGATGCGTTCTTCCCAAGTCAAACAATGTTGTCATCACCTGTCAATTGGTATTCAGCTTGACTAGGGGCACAATCATGTTTGTCCTAGGATTCTCATGTGTAGGCATCAGTCATATGCATTTGTCACGACCCTCTTAAATGTCAAAATACAAAAAAATCATAAAATGAAAAAAAGACAAAAACATCATAAAATGTCCTGAAGAAAGACCAAAAAAATCATAAAATGTTCTGAAGAAAGACTAAAAACATCATAAAATGTCTTGAAGAAAGACCTAAAAATCATAAAACGTCCTGAAAAAAAACACAAAAACATCCAAATCAATGTCAAAATCCTAAAAATGAAGTCAAAGTTAGTGATGAGGGCGCAGCCCGAGACACAGAAAATAACCCACAAACAAGAGAATAATTTTATTATTCAGAAAATTGAGCTTCTTACATGCAGAGGATCTCAAATCCCCAAGTTCTACAACAC